>BQMZ01000236.1:0-367123 GCA_036984285.1 Chlamydomonas sp. KOR1
AAGGGCATTGGGCTAACGAGGGTCATGCGCGGCGGTCGTAGCGGTAGGACTCTGGTCTGTGGTTACAGTGCCAGGGGTCGCAGAGGGACAGAAGGCCAGGGAGGCTTACTAGTTTACCCACCTGGAACTGCGGCTCGCTGAAGCCGTTGAGCGCCCCGTTGCGCTGCGCCGCCTTCACCGCCAGGGAGTCGATGTCCGTGCCAACCTATGCAACAGAAACAGGTGGAGCAGGTTGCCGCGGGAAGGTGGGGCTAGGCGTTGGCAAGCAGAAGCTGTTGCTGTACCTGCCGTACCACAGGAGCACCTGCCGGAGTCGTGGCCATGCAGGGGCCATTGGTTGGCAACGAATGCATCAAGGCCCGACACCAGACGCAGGACTGACATGTGGCCCAAAGCGTACAGCGGCGGCAGTCTCCGTACGACACCCTGGGTACGGCACACTGGCCCGTACGTACCGCCCTGGCCGCGCCGTACATGAGGGTCGCCAGCGCCAGCACGCCGGATCCCGCTCCGTAGTCGCACACCGCCACGCCCTGCAGGCTGCCCGCCGCCGCCGCCTCCCGCAGCGCCTGCAGGCACAGCCGTGTGGTAGGGTGCTCGCCTGGGGAAGCGCGGGCATGGAGGGGGGTGGGGTGGGAAGGCAGAGTGCCACAAGGAAGTAAAGGGGTAGTGTGGTAGCGGGAACGCGGGAGGGTGAGCGCGGAGTGCGACCGCTTCACAAGTGTGTGTCACAAGCTCTCTGTTTCTCCGCTTCTTCCTGCCCTTTTCACGTCGTTGCGGCTTGCCTTGGCCTTCATTAGCCAGGTCACGAGACGCACGACCATGTGTTTGCAGCTGCTCCCGCTTCTTGTAGTTCTGCCGGCCCAACGGGGCCTCCAATTCGTCCGCCTTCCATGGTGCGGCCAGGCGCGGGCGAGTCAAACTATGTCATGGAACAACTCAAATGCGTCTGCGTTCTATGGAACGCGGTGCCGTGCGCTGCCGTGGGGACCCTGCGCCGCTCACCGGTGCCGAACGCTACCCCCGGCTGCAGGATGATGTTGGTGGCGGTGGGGTCCTGCGGCTCGGACTGTGGGACATGGTACAAACGGGCATAAGTAAGGGTTGGCCAGGCGGGGCAGGCAGCAGCAGGCCAGGATAGCAACAGCGTGGCACCGGGTCCCTGACATCCCACCGTCCCTGCGGCTCCGACTGCGCGGTTGAGTGGATGGGAATGAGCCGATGGGGGTTGGTGGTTGTGTGCTAAGGAACCTGGTGCGCCTGCGAACACGACCAGCGGTGTGGCACAGCTTCCCATGAACGCCCACCTGCCACAGAGACGTTGCAAAACCACACCGGCACAGCACCGGAAACCCGCAGCCGCCACAGCACACCTGCCCAACATCCGCTTCTTTGTGCGTGCTGCGCCCACACTCCACACCACATGCCATAGACCCATAGTACACACGCAGACTCACCCACTCGGGAATAATCCACAGGTCCTCGGTGATCTGGAGCGGCACGTAGCTGGCACGGATCTGTGGGCGCATGAAGCCGGGCTTATGGCGTAGTAGTCGTAGTAGTAGTCGGGACTGGCGGCGTGGCCGCAGAGCGCCAGCAGTGCGTGGCAGCACCTGCGAGTCCATCTCTGCCTAGCTGCACATGCTGCTCCCCATGCTGCTTGAAACACATTCCCATGTCGGCTTGGGCGTGCAGCAAGCGCAGCAATCTGGCGATCCACAAGCAGCAGTGCGTGCACCCCAGTTGCTTCCCCAGCCCCGCCACACCTGGTCCACCCACGCCTCATTGGCCACCGCCTCCACCGCCCAGCTCAGCGACCCGCCGCCAAGCTCCAGAGCATCCTCCGCAATGGCCACCACCGACTCCACGTCCGTCTGCACGTGTACACCATTCGCTTCTTGCTTTTGGTCCATTGGAAGGGAGGATGCAAGGCACGCCACGCGTTGAGTTGCACTCTATCGCAACCACGTGGCAATGCGTAGGTACGCAGTACACTTGCCCACCTCCAGGGAGAAGTACGCCACCACGTCGCAGCTGTCCCATAGCTTGGCCTCCCCGTCGTCGTAGATTTCCTGCTCCGGGCTGCCCGGGGGACGGTGCTCCTGCACGCTGCGTGTGTGTGTGTGTGGGGCGGCGGGGTGGCGCGGGTTAGGGTGGCGGGCCAGCGGCAAGGCACGTGGCAGGAGCATGTCACACCGAGAACATACTGGCTGGGGCCAACACAGCAGCACGCATTTGGTGCCAAAGGGGTCAATAGTTGAGACATAACCCGCTTATGTGCTCTCGCCTGTGTATAAACGCCGGTGCATGCTGGCCTGCTCAGCTGGAGGGTTGCAGGCCACAGTGTGGGTTGGGGCTAGCCTGCACCCCAACCTGCCTGTACCCTACATGTACCGTGGCCTGTGCGTCCTAAGCTCTCGGCTCCCACGCAACACTTACACGACTGATTGAGCACCGAAACTGAGCAGCACGTCGCTTAAGCTGTCTGCCACGTCGCCTGTGGTGCCCGATATGACACACCGCAGGCACGTGGCCTCGATGTCGGCCGGGGGTGGGGAGGTGGGCCCGCTGGGATCATCGGCGCAACTGGAAGGCGGTGCACCAGCTGCACTGGCGATAGTAATGTAGCTTTTGTGGAGGGGTCGGAGAGGGGATGGAAGGGAAGGAGTAGCGGGGGCTGCGGCTAGGTTCTGTCTGAAGACGGTAAGCGGCTGGATGCTGGTGGTGCGTGGGCTAGGGAAGGCGGGGAGGTGTAACGCAGTGGGGCGTGCTGCCGACTGCGTGGAGAAAGCGCGACGCATAGCTAGCGGGTGGCCCGACATGCCAGTTGGTGACGCCCTGGGGCAAGCGGGGAGGGGTAGCAGGCGTGCCTGAGATGGTATGGGCCAAGCAGCTGCAGAGGACCCGGGGTCGTGAAAAGCAGGGACCAGGGCTTACCGGTACTCTCCTGCAAGCTTTTGACCTTGACTAATGACCTGTTTCATGATACCCAAGTATGCGCTGTGGGTAGTGTCGCGACCGAAATACTCGGAGCCTAATTCGTAAAGCAATTGCCGCAAGTTGGCGGCGCGGCGCATGGACAAGTATTTCGAGTGCGCATAACGACAGTGCACTGCATGTCCACAAAGCAGTGCTGTCGGTTCAACAACCACCGCCAACCAAAACCTGCCGTTCGGTTGGTCAGTGCAGGCGGGTACCAGCGTTGTTGGGCAGGCACGGACCAGCACGGACTTGTCTGCAAGTGGACAGGGTGCCTGACTCGTGACTGCACACGCGCGCAGGATGCCAAACTGTACTGTCAGCAGAACAATACTCCACAACGCTCCCCCAATATGAGCGACCGGGTGAATGCGTGTGCACTTATGTTCCACCCTTCCACCACAGGGGAGAGCCCCCAAGTCCACGAGAAGAGCCCAGACCTTGTGCTGCATGGAAATAGCGGACTGGATTTCCTGCACGGTAACATACTGTGTAGCACGATTGCGGTGCACCGCTGCAGTCTGGTCCAGGAGCACCAGCGACTCACATGCCCACAGGGGAGGGGCACAGCGGCCGAGCAGCTGTGCATGGACACAACGACCAGCTGAGTCAGTCGCTTACCTGCTCTCGCACACACTCCAGAGCATGTACATTAGATTTTGTCCAAACGACTGTTGATCCTGTGTTATCCTGAACGCGTCACTGAAGGTTATGGCAATACAAACCCAAATCAGCGATAGCCGGTTAACAACACTTGTTCATCGTCTATAAGAAGCCTAGTTCAGTATTTTGTACAGTACACCGAAGGACTACGCTGCAGTCATATCGCAGTTCAAACAGAGGCGACAGACCATGACTTCGTCGCGGGGACACAAGAAGGGACAAGCGAAGCCCCCTGAACCTGAAAACCCGAAGGTACAGTTGTACAGATACATGCGACGGCCCGGCTGCGCCGTTCCTAGGATGCTAAGTCTTCCTCCGCAATTTCAATTTACTGCAGGATGGACCAGCTCCACCCATCAGCAAGCCTCCTAGAGGCATAGCGAGGGAAGCTTTAATGCTCTCCAGTAGCGTTATGTTGAATGTTGTCCCCAACGGAGGCGCTAGGGCCCGGTCCAGGTCGTCGGACCAAGGCTTTACCGCGAAGCAGTCCGTCGACAACGCAGACAAGAAGCGTCTCTCGCATCCCAACCCAACCTCGGGTCCTGAGACGGGGACCACGGCAGGGGGGTCAGCTAAGGGGGTGACGGGGGCTCCAAGCTCCCATACCACCTCAACAGAGGCGGCAGCAGCCCAGCCGTCTGAGCATGAGGCGAACGGGAAGAAGCGCAAAGCCTCAACCCAGCCTCCACCTGCCGAGGCCAAGGAGCAGCCGAAAAGCAGAGTCCCAGCGGCTGAGCAGGACGAAGGCCATGCAGGTGGCGTGGCGGTAGCTGCTGAGGGAAAGGGCCCAGCAAAGAAGGCTCGGACTACGAAGTCTAAGGACAAGAAGGGGCAACAGCGCCCAAGCGACGCTGACACAGGTAAATGCCATGCCTGACACCCCCGAAACGACATTGCGGGTCTTGCTAGGATTGTGAAATGACATTTCGGGTGGTGTGCAGCAACTGGATTCGGGTGACGGCTGGTCCTTAGCCCTCACAGACAGTGCATAACCCTTGTCAGTAACAGCCAGGCATCACGTCGCTGACCTCCACTTCGTCGCTCTGCCCACATTGCCACATACAGACACCAGCGGTGGCGCATCCAAGCGCAGTCAGCAGGAGTCTTCATCTCAGGGCGTGCCGAAGGGGTCCCAGCCAGCAGCAGCGGAAGCTGCCGGCGCAACAGGGGCAGCCCCACAGGCACGCGCCAGCGACGGGGCGGGCCCTTCGGGCGCTGCGCCCCCAGCAGCAGCTGCAGGGCAGGACGGGGGTGGGCAAGGTGGGGGCAAGAAGTCCCGCAGCTCCAAGGCTCAGAAAAACGCAGTACAGCGGCTGGACTTTGACGGCCTGGAGGAGCCCGCCACGAAGGCCAGCGGCCCTGTGGCCGAGCAGCGGGGCACAGCCGTGGCTGCGAAGACGTCTGCCCAGGAGCCGCGCACGGCTGCAGTTGCAGCCGTACGGGCGCCGTCGGGCAACGGGGGCGCTGAAGAGGCGAAGGCCGCTGCCGCGGCCAAGGCTGACCGGGGCAAGCAGAGGGGGCAGGAGGCCCAGCTCCCCAGTGCAGAGGAGCCGGTGGCCGTCGTGCCTCCACCGGCCAAGAAGACCGCCGGGCTTGCAGTGGAGCCCAACGCCCGTGCAGCGGGCGAAGCAGCCGGGACCAGCGCCGGCGCCGGCCAGCGTGCTGCTTCGGGTGCGGCGGCGGTTCAGGTGCGCCCCGCCTCAGGGGCCGCCGCACCGCCGCCTCTTGCGGTGGCGGCGAGCCAGCCCCTGCCGCCCACGGGCACCACCCCCTTCAAGCCCTTCGCGCCCGCGCCCCTGCCGCCCCTGGACCACGTGGGCAGGGATGACAGGGCCGCGGTGCTGCAGCTGCAGCGCCAGATGGCCAACCTGCAGAAGATGTACGACGACTTGAAGGTAAGGCAGCAGTCGCACCACGTTACGTTACCGTCACGTTTATAATTCGGATGGGCACAACTTCACCGAAACGCTCACACGTGCGGTCCAGAGCAGGTAACGTGGACTGATAACGTAACGCCGAGGGAGCGCCCCGGCGTTACGTTACTTGGCCACATTACCAGCCCCTCGTCCGAGGTAACATGACGTAACGAAACGGCGTGTGACCGCACCCTAACCCCAGTGGGCAGGGACCGGGGCCCCTTCCGGGCAGTGTCCATGCATGCGTTCACTTCAGTGCTTTAAAGTGCGTCTGTGCTATGCTATCAGGCACACCGTTTGAGTTCGTCTCTGACTATCCTGTACTACCTCTGTGCACCTCCAGGACGTGCGCATTCACGACTTGGAGAAGGTGCTCGAGGAGCAGCTGAGGAACACCGAGGAGCAGGTGAGCTGCGTTGCAGTGGTTGGCCTTAGCGGTGTGCAGCAATGCGGTCAGCCTGTGTCCCTGCCCTCTGTCTTTTTGATGGCAGGTGCCCAGGGCCGCCTGAGCCTTTGATAAGCGTGAGAGTAGCACACATGCTAGGAGCTCACAACTGGACGGCTTCACGTTGGACTCAACCAAAGTGCTAGGAGCTCTGCATCCGTGCTGTGTGATGCAGGTGAAAAAGGCTCAGCACCACGCGCAGCTGTGGAAGGCGGCCGCGGAGCGTGCGGAGAAGATGGCGCGTGAGGCGGGCAGCCAGCAGACAGCGGAGAGGATTGCGACGCTGGAGGTAGGATAGCGGTTATCGCTCTGAGTGTACTGCTTGGCCTGTGCTCAAGCTGCCATGGTAGGTTCAGCCAATGCACGCGTTGCATTCACATCCAGACAACCAAACCGCACACCGTATAAGACAGTAGCACAGCCCTGAAGGCATGTCGATGGCTTCTTTCCTGCGCCTGCTATAGACCTGCGGATCCCTTGGCATGCCCCAGGAGCAAGTCGCGCAGCTGCTTGTGGAGCGGTCGGAGCTGCTGCACCGCATGGCACAGCAGGAGCAAGAGCTGGCGCAGGCGCAGCAGGCGCTGCATGACGTTCGCGCCGAGCTGCTGATGGTGCACCAGGAGCAGGAGGCGCAGGAGCAGCAGCGGGAGGCGCGCAGCAACGCCACAGACGAAGACGGGCAGCTTGCAGGAGACGGAGAGCAGGCCGGGGAGGTGGAGGGCGAGGCGGGGGCCGTGGCGGCTCAGGGCGAGGCGGGCCAAGGGGAGGAGGGCGCTCGAGGAGGAGGGGACGGGGCGGTACCAGAGGCCAGCCCCAGCCAGGTCCGCAACGCCGGCGGTGTGCGCACTGCAGCGGTGAGAAGGGAACGGGTGGGAGAAGAGGGGTATGTGGCCTGTAGCTAGGGACTAGCTGCACCACTTAAACCGCCCTCTGCGTTGGTACCGCTATAGCTATGCCCGAAGACCATGCTGACTGACCCATGGGCCATGGCCACAACCCGCTGTGCCTCCTCTCAATGCTCAGGCGTCTCCTGCCGCCGCGTCCGGCAGCCGCCTCGCCACGCCCAGCATTGGTGCAGCCCTGGCCGCCGCCCAGGCAGCGCTGGAGCGCCTCAATGCAAACGCCGCCGCGCGGGCCATTGCCCTGCAGTTCCCCACGCCGTCGCCTGGCGTCGGCGTGCAGTTTCCAACGCCTGGAATGCCGCTGAGCCGGCTGCAGGTGCGCAGTGCATTGATGTCAACCCTCGGCCTGACCATATGTCGTAGGGTGTTAACCTGTACTCACCGTCCGTCATCTGCACACGTGGTTCTGATGTTATTGCAGGACCGGCAGCTTGTTTGCTTGTAACGTGCTGACATCGTTCTTTGTGCATCCACAGGGCCTAACCAGCCTCAGCGGCGGCGCAGGGGTCAGCACCGAGTGCCAGCGCGTGGTGGACATGCTTCCACACCTCCGGTACGTTCCATGCTGCATAGCTTACCGGTACCCACTTTGCTCCTTGTTGCAAGAACTGCGTGTCGGCCGACATGCTTGCCTTGGCGATGTGTACACGTGTCTCCTCCTCTCTTGTGACCAGTACCCACAGCACAGGTGCCAAAAGTGTGTTTCCAACTCATGCACGCCTGGTGACGCAGGTTCCCAACGCCAAGCATCCAGAGCCGGCTGACATCCGGCGCCGCGCTCGTGGACGCCCAGACCGACGCGGCCGCGGGCGCCGGCCCCAGCGGAACTGCAACTGTCGCGCCGGGCACCACCACCCTGCCCAGCGCCAAGACCAGGTCGGCACCGCCCTGTACCCCCCACCTTGCATGCCGCATCCTGTGTGCATGTAGCACCCATACACGCTCCAAATTGTTATTGCATCAATGTCGGTGCCTCCGGCAGTCCGACTGCTTATGGTACGAGCGCTCTTCTGCTGTTCGCAGGCGGTCGACCGGCAGCCCCATCGACGGCATATGCGGCGCCGGCCAGCGCCTCATGGGCGCCACCATGGCGGCCGACGTCTCCTTCGCACACGCCATGCGGGCGCCGGAAGCCTTCGAGCTGGTCGGCCCACAGCAGCAGGTGGGACCGTGCAGACTGCCAGCACGCCACATTCGGCACTTGTACAGATGCAGGCGCGACGCTGCTGCTGTGCTTCTTAAATCGTGTCAAGTGTGAGCACCGCGTCGGCTTGGTGGGTACGCTAAGACTATACCTGTACATATGCCCATTGCTCTGGTTTCTTGACCCCGCAGAGGGACTACAGCTTCGTGGACCTAAACCCTGCCTCCGCCTGCAAGGCGCCGCGCCCTGCTGCCGCCGGCACAACGGGCGACCGGGCCACACAGCAGGTGAGATTGCTTCGCACTACCCCTTGATCGCCTCTCCTTGGTCCCCGCCCTTCTGCAGGATCATAAAAGCGCTAATACCGGTATGTTTGCCAATCAGGCTGCCCTGATCCTTGCCCTGCCGCAGTGCCCAGAGGCCGTCATGGCGGCCGGCGCGCCCCCGCGGCCCCTCGTGCCGCACCTGCTGACTGCCGCCGCCGCCGCACCACTACCCCGCTCCCCGGCGCCTGGCCGACAGGTAGGCACGAAAGCGCTGTTGCTTTTGCATCTTGAGCTTGCTATTCGACCAGATTACTCATTAGGCTCATTTGTATTCGAACGCAGGCCCAGGCCGCCGGCAGCGGCACAGATTCACCACTGCAGCAGCGGCCAGCCAGCCCCCATGCGAACGGCCGTGGCCCCCTGCCTCGCGCGTCCCCCGGGCGCCTGGCCGGCTTGGTGAGTAAATGGTTTTGGGGTGGTGGGCAATGAACATCCTGGATTGCTGCACCGACTGGCGATTTCCCATGCCCTGATGAAGTGCCGCAACCCTTCATATGCCCTGCCGTTGACACGTGCAGATCGGCCACGGCCCTGGCGTCAGCCCGTCACGGTTCCCTGGAGCCGCCGCCCTCGCTGCGGCCGCAGCTGCCGCTGGCATCAACTCGGGCTCCATGGCCAGCAACCAGGACAGCTGCACCGTGTCCGGCCTCGTCGCTCGCGCCATGGCTCTGCAAGAGCAGCACACCGCACTGCAGGGTCAGCAGCAGCAGCAGCCTGCCCCGCAGCGCTCTCCGCTGAACGCCAACCGCGCAGCTGAGGCCGCGGCCGCGGTTCCCGCGCCTCCGCCGGCCGTCGTCGTGCCCCTCGCCCGCAGCCCCGCGCCGGGTGCTGCCGCCGCCAGGTCGCCCCTGCGCGCGGCCGAGCTGGCGGCCAGCACGCCCGCCCCCAGGCCGTCGCCGTCGCGGGGTGCCGGGCAGCCGCAGGAGCTGGCGGGCGCCCAGGCGCAGGCTGACGTGCCTGCGCAAGGGCCCCCTGCTGCCAGGTAAGCGTACGGTTCATGAAAGCCGCCGGTGACAGACGTCCGCGGTAAATGCTGCGCTTTATCCCCAGTTGCGGCCTTTCTTGCACGTTTGTGTCCTTACCTCCGTGTACCTGCAGCATGACGCACCCCCCCCCCCTTCGCTCCTGGAACCCCTGCTCCCCGGCAGCACCGACCCGTCCCCACGCACCGCCAAGCTCATCATGTACGAGCGCATGCTGGACTGGCACGTGGACACCGTGTGCCTGGCGCCCGAGACGTGTCGCCTCACGCACCACGCCAGCGGCATGTCCTTCGAGCTCAGAGAGGTGGGTCAATGTACCGGTATCCCAGCGGCAACGCCCAGTCCAGGACACTGAGCCAAGCACGAGTTATGTGGCCATGTCAAATACATGCTGGTGCGCATCTATCGCTGGGCCACAGCTCTCAGCAGCTTCCGGCAACTCACATGCACCGTCGTGCTGAGGCCAATGTGTATTGTGGTATGATCGAGCATGCGGGAAGCTGTGCATTACCTGGGCTGCGTGCTGTGTGTTGCGTGGGTTACAGGTGGAGCTGGACGAGGACGAGCTGCAGCTGCTGGTGGCGGCGGGGGGCAGCGCGGGAGACAAGATGTTCACCTACACACCGTTGGAGCTGGGCGACGCGTCGGACGTCCTGCCATCCTACCTGAAGGTGGGAGACAGGACCTGTTTGCGCCTACCGGCATGTCCTTAGCACCGGTTTGCCCCTCGTGTGTTCGCTACCGAAAGTGCTTTTACCAAGGTCCCTCCTTTGCTACTGTACGCATGGCCTGACAGCTTGCTGCATGTCATTTATGGCATTTTGTGTTACATTCCAGGTGGTGTGGCCACACGATCCTTACTGGTCCCGACCACACCTATCAGGAATCAATCATGTGTGCTATGCTGCCCCTACTGCAGGAGTCGTGCCACTTCCCGGCCAGGCAGCGCCGCATGCTGCTGGAGCAGCTGAACAAGGCACTCAAGGCCACAACCGTCAAGGTGGCGCTTGCAGCTGCAGAGGAGGAGGGCATCGCCGGGCAGGGGCCGCAGGCTTGAGCCCATTGCGACTACTGTGAATAAGCTGACCGCGTGTGAGAGTGTTCCATTACACACGCTGACCGTGCTTGGCGCATGGGCTCCAGGCAGCAAAGACAAGGCGGTGTCCACAGCGCTGTTACACGCTGTATGCAATTTGGAGGCTGAGCATCGCACAACCACCACATGACAGCTGACTTGTGCATGTGGTGTGCTTTACATTCAACGTACTGCAACGGCACTGCACTGGCTGGCAGTGGTCCTGAACATGGGCCTCACGCGCCTGTTTGACCGGTTAAGATTCGCATGACAGCCTGTTTTACAACCCAGGTCATGACGGCTATGGTTTGCCGCAGGGCGGCTTTGCTTCTGGGTGGTCAACGTCGCACCACCTGACAAACTGCGTCACCACTAGCAAGCGGGTGTCCCTTTTTCACCGTACCTGGGCCCCACAAGTGTGTTGTAGTCCTCACGGCAGCCGCGTTCGTCACGGCAGCCGCTGTACGGCGGGGCAAACTATCAACAACAGACATGTCCACAAGCTGCGTTGCGGTGTGCTTGGCATCCTTCTTGTTTGGTTTGGCACGTGTGGGGTTGGTTGCACATGGCAGGCCAATCCTCGAGTTCCGATGCCCGCTAGGAACCAGCTAGGACCCCCCCCCCAAATATTATTATTATTATTTCTCTCTCAGCGGGACACGGATGTAAGGCTACGTACAGCTGTGTTCCCGGACCCGGAGGTACGGCACTACTGCTAAGTACAGCTGTGGGCATCAGCACAGGTGCCGAGTTATTGTATGAGTTCCGACACTGTTCTCTTGGGGGGCCGCAACATCACCGTTCTCCCACCGGGCTGCTTATGGGCATATGCGTCTGGGCCCTCCATTGCGTTTCGGTCCCACGCAGGGAGAGCCCCTGATCACAGCATGCAGCTTGCGATATCTTCGTCTCACCACAGCATCACGCGGTGAGGCAAATGCGACAAATTTGGCAAAAATCCAGCTGTGCACATGTAAGAAAGTATCATGGCTCAACGTATCTCCGCGCCACTTTGCCGCGCTTTTTACACACCGTTTAGGCCGAGGTGCGTTGCGGGCGTTACTTCAGACTGTGGCGATACTCAGGCATTATTTCATGACAAGAATATTTCAAGGCTTGACATCTCCTTCCCCGGCAACGATGTCTCGCTAGGCGAGCCCATGCCCGTCGGAATCCTCGAGCCCCGACACTTCGTTCCGCCGCACCCCGAGTCACAGTCAGGGGTCTACCATGCTTGCTGGGATGTGTACTCGGGTAGCCTGTACGCGATCATGGGCGAAGCCGTAGTGCGTCTGTCGGCGGAAAGTGATGCGACCGTGGTGGCGGGTTGAGGGGCCTACGACTCTGCCAGCCACGGCCTTGTGCTGTGCTCCGGCGCAACAGTGTACCGCCTGCCGGTGGGGGACCTGGGGGCCGCGGCAGGCGGGGAAGCGCACGCGCCGGTGCTCCTGGCGAGCAAAGGGGAGCCGGAGAGGGACGGGGAATACCAGGACGGCGTGGGGGTGGGGGCACGCTTCAGCAGCATCGAAGATGTTGCGGTGGACGGCAGCGGTACAGTGTGGGTGCAAGACTACCATGACGACGGGCTGCCGGACAGCGCAGAGGTGGAAGGCGCGTGCTGCGGGGCGTGCTACCGGCTGAGGCGCGTGGACCGCAGCGGGCGTGTGGAGACCGTGCCATCAGGGCCGCTCTGCTGGCACAGACAGCAGTTCGACATGATTGCCGTACTACCTAACGGCTGCCTGGCCCTGATGTCATCAGAGACCCGGAAAGCCCTGCTGCTGCAGATGGGCAGCACAACGACTGCCCCAGCGTCCCCGCCCCCGGCAGCCTGTCCGCCGACCTGGGTGAGCTGCTAGACAGGCAGCCGGACGGCAGCGCGGACGTGGAGGTGGAGGTGGGCGGGCAGGTGTTCCCAGCACACCGCGGCGTGCTAGCCGCGCGCAGCCCCTATTTCCGCCAGCGGCTGGACCCTGCAACGGGTTTCTCGGACGGCAGCGCGCTGCGGATTAGGCTGCCGGACGCAGACCCAGCGGCCTTCGGCGTCGTGCTGCGCTCTAGGTACACACACAGCGTGGGGCCTGTGGCAACTGAGCTGCTGCAGCCCGTGGGCGAGCTGGCGGACCGGCTGCTGCTGAAGGGCCTGTGCGCCCAAGTGGGCAGCCAGATGCTGGGGCGCGTGTGCGCGGAGAGCGTGGTGAGCATGCTGCTGTGGGCGGAGCGGCGCAGCGGCAGCTATGGGGCGCTGCTGAGCGGGCTCAAGGCATGGTTTTTGGAGCACAGCAAACCCGGGGAGGAGGGAGCCCTGCCGGAGGAGGTTATTATGCAGCTCATGCATGAGCACCCCCGACTTGCCCTACAGCTGGTGCACTACAAGCGGGCCGACGGGCCGGCGGAGGTGAAAGCGCAAACGTGACTTGGCCGATAAGCGAACGTGCGGATGTGCATTGCAGCGGGCGGGGGCGTAAAGTTGCGCGTGCCTGCTGCTGTGTACCGGTAGCACGTGCGGCAGGTCGAGTGTGTGGCAGGGTGCGTGGTGGTGCGTGAAGCAGCGGGACAAGCCGATGCAGTTGCTTGTCGGGGGGCAGCCCCCTTGCATACATGACTGTTACTTTGTTCATTTTCAGGTTGTTTGGTGTAGCACGTGTGTGCTGGTGTTGGCGCTTCGGTTCCAATTGGGTGTATCGAGCATGGCCACTTGGTATCCGGTGTACAATTTGGCATTGGAAGGTGCTACCTGACACCCCACCCATGCTGGTAAGAGCTCAGCCTCAGAGCCAGGCTGGTCAGAGCTCAGTCTACACTTGACGTTGCCTATCTTGGTAGTACCGGTATGCTAGTCGGACCATTTGCCTCAGGGGAGATTCACCTGATTTGCCTTTGCGGCCTCACATGAGCTCACATGAGCCCTGTCGCAATGAGGCACACTGCGCGTGAAACCTGACTGCACATACCAGCAAATATAAAACAGGTACCGTACCGTGCCGTACCGTACACAGCTGCAAGGCGCTGAGATGGTAATAGAACATAAAGCCACGGCTGCGGGATGAAAGCATGCCTAACCCTGTCCTGCCCTGTCCCGCCTGCTGTTTTGGGCCATGGGAGCCTCCCCTAGCTTCAGCTATGAAGTGTCAGGGCCCAAGGGCAGAGGAAAAGTCAAGGAGCGCTCCAACCAGGGCCGCTGCGGTGCAGTGCACCTTACTTTGCAAAATCGTGCATGGGTCACCGATCTGCTATCGGTATTACGGCAGCTGCCGCGACCTCCCTGGGTACCGGTAGAGCAAGACCAACTGTCAGGCAGTGGAGAGGGGCCGCCGAGCTTCTCATGCATACTCAGCCCACCCCTACGCACCGCCATGGTGCGACCCTGGCAAGCGCACACCGGTATACTTGGGCATGGCCGCATACAGTGCCAACAGTGAACGTCTTGTCATAGTTCATGGCCTTTGCACGACTTGCATGCGTGCCAAGGTCTATGTATGTCTGTTGCATGGCGTCACACCTGTGGCTCAGCTACATGGCAGGCTATGGGACGTGCGTACAGCTGAGCCTACTCACGCCAGCAGGACAAGCACACACGGTGATATGGAGGCCGCTCGATGACTGTAGGGTGAGCAAGCATGTGAGCTTAGAAGTGCCACCATGAACCACCTTGGTGTATGTAGTTCGAACAACGAGGGTTTGAGGGAAGGCCGCAGCCTTACTCTGCACACAGACCTATCATTGCCACCTGCCGTCGCTCGTCGGACACGCCCCAACGGCCAAGCGTTGCGATATGGATCCAGTCGGTAACAGTACGCCAAGCAGGCATGGCGCTTGTAGGTGCCACCATGGGAGCACCTTGGTATACCATAGTTGTTCTGAGGTAAGGTTCCACGACGTGTGGAAAGGTCGCAGCCTGTGCCCATCAAGGCCCATTCTCGCCACCTGCTGTCGCTCTTCGGACACACCCAAACGGCCCAGTGCAGCTACCGGTTATCTACATCATCCGCAGGAAACCACCTGCCCCCTCTCAACCTCAGCATGCCGCCCGGGAGTGCCGTGAAGCACTTGTACGGCAGCCCGTCCTCGCTCTTCATGGGCGACGCCGCGTAGGGGCCCTCGTGCGACCACGCATCTACGACCAGCTCCTCGCTACCCCCGCCCATCTCCACACCCTGCTGCCCGCCGCCCAGGCCCTCACTCGTACCCTCAGCCTCGTACCCTGCCCAGCCGCTCCCACTGGTCCCTGCACCACCCTCGGCCTCGCTAGCCGTTAGCTCCCACCCACGATCCCCTTGCCCCGGCAGCACCTCTGACCAGCCACCCTGCTCTGCTTCCCCCTCCCCCTCCCCCTCCACACCCCATCCTCCATGACCATCATACTGCTCCCCCTCACTCTCCCAGTGTTGGCCAACCAGCAGCTCCTCGCCTTTCTCCTCTTTCCCATATGGCTCCTGCATCTCCGGCACCGCACCCTCAGAAGGCCCCGCCTCCGCCCAAGCCAGAGGCAACCCTGCTGCCTGCTGTTGCCCCGGCGACGGGGTGGTGGTGAGGCCCCTGTTGACGTACCACTCCACGTCTGACTCAAGCAGCTGCAGCAGCTCATCCGGGGGCAGCTCCGTGACGGCAGCGGAAGTGCTAGGGGGCGTGCCCGTGCGCGTCAGCCGCCGGTGGCTCACGGCTCCACCTGACGACGCCACAGCGGGCGGGGTAGCGGCATGCGGCCCGGGCGGTGTCCCGGAGCCCACGTGGCTCTCCGTAAAACCACCAACCGACACCGACCGCGGGAGGGCGCCGTCCCTAGGGTACATTGCCGGCGACGTGTCGGACCAGCAGGATGCCTGGGGCTGAGACTGGCTGCTGGTCAACGGGGCTGGCAGAGGTGCATCCCAGCCTGACTGCTGCTGTTGCCGGTACTGGGCCCAGAGGGCCAGGTCAAGGGAGGACTCAGCCGCACGCACCAGTGCAGGGGCTCCTGGAGTGTCCTCCAGCGGCCCAACACCGCCGTCGAAAGTGCTTTCCCGGTGAGGCAAGAAACCCCCGCTAGGATCAAACGCGCCCCGCCTTGAGTTGAAGCCACTTCGAGCCCCAGGCTCCAGCCGCTCACGCTCCTGCGCCCACCCGATGGCATGCGCTGGGCCAGCAGCGCCGCTGTCGCCCTCCCTGTTGCTGCCCGAGGCGCGGCTGCTGCTGGTGGAGCTCATGCTCTGCGTCACCTCCACGGCCGTGACGAGGGCCGCCTCGGCGTGCAGCGCTGAAGACCAAGGCTGCCACGACGGGGAGCTGCCAGTGGACCGCACCGACGCGGCAGGCGCTCTCGCGCCCACGTGAACTTCTTCGCTGTCGTCGACCTGATGCACACGGGGTATACGAGCGCAGTAAGGACAAGCATGTAGGCCCAATGCGGCAAGCCATCTTGGGACGTTCGTGCAGGCATACTGTACACGACACCTGCTGTGAGATACGCAGCAGGCCAAGCACCCCGTGTGCATGCTTGCCTGGGATTCCAAAGTCCCATCCCCGCACTGCATCCGCTTCCCACACACCTCTGCGATTCCTTGGTCCTCCTGGAGCCCAGCTGCGCGGCGCTCGGCTGCCTGCGCCACCTCCGACCTCCACGCGTGCCAGGCGGGCGCCAGGTAGCGGTGGGCTGCCAGCAGGTCCGCGGCCTCGCGCTGCACCGCGTCGGCACGCAGCTCCTCCAGGGAGGCGGCCTTGAGGTCTTGCTGGGTGCGCATCACCTGCAGAAAGGGGACAAATGGGGGACGGCGGTCGTGTGCAGGCGGCCACCAGACACACGTGGCACGGATACGGGTACTCAGTTACGCTGCGATCACCATAGACATGGGATGTGCTGCTCCGTAGCTGTGCCGTGGCACGCATGGCATACTGACAGGCAAGTGCTCCTGCAGGGATTGACCCTGCAGCAGACAGTACCGGCCGTGCGTACAACGGCCAGGTAACACCGCATCAAACATATGGTTTCGCACCGCCAACCAACCTGAACGGCTTGGTCTGCAAGCGCAAGCCACGTGCGGAAGCAGTGCCGCAACCGCAGCAGCCGGTGCACGTCGCGGCCGTACGACGCAGCCCATTCGTCTGCAACCGCGTCCTCTACGGACGCCTCCGTCTCTATCCCCTCCCGCTCCGCCTGCCCGTCGCGCCAGCCGCCTCCTTGCCCAGCCCAAGGAACCTGCTGCATTTGTTCCTCCTGTACGGCATCCACGGCAACCAGCGCTGCGGCAGAGAAGCGCGACTCGTGCGCCACTGGGGCCGCCTCATGCCCTGACGCCAGCCACGTTTCAAGCGACTCCTGCTGGGGGCTGCGGTGTCCTTTCCGGGACCCAGTACCCAGCCCGGGCACCCCTGACCCGGTTCCGGAACCCCCGAAAAATGCCGCTGCTGAGGGGTTCTGGATTTCCGTCCCTCGGCTGCCAGTGTCATGCTGGCGATCTAGCGCGTCGCCCGACCACCCGCGACCGGTGCCCTGCCCTTGCCAGTGCCGCAACGTCACGGCGCCGTCGGTGTGCTCATGCTGTGCCGCCGAGCTCGAAGTGTGAGCACCGAGTGCACCGCTGCTGCTGTCCCCTGCATCCTTTGCTGAAGAGGAAGCCGGTGCGCGCTCCGACTGCCACGTGCCGGAGTGGCTGCTGCCCCCTGGCGTCCACGTGCCACCCAAGGCGCTGCCGACAGGCCTCACCTCCTGCCCACCGCTTCCCTGCCCCGCTACCACGCCGTACAGCGCCCCGCTGTACGGCTCCGTGCCATTCCCTCGGCCGCCCTGCCGCTGCGGCTGCTGCTGCTGCCAGTGCCCACTGTGCCCCTGGTGGTTCTGCTGCAGCGGCTGCAATGGCTGTAGCCGCCTTTGCTGCTGCTGCTGCTGCTGCTGCTCCCAGCCGCCCTCATTCCCGCCCTTGGCCCCAGCAACGCCACGAATCCCGCTGCCCGGCCGCCCCGTCCACTGCTTCACCGCCTCCGCGTGCTGCGCCGCCAGCTGCTGCCACGCAAGCAGACACCGGCGTGCTGTGGCACGTGCCCGGTGCTGCCTCAGCACGCGCACCGAGGCCTGCTGTGCCCAGTGCTTGACCCAGCCGCGCAGGGCGCGGCCGGTCAGGGAGGAGCAGCGGGTGCGGAAGGCGGCTGCGAGGATGTGTGCGCGGCGGGCGGCGGCCTGATGTGCCAGGGCGCGCCAGGCAGCCCAGGCGGCGCGCTGGAGGAGCACGGAGCGGGCGGCGTCGTGGGCGGCGAGGGTCGAGGCGCGGTGCATCTGCTTGCGGAGGGAGGACGGGGAGGGACTAGTGATTAGCGGGTGCTAGACAGGGCAGAGAGGGGGAACGCAAATTCCGGTGTGTGAACTAACGTGCAACGAGGTACTCATGAAGGCAGAAGGAGTCTTAGGGCGAAGGCTGAAAGCGTGGTGACACATAGTCAGGCATTCCGAGGGCGGGTTTGCAGTGCTTCCACTTGCACGCTGCTCGCAATGCGTCGTGTGGATCTACATGCCCTTTGAGCATGGTGTGAGTTGGTACGGTAAACACCGTGACAGGACAGGGACAGTGACAGGCGCCACCCGCAAGCCGCACCTGCTGAGCAAGCACCTCGTCGTGCCATGCGCCAAACGCCTGCACCAGCCGCCGCTCGTTCCGTGTCCGCTCGCAGTAGCTGAGCAGCCGCCGGAGCGCAACCTGGGCACACACCAGACAGCGGGTGCGGCAATCACGCGTTCTCAAATGGGTCTGGAGCAGAACCCCCATACCAGCTGAGATAGGCTCTACCAGGAAAATGTGCACACATTGGGCGGCGACCAGCAGTTGGCAGTACTGTTCAGTGTGCCACTCACCCGGTGCTTCCACCCCGTCCACGCCTTGTTCAGCAGGTGACGTGCCGCGTAGGAGCCCCCGCTAGGCCCTGGCCGCTGCGACGCCTGTAGCCTTAGGGCACTAGCACCCTGCGCTTGCCGCGGTCCTCCGACGCCTGTGGGTGCGGTAGTCGGATGCACGCGGCGGCTCACAGTAGGGTCATGCTAAATGAGTGAAGGGCCCCATCCCTCCTAACACTTTGCAACAGAAACATTGGCCACCAGGAGGAACACAGAACACCAAGGTACATCCTTCCCGATCCAACGCCTACGGATGCGCATAAACCACCATTGACGTACCGTGGGGGTTTCCTGGTGCCCAGCGACTGCTGCTAGCCGTGTCTGCCAAAGATGGATGCAGCACTGCAGGGTTGGACTTGTTGGAGCGCGACCTGCATACGACACAGAAGCAGACGGACTGACTGAACAGCCCCATACTCCATGAAAGCGTGGCGGAACCTCTCGACGCCACGATCTTGCAGCCAGCTGCTATCAGTGTTCGCAGCACCCTGTTATTACCAACCTGGAACTTGGCACGTCATCAACACAGCAGCGCCCCAAGAAGGCGCGCATGGCCTGGGTGGCGGGCGAGGCATCACTGCTGCCGCTGCTGCTGGCAGCCTGGACCGGCGGGCTGTCCCACAGCGGCAAGCGCACCCCGCCGGCAGGACCTGAACCCTCTACTCCGCCCGCATGCACATCCCCAGCGCGCAGCCCGCTCAATGCAGCTGCATTGAGCTTTGCAGCGACAGGGGAGAAGCCGCCCAGCAAGTCTGGGACCGGCCGGGTGACCGGCGCAGCGGGGAAGAGCGGCTGACCTGGCGTACGGGAGCTTGAGCTGCGCTGTGCGTGGCTTATGCGCACGCCCTCGAGCCCGGAACGGGCCATAGGCCCGGCGTCCTTGCCCCCCGCAGCCTCTGACCAGCCATGGGCCTGACCGCCGAACAGCGCGCCCATCATGCCCTCACTCAGCGGAGAGTGCTCTGTGCCCAGCTGCTGAGCCTCCTGCAGCAGCTGCCCCGCAATAGCACTAGCGTCCGCGTCAAAGGCAGAGTAGCGTGCCGCGTCTTTCCCGTGTGCCAGCATTCGCCGGTCGGGGACTGCCCGGCCGGGTTGGCCACTCCTCCCTGCTGCTGCGGGCGCTGGCTTCCTTGCCGCCGCGCGTGCAGCAGCTATCCGCCACCCAAAGCCCTGGGCCCCGTCGGCATCGCCCTGTGCCAACGCACTGATGTCAACGCTGGTATCCCGGCCATCCAGCTGCTGCTCTTGCTGCTGGTGTCGTGCTAGCCGCTGCAGGTATTGCTGCTGCGTGTGGGATACGGACGCAGTTGAGCCATCGCCGCCCTCAGCGGCGGCCGCACACCGATCTGGACCACAAGCCCGTTGCGGAGCCTTGTGCGGTGAGGCCACAAGCCGCAGCGTGGCTCCGCCCCGACAGTCCCGCGCCTCCCAGGCCCCACACCCGACCTCGCCCAACGGCAGTGGCAGCAGCTCCTCGTGGGTTCCACCCGGGTCGCCCCGCCGCAGCAGCTGAGCCGGCACTGCGCAGGGCCGGTGCAGGTGTACCGGCCCAACACCGCTGCCAGCACGGTTGGGAGACGCCTGCGGCATGTAGCTCGGTGCCGTGCCTGCGGGCGGCTCAGCTAACCTGGCAAGCCACGACCCCGGCCCCTCGCTGCCTTGCGTGCCTGCGCTCGCGCCCTGGCGCCCTGCCGCTGCACCGGACGATGCACGGCTCTCCCGCGACTGGCCCCTGCCATTATTGTCCATGCTGGCTGAGGCACACGTGTCCCTGCTGGAGCGGACCAGCAGAGCGTCAAGCACCAACGACTCTAGGGGGCCGAGGGCGCTGGGCGACTGCAGCTGCTTGGAGCCCACCGCACCGAGCAGGCCGCTGTTGCTGACACCTGGGCAAGGCGGCAGGGTGGATGGGTGGAGTTGTGGGGCGCGTGTGCCGTTAGGTAGAGCCAGAGGTTGCACCTGCTGCAAGGTTCTACAACCGCCAGTAAGCGTTTAAAAAAGTACATGCGCTGCACGCACTGCTGGCAGGACGCTGTGCAGACGGACTGCAAATAATCAGCTCGTACTACACTCAGGAGCGGGTGCCAAGCTGTGACAGTGCTACTTGGCAGCCCTTCCGTGGTATCCCTACTCTCACGTTGTCTCCTTCGCTGCGACCCTTACCTTCAGTGGAAAGGGTGTTGGTGATGGACGAGAGCGCTGGCCTGTTGGCCGGCTCTGCCCTTCCGTTGCCGGCTGGCACACGGTGCCGCACTTCCAGGTTCTGTACATCACCGCGCCGTTTCATGCCTGCACTCTCGTCCAACGTGCCGTAGGACGGCCAAGCGGCAGTGGCAGCTGGCGTGTAGGTAGAGAAGTTTGGCGCAGGAGGTGGGCTAGGCCACCTTGTAGTGTGCGGATGGGCAGGTGGTGGGGAGGTGCTGCGAGCATGCGCTGCTCGGTAGTGGCTCTGCAGCAGAAGCTCGATTGGACTGATAGTGGGTGAGGTGGAAGCCTTGTCCGTGTGTTGCCCTGGACGCTGGTAAGGTGCAGATGACGCGCGGTGTGCGCGATGAGCCGCAGAGGCGCGGCTGAGTGTCGCTCCGGGGGGCAGCCAAGCAGGCGCCTGGCTTTGGGCGACAGGCTTGGGCCGGGGCCTCAGCCCGGCGCAGGAGGTTGCCACCATGGACAGGTGAGGGCTGAGGAGTAGCGGAGGACCTGCTGAGATGCCTCCAGTAGAGTCCCGATTTACACTCATCATGATGCTGTTTAGGAAGTTGTGGCGGATTGACGGTGGTGTTTTGTCGCGCGCAACTCCCTTGGCAGTCCCGCCATGCGCCGGCTGCGGGCCTTTGACGCTTACGCACGCCTCATGCGCCATTGTGGATGCGTCGACGAGTGACATTCAGCTCTTGTACAGTCGCATCACATACTAGACAGCTCGCCCCGCCCACTCTAGGCACATAATGCCACTAGTCTCTTCAGCATTGCGAGCAGTAACAGTCCATGATGAACATTTTATAGTTGGTTAGATTAGTTGAGTAGCATTGGCTTTAGCTCGATAACAGGTAAGTCCCAAGTTCAGCTGAAAATTTGGATTCGGCCGATGTGACAGATGCCCCACATTTACGATGCCACTCAGCGTGCACAAAGGGAATATTAAGCATGAATGTAAATGCGGTTGTACCCTGCAAAGACCTGTCGACCTGTGCAACGCCTGCATGGGGCCTGTCAGCACCAAGACCGCTCAATATCTGAGGCTCGGGCCATACCGCACGACGACAGAGATTCCTGCTACTTATTATACACATCATAGAGGTCCAGCTTAGACAGCTATTTGGGCGTTACCTCGCGAGTCGACTGCTACCTTCGGTCAGGCCTTCGACAAAGACCTAGTTGTGCTACTGAATAACGGGACACGCGCTTCTTGTTGACCACCTTCGTGTGACAGTAAAGAAATGGTTCGCATGGTCATTGAGACCCGCGCTGACCCTCGCCTGTGCGTCGACGAGGAGGGCAATGGCATGACTGGGAGGGGACGTTCGGGGCACACTCGGCCAACTCGCTCACGCCGAGTGTCACGAGCGCGTTCTCCATCACAGCAGTTTGCGTCCAGGTGAGCTGGGCGGGGTTGACTGGTTCGAGTGACATGAATCCCCCAACTTCCTTCAGGCACCGAGTCGGCCGCGAGACATCGAAAGCCCAATACGGTTGTTACCTTCTAACGCCTTTTTACAGGGTGTACTGGCGAGAGGTGACAGCAAATGAGCTTCGGCGGTTGCAGCTTGCGAAGCCCTCGCAAGCGTCGTCGCAGCACTCCGACCTCTCCGATGCTGCGTCTTGCGGAGCACAAGTTGAAGCTAACAGCTCGAGGCCACCGGCGGTAAGCCTCAACACGCTCCTCGAGAACGCCCTGCAACAGCACATCGACTTCAAGCTCGATGAGCGACTTCGGGTGGAGTGGGAGTTGGTGGAGTCGTCGCCGGAGCCGGAAGACTACGTCCTTGTATAGCTTGCTATAATCCGTTGAGGTGATTCCCAGTATGCTGAGGTACTCCGCGGAGAAGTAGGCATTCATCTTTCGAGGGCGTCCACTGGGCGAGTGCATGTATTGCGTTGCCGTTTGGCACAGCCTGTGTTATTTTCCAGCCTGTAAAAATATCAGTTTTGGACTCAGGGGGGATGATGTCGTCTGCGCTATGAGCGTGTTCTTGGGCACGTGCCGCCGTAAGCTGTGTTCGTTTGTACGTGGGTCGATTTCCGTGTGAGGAAAGGCAGTGAGCATTTGCCGCGTGTGTATTTTTTCGCAACTGCTTTTAACTGTTCTGCTGTGCATGTACCAAGCTATTTGTACCTTAGCTCTTGTCTGCCCTTGGCGTGAGCCAGCGGTGGATTTCTCTCTAGTGCACGGACCCACGGGACATCTGCAGACAACATGTGATGCCTTTCATAGAGCTCCACGCGCATCTTCTTGCAACATCCAAAATACATAAAAATTTTGTTCCTGCGCTTCTGCTGCAGTGCTAGCTACAATTCGCTGTATTTTACCGGGTTGCCGTCGAGGGCTGTTGTTGTTTGCATCCTGCTTGCGTGAAGAGTTGCTCCGTGACAGTACAGCACCAGGTCTGTGTGGTATCGTTGACCGAAGGAAGGCTGTGTCTTGTGAGCCTTGTGTGACAAGTGGTCGTCGCCAATAAGATAGGAGGTTGCACGTTTAAACGCATGTGGTGCTCTCTGTTGCTTGGCCAGGCAGTCACCAGGTTTGAGTGTGCACTGATTGTCTGCTGCTAGAGCGGTATGCGTAAAACGCTGCGTGAGGGGGCATGGGCGACGAATCCCAACCCCAGCCGATGGGTTCCTTTGTAAATAATTGGCGACGGGCTGTGACGGTGAACTTGAAAGGGAGGCCGTTCTGTCTCACGGCATAATTCAGAGGTGCACCGTGCGCGGGGGCCCTAGCGTAGGGCAGGCCTGGACTGCCGCACGTCTTGCATACGGTAGCATGATACCCAGGTCAAACGGCCCAGGACAGCGTGCACAGCCAGGTACAGCTTACACCACAAGAACCATACGCAGCCCGCCATCCACCTGTCCTCAATGGCATCCAAACGCACAAAGGGAGGGCAGCTTGCGTTGCACAGGTTGCATCCAATTTTATCATCAGCACAGCGTCGCATCCGGTGTGGCGTAGGCTGCTCGGCGCACGTTTTTCGCAGGGGCAGCTAAAAATGCTGCAACGCTACATGCTGCTCGTGTCGATGTTCGCCATAAACACAAAGTACTGGGCTACCAGCCCATGCGAAAAGCCCACGCACAAGGAAAGCACTAAAGTAAATGAATGGAAACACTTTGCGCATCCACGGTGGCCGAAGCCCTTCCTTGTTGGTTCACTAGGTCACTGCTAGACAAGAATGATACCGGTAGCATGCCATGCCCTTTCATTGCTTGTAGGGCTGCCAGCCTCCTACACCATAGCCATGAGCCGTGCCATGAGCATCTTGCCCCTCTGCTCCACCTCCTCCACCGTCCACTGGCGCTCACCCACCTGCCCCACGCCCCCTGGGGCCCCGTCCCCACCCAGCTGTTTCCAAATCGCTACCCAGGTCCCAGCGCTGTCCCCTAGCTTGAACGCCTCCCTCAGCACCAGCTGGTCTTGCTCCTTGCTCCACTGCTTCACGCTATCCTTGCAACCCACATTGGTGCCATCCGCAGCACCCGCGGCAGGCCCCTCGCGGCCTGTCGCCGCGCCAGCAGCCACAACGGGCTCAGCGCCAGCACCGCTTTTCTCGCCCTCGCATGCAGCGCTGGGGTCATTCGACCCCTCCGCCAGCTCTGCCCCCAGAGCAACCACCCCAACGGCCCCTAGGCACTTCGGCCCCCGGTCGCCCGGCCGGGCAAATGGAGCTGGCTGGCCCACCGACGTCCCTGGCGTGGCCAGATGCTGCTGCTGCTGCTCGCCTCCGCTCCCTGCCGTCCCCGCGCCGGCCTTACGGCCGTTGCAAGCTACGTGGCTGAAGCACGTGATGTGGCCCGGCGTGTCGACAGCGGCCCGGGCCGTGGCACTGTTGGGCTGCTGCCAACTGCTGCCGTCGGCGCTGCCCGCCCTCGCAAGATCTGAGCTGCACGACGGCTGCTGTTGGTGCTGCTGGTTATGCTGCATGCTTGCGCCGCAGCCGGGCTCGTGCGAGCCCCAGTGCGACGCCGAAGGACCGCCACCGCCGCCACCCTGCCTCCGCTGCCGCAACGACTCCAACGGTATCCGCACAGGCTTGTTGGCGCACACAGTGGGCGGGGCAACCGGCGTCAACGACAGGGGAACCGCCAGCGCAGCACCTGTCCCACCCGTATTCGGCGTTGCCTCAGCGGCCCGCAAAAAGCCTGGCGTGGGCTGCTCCGCGGCCGCATCCGCGGCATCTGGACTCATTAGCTCCAGCTGCTGCTTCGCCGGGTCTCCAGGACCCCGACCCGCCTGTTCCCGCTTGCGGCCCCCAAAGCACGGGCGCACATCCGGGGTCTGCATGTCCCCAGCCGCTCGTGCGCCGTCGCCAGAGCCGCCGCTCTGCAGCTGCTTTGCAGGGACCTCTGCCCCGCTCGGCGGTGACATCAGGTCAGGGGCGTCCGTGGGCCCTGCCCTCCGGGCAGCGGCCAGGTCCACCGACGGGGCAGCTGCTCCACCGCCGTCCCCACCGGACTGGGCTCCAACGGAGGCTGACCCATGGGTCGGCCTGGCCTCCGCCGCCATGCCCGCCAGCGTAGGGGCCAAGGAGATCGACAACGAGGGCATGTTCGGCAGCTCAACAGGCGGCCGCGGCTGCGGCTTTGGAACGGTACGTCCGAAGAGCCGGACGGTCTCCGCAACGGGCTGCGGCGCCGCCGCAGGAGGAGCAGCAGCGGCGCGTGCCAGCACCGGCGCTGAAGCGGGCGCGGCTGCAGTCGATACTGGCGTAACTGCTGCGAGCCTGCCCGGCCTCGGGTCCTGCGGCACCTGAAAGGAAGGGGCCTCCTGGCCTGCGGCCACCGGCGCGCGAGGCGTGATCATTGGCGCACACGCATCTGCACCAGCGTTCGCCCCCTTGGCCCCCTCACCCTTGTCGACAGGGGGCCCACCTACTCCCGCCTCCCCGGCAGCTCCAAGGTCACCCTCTGCAGCATCCTCCACAGGTGGAGCCGTTGTGGATCCTGCTACGACGCCGGCGCCCGTACCGCCTGCAGCCGCGCCGCCGCCGCCGCTGCCGTACGGCCGGAACGCACTGTTCGACCGATCCAGGGCCCCCGCCCGGGCGCCCGAGCCCCCGCCGGCGCCCCCAGTCCCAGTCCCGTGCTGCACCGCAGGCGAGGGGCTCCGAGTCGCCGCCATGAACCGCGTCCACGGGTCATTGGCGTTGGGGGTGTCAGCGGTGGTGTTGGTGTGCAAGGCCGCAAGCCAGCCCAAGGTCCTGGTCCCCGCGCTGCCGCCAGCGCTGGTGACGCCGCCGGCAGGCCCCCAGCCACCGCCTGCGGCCGCGCCTGCGCCGCCGCTGTTGGCGCCTGCTGTGTTGGTGGTGGTGGCGGCGGAGCCAGCTCCGTTGCGGCTGCCAGGTCCGCCGGTACCGCCAGGGCCGCGGGTCGCTGCTCCGGAGGCGTGCAGGGCGTTCCACAGGTCGCAGGATCCTCCGCTGAAGAGCGGGAGGATGTCCAGGGTGCCCAGGCTGCAGGTGGAGTGCGCGAACGGGGTGACCTGCAGCAGGTGCTGCTGGTGCTGGTGGGTGGGGGACAAGAAGGAGGAGGGTGGGAGGGCGCCTGCTGCTCCGCCGGTGCTGCCGCGGGCCGTCGTGGGTAGCGGAGCGGCCTGGGCGTCACCCGCACGCTGGGCGGCAGTGGCGGCGGTCGCGCTCTGGGGCACAGGCGATGTGCCACCTAGGGCACCAAGGCTGTGTGTGCTCATGGAAGGGAGCAGCGAGACAAGGTCGAAGTCCGGAACGCCAAGGGATGTCTCAGAACCAAAGGCCAGGGACGAGAGGCCGAGCCCGCCCGCGGCGGCCTCCAAGGCAGCGGCCACTGCAGCAGCATCGGACGGGATGGCCTTCGCGACTGCGGCTGCTGCCTCAGCACCGGTAGCCAGATGCAGGGCTGGTGCGCCCGCAACCGTAGCGGCCGGCCCCTTGCCCTGCTCCTGCTGCTCCTGTGGTGCTGCAGAAGTGGCTGCTGCAGCAGTCCAGGAGGCAGTGGCGGCCCTCCGCGCGCGCGAGGGCGGAGCTGCAGGGGGCAACCCAACCCGCTTGGACCCCCTAGCAGGACCTCCCTTAGCTGCTTTCGCACCAGCTGCTGCCTCCGTGCTGCCCGCTGCTGCCGCAGTGGCTGCGTCGCTCAGCCCCGGCTTCGGCTCCTGCGCCTGCTGCTCCGGAACGCTTGCTTCCGCCTGCGCGGCCCTGGCCTGCCCGACACCCGCAAGCGGCTCAGCGGGCGACGCACCTGCGTCGGCAACCGCTGGCGTTGATCCCGATGCCTTGGCCCCGCCCCGCAGCCTCAATCGTGGCGGCGGTTTTGGGGCCGGCGCCGCCTCCGCGCCAGACGGCCCCACCGCGCCATCCGTTGCGGCCGCTGCTGGCCCCTCTTGCACCGACCCCGCCACGGTGACAGCTGCTTCCGCCGCCCCCCCCTCGTTTGGCGGTTCGGAAGCTTGCCGCTTGCGCTTTCCAGGCGCAGCAGAACCCGGAGCACGGGACGCTGGCTTCTTCCGCTTGGCCCCACAGCCGCTGCCACCGCCTTCACCGGCGGGCGCAGCAGCGCCTGTGTTTTCGCAAGCGCTGCCTGTGGCCCCGCCCCCAGGCGCCCCTTCTGCAGGGCCTTCCCCGCTGCTGGTAGTCTGCTGGCTGCCCAGCTGGCCACCCCCATTCTCACATCCTCCGGAGCCAGCACCGCTGCCCTCGCGCCTAGAACGGTCCTGAGCAACAGCCGCAGCCGCCGCAGGGCTACCCACGCGCTCCTCATGCCCCTTCGCCTCCCGTCCTTCACTGCCGTCCACCACGGGCGGCCTAGGTGGCTTGCGCGTCGAATCCAGCGCTGCATCATCCTCGCCCCTGTCCGCCTCCTTCCCGTCTTCGTTGAAGTCCAGACGCAACCGCTTCCGCGCCCGGACCAGCTGCTCCATGTCCGCATCCCCCTCCGCTTCCTCCCCGCTGCCGCCCTCCTCCGCGAGCCGGCCACCCCCATCCGCAAGGTTCTGAGCTGTGCCCTCGAAGGGGCTCGGCTGCGCTGCATCCCCCTCCTCGTCCTCCTCTCGTAGTAGCCCCAGAGGACCACGCCTGGCAGCCTCGGCGAGGGCCGCAGCCGCTATCCGGCTGCGCCGCTTCGCCTTGGGGTCAGACGAGGGAGTCACATCCACAGCCGCAACGGGCCGTTGCCCCCGGGCACTCCCCGGCGCTTGCTGTTTCCCCGCTGACTCGGGCTGCTGCTGCTGCCTTGTGGGTCGGTCAGGTGGACTCATGGGGCTAAAAGCGTTCCGCTGGGGCTGCTCATGTTGCTGCTGGTGGTTGGGTCGTAGAGGCTGCAGCTGCCGCGGCCCCGTCGGGCTCACCGTAGCAGACGCGGGAGCTGCGGTTGTGGTGGCGTGGATGGCAGGTGGCCTGCGGCCCAGAGGGCTGGTGATGCCACGGAAAGGCCCCGCGGCTCCACGCCCGCTGGCGTTAGAGCCGGGAGGCAGCCCCAGGGCTGAGCCGCCGCCTGTCCCGAAGGCCGTCAGGGTCCCCCGGTTGCCCGGGGCGACGCTCTTGCTGGGCGTGCCATGGTTGAGCAAGGCCGCGAGCAGCGACACCGTGTTGCCGTGCGAGTGGGTGGAGAAGTTTCCGCCCACCGGGGACAGGCATGTGGCAGGCGTTACGGCGCCGGAGCGGGTGTTGAGTATGTCGGACAGGCCGCCAAGAGTGTAGCCCTCCGACAGGGCCGGCATGGGGACATCCCCTGCCGGCGTCTGCCCTGCCGAAGGTGGCATACGCAACGCGTGCAACCCACCAGATGTGGGAGGACAGGCCGGGCCGTCGCAGTCGGCTCCAACTGCAGGGCCAGGCGTTGCGCCGACGGGCTGCTGCTGAGGGTGCTCGGTTGCTGCCCCAGCTGCTGCCGCTGCTCCCGCAGCCGCATCCCCAGCTGCTCCTGCCTGGCCAGCATGGCCACCACCACCGGCGGCGTTGGGCCCAGCTTCCTCCATGTCCACGTCCAAGGTGTTGCCCGGCGGCTCCAGGGCATGCTGCAGCAGCGACCACGCGCTGCGGGAGTCACCCAGGGCCAGCCCGCCCAGCCACGAGGGCTCCCCCTGGGCAGCCGCAGCCAGGCCCGGAAAGCCCGGCCCCTGCGTGCCCTCATTCGCGCCCCCGCCTGGCCCAAATGACCCATGGGTCGTTCCGTTGCCGCCCGTCCCGAATGCGTAGGGAGGCAGCTGCAGAGGCGCCCGGGTGGGTATGGGGTGGTACGGCTGTTCGCGGGGTTGTGTGAGGCCGGAGGCTGGGTGCACAGCAGCTGGGTAAGTGTGCTGGTTTGGGCCGGCTACGGGCGCAGGGTAGCCCTGCGGGGCGTGGGGATGGGTGGAGGGTGCGGTGGGGGCGATTGCGGCGGCTGTGGTGTGCTGAGTGAGCGCGGGGAGGAGGGCTGCGGCCAGCCCTGCGTTGGCCAGGGCGGCGGCGGGAAGGGCGGCGGCGAGCGGCAGCGCCAGGCCTGCCGTGGGCAGGGTCATCTGGGGGGCAAGGGCATGAAGTGGGGAAGGGGCAGTTGCTCAGCGTGGGAAAGATGTGTTCAAAAAGGAAGCTGGAGACGCTGTGAACCTCGCAGGGTAACGCGAGTAGCACCAACTGCCCATTTCAGCTAGCATGGACAAAGAAGGTGGCAAGAGCCACGGTTATATGGAAAGTGCGCCATGGCCGCAAGCAGGAAGTACCAACCTGCTGGCGCGACACCTGCTGCTGCGCTTGCAGGAGCTGCAGTTGTAGCTGCAGCGCCAGGGGCAGGCCGTTGGGCTGCTGCTGCTGTTGCGCCCCGCCCGATGCAGCCGCCGCCACAGCGCTCAGGAGGGCACTCGCCGCCGCCGCGTCCGTCAGCTGGCCCTGGCCCTGGCCCTGCACCTGCTGCTGCTGCTGCAGTAACGCAGCAAGCGCGGCCTGCACAGGCTGCAGCTGCTGTGCAGACGCGGGTTGCGCTGGTTGCACGGGAGCCTGTGGGGCAACCGGCATTGGCTGCTGCTGCTGCTGTTGTTGCTGCTGCTTGTGCACTTGGAGGATGGTCGCTGCAGCTATTGTAGGCGGGAGGCCAAGAGCCTTGGCCGCGTTGATCAGTGTAGTGATGTTGGGGGCCGGAGCAGGAGCAGCTGCAGGGGGCTGCTGCTGCTGACCCATCCCGTAGCCCTTAGCAGCAGCTGTGTACGGCAGCGGCTGCTGCTGCTGCTGCTGCTGCTGTTGCTGCGGTCGCGGCTGCAGTGGCTGCACCCCTTGCTGTGCGCCCGGCTGGGGCTGCTGCTGCTGCTGCTGCTGCTGCTGTTGCTGCGCCATGAGCAATGCCTGCAGTGCGAGCTCTGGGGTTACGGCTTGGGGCGTAACGCCCGTGGCTGTGATGCCGGGTGCTGCTGCGGGCACCTGGGACGGAGCCCGTCCTGCGTTCGCCAGTGAGGCTGCAAGCAGGAGTTGCTGCTGCTGCTGCTCTTGCCCGGCGGGCCATGGCACAGCAGCGGTAGGCGCAGCGACGGCCGGCAGCGCCAAGGCCGGCGGTGCCTGCGAAAGGCCCGGTGAACAGGTGGCTAAACGATCAGTTAAACGATCTTCCGAGTCCACCGGCAGGGCACACAGACTTGGATTTGCCAACTCGCCACATACACAACCAGCTGGGCCAGTAATGCTCGACGCCTAAACGGCTCTTCACACTGCCCCCAGGGACACGGTGGTGTGTCACTCAGCGCCCGCTCACCTCCTTGCCCTGCTGCTGTTGCTGCTGCTGCTTCGCCTTGCCAGATCCCTTGGCGCCCCGCGGCTTGGGCACGGGCACAGGCGGCGCCGGCAGCTGCAGCAGCGCCTGCGCGAGCGTCGCCTGCGGCATCTGCACAATGGCCCCGCCGCCGACGTCCCCTGGTCCTGCCGCCAATCCGCCCGCTGCGCCGTGCGGGGCCGCGCTGCCGCTGCGCCTCGCGTTGAGGTTCTTGTAGCGGTTGGCGATCTGTTGGCGGTTGCGGTTGAGCAGCAGGCATTCAGAGATGCGCAGCCAGTTGTTGCCGTACTTGGCGATGCCGAAGGCGAGCAGCTCGTCCTCCGCGACGCTCCAGTAGGAGGGCGGCTTGGGCGGGAAGGGCGTGTACAGCAGCGCCGGGAGCATATGCGCCTGCAAACAGGAACGACCGAAAACAATCATACTAAGGCATGCAAAGCAGGTCCATGCAACACGTAGAAATTATCCCAACGGCAATGGATCGAATGGACCTGTAGGCAGCAGGCATACGGTTTGCAAGTAGGACGATCGTGTTTCAGGCAGTGTCGGCTGCGCCTCTACGTGGACCGCCTCAATCATGGCGCCCTCCTCAGCCCACTCCCAGCCCCGGTGCGGGCCGCCCACCTGCAGGCACTGCAGCGCTGGCTGCACGTGGAACAGCGTGGACAGCAGCGGGTCCACGCTCTTGGCGCGCCGGTGCTTGCGGGTGCTCTTGCGCACCAGCTGCAGCTCCCGCTGCGCCCGCAGCATGCTGTGCGGCAGCGGCGGCAGCGCCAGCAGCCCCGCCTGCACCTCACTGAACAGCCGCAGCGGCGCAACGTCCAGAACCGACCACACCTCGCCCTCGCTCTCGCCCCCGCCGCCGCCCCCGCTGCTGCCATCCGCGTCAGGAGCCGCAGCCGGGAGGGCAGTGGCAGCCTCGCCAATGGCAGGGCGGAAGGCGCGGATGGATGGTCCCAGCGTTGCCTTGCAGGCGGCCGCAGCGGCCGCAGCGGCGGCCTTAACCGCCTGGCGGTTGCGCACGGCAGCGGACTTGGGCGCGGTGCGCTTAGCCTTGCGGCCACGCTTGCGCTTGGGCGCCGCCCCAGGGTCTGCTCTCGCGTTCCCGCCCTCCTCCCCCTCGGCTGCCCCGTCCTCCCCATCGCTCTCATCGTCGCCGTCGCCATCCGAATCTGACTCTGAGTCGTCGTCGTACTCCCGGCCGCCGCCGCTGCCAGCAGCGCCGCCGGCGGCGCCGCCGCCGTTCCAGTCAGGCATCAGGCCCACGGTCCCAGCGTTCGCAGCAGCCAGGCGTGAGAAGACCAGCCCGGAGGCGGCGTCTGTGCCGGGAGGCGTGGTGAGCTGCTGCGGGGTGTAGGCGGGGTAGCCGGAGCCCTGGCGACACAGGCTGTTGTTGACGCGCGCCGTGTCGATGCCCTGTATCAGCTCCAGCGTCTGCATCGTGGCAAAGTAGGGTGCATGCGCACATGTTGGTGCCAGCAAGGGCAGGGCGGTGAGCGGCGTCCCGGCAACTTGTTCCCTCTGGCCAACATGCGCACCGGCCCCCCACCGCCTGGCGCAAGTGTATCATGGTAACCCTAACTGCATGGACGTCACTGTCCCTGTGCACGCGGTCGCACTGTGGGTGGTTATGACTGCTTGCAGCCACCTCATTGCCGTAAGCACACCTTAGTGGCCAGCTCCTGCGCCTCGCCGTCGGGGTCTCGCGCCATGAGGGCATACACCTGCACCAGCATCTGGCAGTGGCAGTGCACCTGGAGGAATGGGAATGGGCGACAAGGGACCAGCAGGGAGCAGGTACTGAGAATCAGCGGTCAGTGGTTGATGGCAGGCACATCGCCGCAAGCGAGTACAACTGAGGTGACAAGTTGGAAACTGGTGGCCAGCTAAATTCAGGGCGATGGGTACCGCCGGTGTTCCGGGGCCCACCAAAAACGCACGGTCAATCGCACCTAGGAAGGGTCCATATACTCAAAAGTTGACAGCTCTAACACAAGACTGCCGAAGGCCCCACCTGCGCGTGCAGCGTAGCCAGCTGCTCGTCGGTGAAGGCCTCCGGCCCCGCCGCCACCACCTCGCTCACGTCGATCTCCACCAGGGGCTCCTTGGCCGCGGGGCCCCCAGGCGCGCGCTTTAGCGCCTCCGGCAGGCCAGCCCAGTACGGCACCTTGAAGTTGCGAGGCGGGGGCCCGGACGGACCGCCGTCGCCGCCGTACACGCTGTCGCCTGCAGGATGCCAAATTGTTAATAGAAGGTTCGTGAGGGCTAGACAGCTGTGGCGTGAACCTTAATGGCCCTGGCGGTTGTAAGGTAGCCTTGCCAACCACCAAAACCCAGCATGGGCTTCCAGATTTGACTACACGAAGCCAGAGGCAATGGACGCAACCGCCCTACAATAGTGACGCAGCGACCCAGCTTACCGCCAGCGTCGCCCGGCCCCCTGGCCCGCGCGCGAGTGTACCGCGAAGGGCTATCCACCCCGGCCCCTGCCGCCGCACCGGCGCCGCGCGGGGACCCTGGCGACGTCAGCAGCCGCATCCAGGCCCCCGCCTGCCCCTCCGCGCCGCCCTGAGCTCCCGCCTGCACGTGCTCCCCGCGCTGGCCGAGGCCCTGCTCGTGCTCGAGGTCCTGGTCTCCTTCAAGCTCGTCCATGTCCAGGTCAGCTAGGAAGTCGGGGTCGGAGGAGTCGGAGGCGTCATCCGGCAGCAGGCTGGTGTCGTCGAAGAGGGCCTGTCATTAAAGGGAAGACAAGTAATGAGCTCGGAGGCTCGGTAGGCGGCCCAACAACTGGGAGGTGTACTCAAAATGGCACCCATGCTATGCCAGGTGCTGCATCCTTCAGTGCTTGTTCCACGATTCATGACGTACGGTGTGCTGCACAGCGTGCCGTACAAAACCCCGCCCACCTGCAGGAACCTGCTGTACTCCTCGTCGTCCTCCGCCAGCTCCAGCTCCTCCATGTCCACGTGCTCGGGCAGCTGCTGCTCCAGTACGTCCCACTCCACGTCGCGCAGAGACACGTGTGCACGCGTGCGACGGCAGATGCCGCTCGGCGGCACCCAGCCGGCCTCCGTGCCGTCCCCCAGGCCCGGCCCCGGGCCAGGCGTGCCGCCGCCCTCGGCTGCCACCGCGATGGCGGCGGCGGCAGCGGCAGTGGCTGCACCGCCATTGAGCGTGTCGCCATTCAACCCAAGCCCCAGAGCGTCGCCCTGCGGACAAGCCACACACCAAGGTCAACAACTTGGACGCTCAACCACAGGATCTTTTTCTGGCTTGAAGCCCTGCGAGCAGGTCAACGCATGCATCAACAGCACCGGGTCAGACACACGCCGTGCGCAGCGGCACGCTCTGCCCACCTGGCTCTGCAGCTGCTGCGGCTGCTGGCCCGTCTCGCCGCCGCACAGCTGCTGCCCGTAGTCCCGCAGCAGCGCGTCCTGCTGCTGCTGCAGCGACAGCTCCTGCTGGTGCAGCTGCTCCTGCTGCTGCTGCTGCGCCGCCTGCAGGGCGCTGGCGCTGGCGCTGGCGCCCTGCTCCTCGCCGTCAACGAAAGCTGCTGGCTGGCTGGGGAACTGCCCCTGGGCCGGAAGCAGTATCCCCTGAACCTGCTGCTGCTGCTGCTCTTGCCCCGGCTGCGATGCAGGCAGCCCCGTTTGTATGCCCTGTTCAACCGTAGGCTGAGTGGACACGGCCTGTGCCGGAAGCAGTTCAGGCGCAGTCACAGAGTCCGTGCACGCCAAGGGTGTGGCAGCACGGGTTGGGAATGCAGAGCCAGGTATGGAGCTGCAGTCGAGCTGGGGCGCTGCACGCTGGGGTCCGCCTTGGGCGTTGCTGTGAGCAGGCACGCTGGCTTGCGCGCTACCCCGGTTGACTGCGGGCTGATGTCCGGGCGCGCCTGGCGGGTGCCGCTGCGAGGGTGGCGGCAGCTGCCCTGCAACGGCCGCCTCCTGCACAGCAGGGCATGGGAAAAGGAGAATTAATGTTGTCAGGTGCTTCCAGCTCTGCGATACGCGCGTTCGTGTCAGGCAGCTGCAAACATGCAAGCCAGCGGAACGGCTTCAGAAACGCATGCAGTGCCAACCGGCTACCAGTCCACACTGCTGACCCCTTGTGGTATGATGCCGAGCCCGTATGATATGATGTTTCCCATCCCATCACAAGGGGTCTCCGCATACTGGTCAATATGCTCACCTGATCTTCTGCTTCCTCGTCCTCGCCCTCAGCTTCGCCCTCCGCCTCCTCATCTTCCGCCTCCTCCAAGTCGCTCTCAACGCACTCACTGTCACTCAGGACCTCTTCTTCTTCGCCTTCCCCCTCTCCATCCTCCTGCTCCACCAGGGAACCTTGCCGCTCCTCGATGCCGTTTTCTGGTGGGAGGGCATGTGAAGGCAGGCGTCTGCTCACCCATGGCCTAACCCACACTGCGGCCAGCCCACAGCCCACACAGGCTGCATGTGCGCCCTGCCAGACCGCCGCTGGCCCTTAGCCAACAATAGTAGGAGCGCACGCGAGCGATTGCACGCGGACACCGCCGGGAAGGCGTGCAGTGCAGCGTAGCGCAACTGGGAGCACGACCGCTGACCCTCACCATCCGGGGGGACGTCCTCGTCCTCGTCCGAGTCGCTGTCTTCTACGTCAAAGTCACTTTCAAGCTCATATTCTTCATCATCCTCGTCGCCGTCGACTTCGCAAGGTGGCGGTGGGGCAGGAAGGAGCGCATGGCCGACCCGCTGCAGCTGCTCTCCGTGCTCCGCCTCTCGGGTACCCATCTGAGCAACGCATCCACTTATGTTCCATGACACATATCTACAACCGTTATGCTCAACCTCAATTCATGTCGCTGTGAAGAACGCTTAGTTGGAAAGTCGCGAGGCGGGAAGGAGGGCAGTTTAGGCGCTTGACGCAAGCAAAGAGAGCCAATAATTTCTTTTAACACCTAGGGAGTAGCTATAGAGCGAAGCATTGTGCATGTTTCTACGCAAATTTTCCTTCCGCGCAATCTGTCAGCTGACGACCTGACGTCCATGCAGGCTTCGGCGCGAACGCAGCAAAGGACTACTCAATAAGTGATGTCATGAAATGCGAATTTCCCTTGGGTGGTCCGAGGCCTAAAAGCACGGTGGGCGATTGCGGATTGGCCATGGCCGAGACCGTGGGGGGTGCCGGAGTGCTGGAGACCCGGAGTGCTGGAACTTGCAAGGCGGTTTCGGGGTCCCAGTGCAGCTCGTGAGTGCATATCGTCCCAACAGCCGTGTCGTAGAGTCTTACTCAAAACCATACGTAGATGACCTCGTCTTCTTCCCATGAACTGGCATGGGCCGGGGCATGGGCAGGCCTTTCCTTCTGTGGCCTTCTGTGCGCACTGTGGTGCAACAGGCCAGGAAAGGCGTGTTGTTACGGCTTGCACAAGAGCCGTTACAAGGTACCCTGCCTAGTCACTTCAAGCGGACTCGTTCTCGCACTGGGCCCTTTTCGTCTGGATGTCACGCCACGACGTCAGACCCAGACAGGTACGGCCCCAGTACATACTGCTGCTGCATGCCTTTTTGCTGTTGAGCAGCCAGCTCTTTCCATGCATGTCCCATGGTCAACAAGGCGTTTAAGCGTCTACCCTGCACATCTGCCCGCGAATGTCTCGATGGCCGGCCTGTTACCAGCCATACCCGCCTGATGCAGGCGCTTACCAGCGCACCATGCACAGCTGGCTTCTGGAGTGAGTGTAGGCAAGGGCACGAGACCGTCGCTTGCATGGGACGCTGCCTGCCAGTTGCCCTCGCGCCCATCCCAGGCCGAGGCTGCATTTAACTAATTACTGCTCGAAGATTCGAACCTCACCACCTACAAAAGTGATGCCTGTTGATCATAAAGGGTCCTGGACCAATTGGCACATTCAATGTCCTATGATCACACGCAGATTGGTCCAGGTGACTTGTGCCTGACACAGTGTCCTGCCTGGTCCAGCACACCCAATCTACCTGATGCATCACTCGTACCATGTACTCACTTCGAATTTCGATCTCGAAACCTCCCGTTAGTTACTGTTATGTGTACCAAATGGATGCTGTTGCACTGAGCTAGGCGAGATGTAAACTTTTTTGTCTTTTTTCATATATATATAACCCTATATTTTTGTTTTCTCCGTTGTCTTGTCTGATATGACAGAACGCACTGAATTATATAAGACAAGACTGATCAATTAAATTTAATGAAATTATCCAAAAATATACTGTAAACTTGCTGGTCATCAAATTTCGTGCCGACATGGGTAACCAAGAAGCTCACATCAATTTTGAACTGGGTGTGTGCAGTGCTGGTGCACGTCAAATCCCGCCCTGACTGACTGACCTGTCTGCGAGTGTGGCAGAGTGCGTGGTGGTGACGTCTGGGGTAGTGCGCAGGTGCCGCGTGTACTTGGGCCGCAGTCCATGCTTCCATGCCCTTGGTGGTGCCTGCTGCTACGTACCCGGGTGCCATGAATGTTCTGCCCTGCCGTGCTTATTGACTGCCTATGCATAGGACTTCATGGTATGCCGCCCTAGCCGCGATTACTAGGCCTGGGCAGTAGCAGGCTTGTTTGCTTTGGGAGGGCTGTCTCGTTGCCCTCTCGGGGTGGTGGGTGTGGTACGACACCCCGACCGCAGAGGTCCCCTGTAAAAACCTAACCTAAAAGAATCCCGGGCAGGTGGCCCTAGCCGGCATCAATACCGGTGGAGGGAAGCTGTGGCTTCAAGCCACTCAGGAGTCGGGGTGGTGCCCAGTACGGAGAGCAAATCTGCTCAGAAATAAAAACAAAAAATTGCACGGCTTGGAAGAGCGTGCCTGCGCACCATCCGTTCCTTGGCATACAGGACAACAGAGTCCAAATGTCCAATACAACGGTCCTGTGCTTGAGCAGCATGCTTAAGCATTGCACATTAACATACTGAACGCTTTTCGGGTGCTACTTACATACCATGCCTGCCCTACGCATGTGCGCTGACTCACTGACTTGTCAGTGAGTGCGGCAGTGTGGTGACGCTTGGGGTACCGGTAGTGCGCAGGTCGGTGCCACGTGTACTTGGGCCGCAGTCTATGCTTCAATGCCCTTGCTTGGTGGTGCCTGCTGCTACGTACCCGGTTGCCATGCCTGTTCTGCCCTGCCGTATGTACTAGTTGACTGCCTGTGCATAGGGTTTCATGGTGTGCCGCCCTAGCCGCGACTACTAGGCCTGGGCAGTAGCGGGCTTCTTTGCTTTGGGAGGGCTGTCTCGTTGCTCTCGGGGTGGTGGGTGTGGTACGACACCCCGAACGAAGGGGTCCCCCGTGCAAAACCAAATCAAAAACCAAAATCAGCGAGAATCTTGCCACAAGAGGCGATTACCTCGCCATAGTGGGCATCAGGCCATAAAACACCCTCTGTGTGTGGCTCTGGTGCAGGGCTCCCAAAGCTGGCCTAGCGGGGTGGTGGGTGTGGTCTGGTGTGGTACGACACCCCGACCGGCCAAGGTCCCCTGTGTTCAGTGCTGATGAGGTGCTGGGATGTCTTAGCAGTGGCTGTACCGGAGCCCTACGTACCACCACCCAGCGCCAGCCCCATCACCCCCCTCTCGTGGAGAGACCGACATCCGGGCCCGGGCCGTGCTGCACGACGTGCTGGGCGGCGGCCCGGCGGCATATTATTTAATTTTCACTATGTAATCCAGTTTCCAGCCCGCGGAGCGGAAACATTTGGAGGGATTTAATTGCAACCGACCAAATTTCTGCCACCGACTCATGGCTAAATAATTGCCGGTTCACTATTTATGCCACGTGCCGAGGCTCGATTTAGTGGAGCCCAGCCGGCCCCCTCCCCCACGCGCTGATCTGCGGCCATGCCCCCTTGCCGTCAACATGCTCCCGTGTTGTCGTCTCGTTCACCACATGCCTGCCTAGCGCACATCTGGCCGGTGTCGCCGCAAAAGAGCTGCGGCGGTAGTAAGTCAAGTACCAGGGAACAGAGCATGGGGGCATTTCCGCAGCCATGCAACGGGATACCGTAGGCGAGAAGTGCATTTTGGGGGCAGGATGCCCGTACGGCGCAGGCGGCGCTGGCAGGAAATTTTTTCCCTGAGTGGCATCCGGGTGCAAATAATTCCGGGTTCACTAAGAATACGGCCCCAAGGGCCCAGCATTTAATCAGATTGGACGTATAGGCTTTGCGGAAGATGCCAGCCCTGCGGCCCGCACCACGCCACGCCGCGCCTCCCACCCACACGCGTGTGAGATTGACGGCAGGCCAGGCCCACTCTGAGTTGCTACCCCCATAAAGCAGCTGAATGAGCATGGCCACGGCGTGCTGCAACTTCTTACCGGTATTGTCTCTCTGCTGAAAGACTATGGGCCGGTGTTGTACAGGGGAGTCTTCCATGGTGCTTTAACATCCCACGGCGTGCATGCCATGGACACCGGTGTTGCACGCGCATGGTGTAAGCGTGTAACGCAGGTGAGTGTAAAGCACTTGTAACGCCAACGTTGTTGGGGCTGTGGACAGAAGGTTCTGGTTGTGGACAGCTGGACACGTGCCGGTGACGCAGCCTGCCGGGGAGATCCAGTGGCTCCCGGTTTGCCAGGTAGCCGCCAGTGAAGCCACAAACCGCAGGACTTCCTGGCCTCACACGCGGCGTCAAGGAAACTAGCGTACAAGCCAGCTAAAATGCGGGGGGATTGCCGTCCGTGAAGGCCTGCGGAGCCTCTATGGTTGGCCAAGTTCGGGGATGTATGCGGGCCGGGAGCTCCCCCTGTTTACCCATCCCACTTCTGCTGCAGAAAATTGCAAGGAATAAGCCAGATGTGCTGCTGCATGGAGGCGTTTGCAACAAGCCTTGTTTCAGGCCAGGGGACGCCTGGTTGGACGAAAGCAGGGTTCGCGGGCGATGGCCTGGGCCCCAGCTCCATAGTCTAAGCGTAACAGGCGTGCTTCCCGTACGCATGTTCCGAATGCTAAAATGTAGAATCTACCACATGGAAGAGCCTGAGTGGCGTGATGAACCTGTTAACGAGGAAATATGCGATCACGTGGCGATAGTGGCGGAAAGGCATCTTTGGTGATCAACCGACTTCGACTCATGCCGTAAATCCTAACACTGACCGCGCACAGGCTCCCGGGAATACATAAAGCTGTAGGTCATCAACAGTGCACAGTAACTCGCAATATTAAGCCATGTATTAGGCGGCCCAGACCCTGGTTGTCTTCAACCTTTTATCGGAGAGCAAACGGAGGCGTTGAAGCCCTTCAACAGTCCCCAAATCCAATAGGTAAGGCCCAGCGAAAATGCACATTGTGCTAAATGTTGTAAGGACAGCAGTATCAAATCACGCTGCCCTGGCCCGTCGGCCTTTTCTCTTGGCGGGGCTGGCAGGCGTGGACCGGCACCAGACATGGCAGACTGCGAGACCACTGTGTTCGCGATTCCGGATGCAAAGCACAGGATGCAACTGACCACAAGTTGTCACCGTTCATCTTTCAGCACCTGCTGCGTAATGCCAGCGCGCTAGCACCTTGCTTGTAGGGTCACACTCGCGTGCCCGACATTGAGGCCTGCCTGACGGACCAAACCCTCCACCCTCCCCCTCTCCCTCCTACCCCACAGGCCAGACCTCGACGCAACCACACCCGCAACCCCAGACGCTCATCCACTTTACGCCACCGAAGCCCGTCCCAGAACCTGCTGCTCCTCGCTCGATCCCTGCCGTCTACCAGGCCACCAACTCCTGAACTTCATCCCCTCCCCCAAGGACTCTACACTATCAAGCAGCACAGTCAGCATGTCGTCCCCCGCCCTGCTGCTAGACGTGGACCTGGTGGCCCAGCTGCGAGCCCTGGTGCGCACCTCCCGCTTCAAGCGGCTGGTCATGGTGCTTTTGGCCAACAAGGCGACAGGGGACGAGGAGCTGGACAGGCTCAAGGTGCGCGTGGGTTAGGGGTGCGCGTGGGTAGGGGTGCGTGTGGGTTAGGGGTGCGAGCGAATGCAGTCACGGGGTCACAGTAGCATAATACAAGGTGTTGGAGGTATGAGCAACACATATACCCCAGAGATATGGAAGGAAGTAATAGGGCCACGAGGCCCGGCGCTTTTCCTTACTCAACACAAGGCAAGTACTAGTTACAGGCCCGACGCAAGTAGCATGTCCAGCGACTAGTAGGTATAGGGGTGCGTGGTTTGACGTTGCGTGGGTCAAGGGCGTGGGTGGTGACCAAGAAAGGGCGCACGCGTATGGAGCTATGGACGTTTGAACAGGGCGCGTGTGCCATGCAAGGGTGCGGGAAGGTGTGACGCGTTGGATTGCAGGACGGAGCGCGTGAGCGCGGGGCGGGTACACGTGCACGTGCACGTGCTCTTGCTCTGCAGGGTGGCGGCGGCGGCGAGCACTGACGCCCGCCTGCCCCCTTGGGCCGCCGTCCCTCGTCCCTCGTCCATGCAGACGCTGTTTGATGAGATTGATGTCGACGGCAGCGGTGCCATCGACGTAGGGGAGTTTGGCGTGGCGCTGGGCAAGCTCGGCAAGGTGCGTGCCAGCGGGTTGGGGGCTTCGTGCCAACTTTTGCGTACACCAGGGAGCCTTGGCCTTCCCTATCCACCGCTCACACCTCTTGATGTCGACCAACACTGCATCCGGAGTCCCGCCATCCGCTCCCTGCTCCTAAATGTATTAGCCCAGTTGCCCGAATCCTGGCCCTGCCTCCCCCCAGGGCCACCTGGAGGCCTCCGAGGTGCAGGAACTGTTCGATGCCGCTGACGTGGACGGCACAGGCAGCCTGGAGTACGGTGAGTGTCGGTTGCCCAGCGGCGCTGACTTTGCTCCTGCACAGGCGGCCAGCCCACAGCCACCTGCCCCCTAGGCCCTCGCCACCCCCAGCCCCCGCGCCAACCCCCGCTCTCTCCACCCCCTACCCCGCTCCCTGCTAACTTACAAGCGCGCCCGTTGCGGTGCATGGTTGCAACCCCACGCCTTACCGCAATGACTTCTTTCCACCTCCTCCCACGCCCTCTGTTCCACCCCCGCCTACCTCCGCCGCAGGCGAGTTCGTTGCGGCAGTGGCCGGCCCCCAGCGCCTGGCCCGCCAGGCGTCCAAGGCGGCGCGTGACGTCATGGACGCGCTGGACACGGACGGCAGCGGAAGCATCAGCGCCGAGGAGGTGGTCAAGGTAGGTTACGGTGTGGGTTAGGGTGTGGGCGCAGATGTATGCCGGAGGCAGGGGTTTAAAATGCACCGGGGACCACTGGGGACCACCGGTTGAGATGGGAGAGTTGCGTGTGCCTTCATGCCTGGGAAGCACGTGCAGGACGCGTACCGGTACCGTATAAGTAAGATAGATGTGCGATGAAGTGAAGGATAATGGCTTGAGTGTGCAGCAGGGGCCATCGGTCCTCGGCTGCAGGGTCAGCATCTGCGTAGAGCCGTCAAAGACGGCTAGCTGTACCGGCTTTACGCAGCCGTACATGGGGGGCAGCCGCCTTCCGTGCTTGTGTGGCAGGGGGCTGTCAGTGACTGTGGAGAAAGCATTAAGGCAGCCCGCATACGGTTTGACACGTCGTAGCCTTGCTGTCCCTTGCGCCCACGCCCGTCGCGTCCCCTCCCTGCCTTCGCAGGTGATGCGTCCCGGCGCCACCCTGGAGGAGGCCCAGGAGCTGGTGAGCGAGGTGGACGTCAACGGGGACGGCCAGCTGGACTACGACGAGGTGGGGACAGAGTAGTGGGGTGTGGGTTAGTTGGGGTGTGGGTTAACCCTTACGCGTACCGTAGCTGCGGGCATGTACACCCAAGTTGAGAGGGGAACCAGCTGCTGCAGTGCGACAAGGTGCAGGCGAGTGGGGTGTGGGTTGCCTGCGTGGGGTATGGCTGGGCTGTTCGGGTTGGGTGCGTGGGCGGGCTAGCCTGCATGGGCGTGCGTGGTGTACGTACCGTATACCTGCGTAGGGACGTCAGCCAGTAGTGCTACAACCAGGTGCAGGTGGTAGGGTGAGGACTTGGGTTGCTGCGGCAGCAGGGGTGTGGGGTTTACAGGCAGGTGTGGGGCGCAATAAACACCAGCACTGCTCGCACCGTGCGTGATTCCGCTTCATCAGCTTGCTTGGCGCCTGCACCGCTTTCCTTGCTTGGTCTTCACTCCCCACCCCGTGTCACCGCTGACATGGCTGCAGGTCTTCGCCCTCATGAACGGCATCGCCGTCGCCTCGTGCTAGGGCTAATCCAGAGCGGCAGTGGTGCAGCACGCCTTGCCCCTTCGTTCCCTGCCCTTGGGCGCGGCGTGTGCCGTAAGCCGCACATGCGTGTGTGACTAATGCTGTGACTTGAGGGTCCATGGGTCTTGGCTGTGCGTGGCGTAACACTGCTTCGCCCCGGAAGAGTGATCGGTAGAACGCTGTCGCATATACGAACACTCGCTGGAGGGCGAGGACGAGGGAAATGACCAGGTATCCAGGGAGGCACTAACAGGGGACCCAAAGCACATACCGTGCGCATTGTATACCGTATTAGGTATGCAAATTGCTGTGTTCATGTTACTGTCAGCACGTCGTGTCGAAGGCGGGAGTTGCTTATCGGTTTTGATGCTCTCCTGCTGAGACTGTTGCGCCGCGCATGCCTTTTTATTACCGTGTTTGAACGTGGGCACGAGGTTGCAGCGCAGGCATTTACGCAACCGTGCAGTGTACATTTTAGCGCACCATTACACCATGGCATCGATGTCGACCTCCATCACACACTGCTTGTGCACATACAGGCCTTCTGGCCCCCGCCTGGTGCATCGCGAGTTGTTGCACCACATCTTGTGCATCATATTGAATTGGAGGTGTGCCCGCAAGTCCGGTGTCGCACCAGGGTTGTTGCAGGAACGAACTGGCAGTGTTTGCATACCGTTGGCGTCGGGCGGCGGTGGTAACAATGCATCTATGCTCCGCTACCTTGAGCTGTGGAACGGAAGGTGCCGTCCCGCGCCACGACAGACTCTGCAACCACACACATCCTACCCCACACAGCACCATGTAAAGCGCCGTGCACCACCTCGGAACCACACTGTCAACGAGTTTTCCAATTCGAGCTGCGCACCTTCCGAACGTTGAAGCAAACAACCACTCTTCTATCAGAAGTGCGACATTGGCATGGATCCTCTAAGCTTTCGGCTTGGTACAGCAACTGCTAAATACGTGCGTCATGGCTTCGACGAGTGCGTACAAACCGCCTACAGCAAAGCGGGGGCCTCGTTGTCTGCTCAGACCTATTGCTGAGAAGCGGTACGGTAATGACCACTCATGTGCACACTACACTCAAGAACACTCCCGGTCCAGCCACATCACGCACTGCTGTGCACCGACTACGACATGACGACATGACGAGCGTGTGCAATTCGAAGGACTACACCTGAGCGTCCAGCACTGTGTGCAGTCGTGACACCTGCCGGCGGCAAGCTCAACCCCAGTAGCTCGAAGCCCCTATCCCCCATCATCCATTTCTAGAGAGGGCGTTACATAATCCCTCATCCCACGAGCCCCTCCAGCACAAGAACCGTTCAGAACAGCGCGTCTGTCAGCAGCTTACTGACTCAGCATCAGTAATTATCTCCGAGCCACGTAACCAGCGTTACGGCTTCTAATACTGCCTCGGAGCACCTCACACCACTCCCCCTGTTGCCAGGTTTGCACCCTGCGACCTAAATGGTACGGTCCACAAGACGCCCAAACAGCAGGCCCTTCCAAGCCCGACTCTTCAAGTAAGATGCGTGCGTGCATGAGTGCTTGTGCTGACCCCTGACAACACCCGGCACCCCACGTAGAGCTTTAATTGCGCCCAAGCGTGACCCAAGCCGCTTCCAATAGATGTTAACCTAGCTACCAGTCCTGCGCGCACCTGCACCCCGTTGGTGCCTCCGCCTCCGTCACCATTGCGCAACGGTCGTTTAGCCCGGAAACAACATGGAAGGGGCGCTCGTCCCCAGCGCCTGCTAATTAGCTCCGCGACCTGTGATGTCAGCTGCGGGCCCGCTGCGCCGCAGTATCCGCCGCGTCCCAGGCCCTCAAGCGCGCTTGGGCTCCTCGAGGCTGACCCACGAGCCGCACACCTGCCGGGCCCGCTTGCCCGTGCCCCGGCTCTTGTCCAGTTGCCATGCCGACGCTTGGCTGGTGCCCCCAGCCCCCAGCCATCGGGCCCCCATGCCCCTTTACGGCCATGCCCTGGTCCATGGCAACCCACACGCCGCGCTCATCCCAGGGCCCGCTTGTGCGCCCAGGCCCTGGTCCTTTGCCACGCCAGCGCTTGACCGGCTGCAGCCCAAGCCCCCAGCCGTGAGGCCACCAGGCCCCTGCCGCTGCGCTTCAAGACCGGCCTCACGCCCGCTTCCGCTCCTCCAGGGCGACCCACACGCCACCCACCGTAGCCTCTTCATATGGACATGGTCTTCCCTTGCCCAGCTGCGCCCTTCTGTCACATGGCGCCCACGGCCCTCACGCGCGCTTCCGCTCCTCCAGTGTGACCCACACGCCGTCCACCGGCGAGCGCGTGAGGCCGGTCTTGAAGCGCAGCGGCAGGGGCGTGCGGGGGTGCAGGCGGGGGAGAAAGCGCTGGTACAGCCGCACCAGCAGCGCCTTGGACACCTGGGGAGGAGGGAGGCGGGGACGCGGGCTGAAGAGCAAGCGAGGGGCGGATTGTTGGTGCCGGTGCACGGCAGGCCCGTCTGACGGACACCGGCGTAGGCGAACTCAAGACTTTCACCCGGCGGGTCAGTATGAGCAGTCAGTCCCACTCACAGCAGACGAAAGCTTGTGTGCTGCCTCACACACACAGAGGCCTGGAAGGCAGCGATAAGCATGGCTCAGATGCTTACTATGCTTGCATGTACAGGACGGTACGAACATACAGCTATAACAGTAAACTGGTACCAGTATTTTTCAAAGAATAACGACCGCTCGAAACTCACCATGCTTGCCAGCTTGTAGCCCACGCACATGCGCGCGCCGGTGCCGAAGGGCGCGTAGTAGGAGGGGTCAGCGGGGCCCAGCGCTGTGCGGCCGGCGGGCAGCCAGCGGTCGGGCAGGAAGCGGTCGGGCTGCGGGAAGACCTCGGGGTTGCGGTGGATGAGGTGGATGTGCACCGCGGTGAAGGTGTTTCTGCAGTGGGGGAGGAGGGAGGAGGAGGGAGAAGGAGGCTTGACGTACATACAAGGGTGTCGGAGAGAAAAGGAATGCTTGGGCCAATGGAACGGTAGCATCTGTCAGGTGGATGTGCGCTAGCATTTGTCAGGTGGACGTGCGCAAGCGTCTAGGGCTCTGCCCGGTGCTCACTTTGGCAAAACCTCGCCCCTAAGCACTGGTTACACAAACGTAGTCAGGCAACACCGGTTGTCCATTCCGTGAACGTGCCCGGTGCTCACTTTGGCAGCAGCTTGCCTCCCCCCAGGTCGATGTCCTCCTTGGGGCGGCGCATGAGGAAGGGCAGCGGGGGGTGCAGCCGCAGCGCCTCCTGCAGCACCGCGTCGGTGTACGGCAGCTGCAATGGACGGCAGGACGGGAGGTACGGCGGGCGGTTAGGTCATGCCTTCAGTTGGGACGACGGTGTGGCTGATGTCGTGATGTGTGTATTAGGCAAGGCGGGAGGGAGGATGGGGGAAGAGCACATCCTCACACCCCTTAGCAGCTACACATGCTGTTATCGTGTTGGTGCCATGGTGCGATTTCACTTCCGTACCGCGTGAACCAGGCGTTTGGGCGCTGGGCACACCAAAGCCGGCGGAAACCGGCACGCGTGCAATGTGCACAGAAAGTATGGTATGACATAGAAGCACGCAGAAGCCATGTCCGCATGTGTGCGCCGTTGCTCTTGCTCCACGTGATTTGGGGTGCCATTTGCGCACCTCTGCCAGCAGCTCGGGCGACAGCTCCTGCTGCCCCACGCCGTCCACCTCCTGCAACAGCCGGGCCTCCACCTCCGGGTTCTGGGGGCAGGTGATTATGGCAGACACCAGTTCGAAAACATGCATCAAGACAGTACCGGTATATGCCAGGTACCTTCATTGTATCAGTATGGGTGGTGGGCGGGGCAGTTGTCTTCAAGGAACATCCACCAAGCCAGGCGAAACGGGTGGTGGACATCGGGGCTCAGGGAAAGCGGCACGAGGGCTGCGCGTTTTTGAGGCGGATGCCACGCAAGGGCACAACGTGCGATAGGCACCAGATTAGGTGTCGACGGATACGAACGTGGATAGCGGAACCAGTGGGCTGCGCGTGCGACCCTGGGGCTCATCCCCGCGTTGCCGCTGCCATCGATCTGCGGTGCATGCAAGCCTCACTGGCTGTCCAGGTATCCAGCACGGGCTACCACGACAACTTACTGACATAAAAGGATGCGGTTCCAGCAGTTGCAAACTTGCACCCCTTGCTTACCTGCGAGACGTGGAACACGACCTGGGCCAGCACGTTGGCGGTGGTCTCGTAGCCAGCCAAGATGAAGGTGAAGCTCTGGGAGATGACCTGCGGGTGGCATGGGAGATGGTGCACACCGGATGGATCCACGTGGGTTACCTCCGTCCATGGGCCTTCGGCCAGACCCCAGGCCCCTCCCCAGGTGAACAACACCACCTCTCCTGCCCAGCACTACCCCATTGCCCGCACCGCCCTCTTGCAGTCCCCCACTGCTCCTCTACTTTCGACATAGCGCCTTCCCTTCACAAGGTGCAGTTGCTTTGTAGCCCTACCGCCCGCATCCCCCTCTCCACACTCTCCGCTCACATGCTACAACCGCAACTGCGTCTATGCTCCCCTCCACAGCTCCACGTAGCTCAGCACCAACGCACCAACCCACGACTTTCTCCTCCCCCCCCTGTCCCATCCATTCCCACCCTCCCCGCACCTCCAGGTCGCTGAGCCTGTCCTCCCTGCTGGCCCCCTTGCGCCCCTCCAGCATGGCGGCCATGAAGCTGGACGCGCTGATGCCGCCGCCGACCTGCCGGAAAGCAGCAGCAGCACCAGCAGCAGCAGCCCCGGCCGGCGCCTTGCCGTCGCCGGCGCCGCTCAGCGACACCCGCGCGACGCCGTCGCCGCTGCGAGCCTCGCCGCCGTTGGAGTTGCCGTTGGCGGTTGCCGCCGCCGCCGCTGCCGCCGCCTTGCTGTCCTGCCACTGGCGCATGAGGATGCGCGATATCTGCACCACCTTGCTGCGCACCGCCATGTTCTGCGACTGCTTGATGTCGGGCAGCACGGTGGCCAGCAGCTGCCACAGTGGCAGCAGGCTGGGGAACATGAGCTGCAGGTGGGTGTGTGAGGGGGGAATGGGGGAGACGGGAGCATGACGCGAAGAAACGTGGAGATAGGCACGCGAAGAGCAGTGGAGTCAGGGGGAACATGAGCTGCAGGGGGCTGGGGGATGGCGCGTAGGTGTAGGCAGAGGCAGAGGCAGAGGCAGAGGCAGAGGCAGAGGCAGAGGCAGAGGCAGAGGCAGAGGCAGAGGCAGAGGCAGAGGCAGAGGCAGAGAGGCAGAGGCAGAGGCAGAGGCAGAGGCAGAGGCAGAGGCAGAGGCAGAGGCAGAGGCAGAGGCAGAGGCAGAGGCAGAGGCAGAGGCAGAGGCAGAGGCAGAGGCAGAGGCAGAGGCAGAGCGGATTAACGTGCAATGAGCTGCAGGGAGGTGCGGGTTAGGCGGTCGAAAGACAGACGTAGGGAGGTGGGGGATAGCGTGGCGAGCGGAGGAGCGGGGGAGGCAATGCAAGGTGAGCGTAGGCGCACTGGCACAGCAATGAGATGCAGGGGTAGGATATAGGAATGGGACGCGACCGACCGGAGGGGCTCTGCGACTTCTCTGGTCGTTACACACTGACTAATGGGATGAGTACGGTTCCGATGCCCGCTAGGAAACCCCCCAATATTATAGTATTATGAGATGAGCACAGCAACCCCACACAGCGCCCCGCCCTCACCGTGCTTGCCCGCCCCAGCTGCACCAGCTTGCCATGAACTTTCAATGTCAATCACTCGTGTCACTCCTGTGAAGACTTCCGCTCATCAGACCTGTACGGATCCACACGTGTACGTGCCTGCCTCCTACAAGGCACCCCCGTCCCCACCTGCAGGCCCACGTACGCGCTCGTCTGGCCCAGCTGCACGTAGCGGAAGATCTTGCTGCTGGCGTCCACCAGCTGCCGGCCCAGGGAGGGGGCCGCGGAGGGGGAGGCGTTTTCGGGGGCGCACTCCAGGGTGCCGAAGTCGATGCTGCGGGCCGGCAACGGAGAGGTAAAGGGACAGGGCGCGGGCAGTACGGTATGGTAAGGAACATTCAGAGTGTGGGTGTGCGGGTAACGGCCAAGCGCGGGCAGCTGCACGCCTCCGTCGGCAATTGGCTTCCCACGAGCCTTCTCCCCAACGCTTATGACAAAGGAAGCGACCGCGATGTTGCCCCTTCAGAAGTGAGACACGCAACACCAACATCATCCCCCTCGTACCACGCGTGCTCCCCTGCTGCTCCAAGCTGCCCATGGCCAAACAAAGACCAGCCCGGCGCACACCGTTCATGCCCACGAAAAGCGCCCACCACTGCCCCACCTCCGCGGCCTTGCTCCCCACACATGTTACCCAGACAGTTCTCAGCTGCAAGACCGCCAGCGCCTTCTCCCCCTCGCCTCCCAACCCCGCCTCCATCCCGCGCGGCCTTTCGGCCTGCAGCCAGCACAGCTTTACTGGGACTACGGGTAAGTATCAGTCGTCTTTGCTTCTGCCCGTCAACCCACTTCCTCTTCTCGTGCAGGCACCAGCGTTACGCGCCATACCTCCTGACGCCATACACGGTTCCTCGCGTTTTACGCGTACCCCCACCCCCGCCTCCATCCCGCCGCTCACCCGTACGCCGTCTCCCCCACCACGGCCATGGTGAAGTTGCCAACCTCGTGCAGGAAGTTGATGGCCCCACCCTGGGCCTCCTCCTGGCCCGGCCCCGCCGCCGCCGCCGCTGCCTCCGTGGCCTCGTGCTGGGCCTCCGCCGCCGCCATCCTGGCCAGGCGCTCCACGAACAGGCCGACGCAGCGGTTGATGGCGGGCATGTGGCCGGACAGGCTGCAGAGGGACAGGAGGAGTGTCGCTGGTGAGTTAGGTGCAATGGATGGGCAAGTACCGAAGCCGGGCAAGCCCCAGGGGAGGAGACCAGGACGTGGAAAGCACTTCAGGTTGGGTGAGAGCCAGTACCGAGACGCACGGGCGGGCGCGGTGAGCAATGGCGGCCAGCAGACCCGGGAGGGGCGCAATCTACTGCGTCGAGCGTATTCTTTTGGGAGGCATACACAAGCCTGGTGTCCATGATGCTGCTCACGTATCGACAGTTACAGAGAGGCCAGGACCGTTACATGCTACATGACACATGTGCCCTTATCGCCTTGTCACATCCGTGCCCACCTGGAGGGGTGGATGACGGACGACTCGAAGGCACGACGGCCGCGGCGCCACAGCTCCCCGCTGCAAACACAACGCCGGTAAGGTATGACACAAATACATCGCAAGGTGACCTTTACGACAGCATCAATTCGGAAGCGGTGGCGCAGCAGCGCGAGCCAGTAAGGGGATTTATGAGCCAAGGGGTGGTGGGGCTGTGGGAGGTAAGGGGCCTCTACCAGGAACGACCGTTCCATCAAGCCCAAGGCGCAGGCGTAGCCTGCCAGATGGTTAACTGCCCACGTGTCTTCCGCTAAACCCGGCCCTCTTTTGCCAACCCGAACTCCCCTCACAATTGTGGACTGCACACGCCTGATCAATCATGGCCCCCGTGTCCTACCCGGCCACGAAGACGGATGTGCGGTCCACGTGGTAGTTCTCCCCCACCAGCGCGTGCGCGTAGGTGCCCATGTCCTCGGGCCGGAACGACTCGCGGAACGCAACGCGCCTGCAGTGCGGGTACAGGTGTAATGGGCAGGGTACGCGGCGGCACGACTGGTGTGCCAACGTGCTGCTGGCTGTGCCTGTGGGCCCTCAAGCGGGGTTGTAAGGCACCGGCACGCAGGAGCAGGCTTACGGCAGCGTACATGGTGTGAGGAGCAGCGAATGCCCGCTCCCGGCTCGCATACACACACCTGGTCCTATTGCTCTTGGTGCCGTGGTATGCCCATGTCAACGTCATGTTTAGCAGGGTTGATATGTCAACGTCAGGCTCCCGCGCCGCCGAGCGTTGGTAAAGCCAAAACGAAGAGGCACTAGAGCGAGGCGAGCGCCTTCTTGCGCGGCGTAGCTGCTGCTGTCACTGACACCGCTGCGGCTGCGTGCACCCACCTCACAGCGGCCGGGTCGGCCAGGATCACCCAGGGCCGGGCACCCATCCAGAGCTGGGAACGGGGCCCGTGCGGGATGCGGGGTGGTGGGGGGCGTGTCAGTGTCAGCTGCACGTGGCTCGGGACCTTGCTGAGCAATAACGTTACGGACTCAGAGCAGAGAGCGACGACCGAATGCAACCGCCTGGATGCCCTCCATCGTGTCCCAAACGCCCTCTGCCGTACCCCACCTTGAACACGTGGCCATACTGCTCTGCGAGGCTGTTGATGTACTCGGTCGGGTCACCGGCAACGAAGTCCACCACGTTGCCCAGGAAGGGCATGCCGAACGGACCTGCAGCCAGTGAGAGGCCGGTCGGGAGCGAAATGTGCGTATCTCGTCTTATCGTAGGGGCAGCGTAGTGGGTTGTGGCGACATGGAGCCGAAGAGTCTGGGGAAGGGTGTGCGGACAGGCGCCGCAGCGGGCACGCGCGTGCACCCTCAGGTTGCATTACTCTTGTGGCTCCCACGTCCGACGCAGCAAAGTATGGTATCTTACGAGGCCATGTAAGCGGTGATACATGGCTGAGGTGTATCATGGTCGATACAACGCTCTCCGGATGCCAGGAACAGGGAACCGGTCACACCAGGTTTGCCCCTGAGCCTTGCGCACCTGGGATAGTACGATACTTCCAGCGAGCATCTGGATACCAGCCAAGCCATGTTATCTGTTGGCGCAAGCGATGTGGTTTTGGCAAGCAGGCAGCATGGCAGGTTGAGCCCTAGCACACATATTGCAAGCTGTGTAATCATAAGGCGTGTAATATGTTGTCCTGATCGGCCTACCGCGGCAAAGACGGCGACGGCGACCAAGCCAACCGGTGAGCATAGCCAACCCCAAGCGACGCTTTGGACGGATGCAGGAACCATTCCGTCGACCTCAACCTTTGCACCGTTAGTACCGTACTGCTGGGATAGGTGCTTTTGTCGATTTGTCGAGGGTGGTTCGTTGTGGCCGTTGGTCGATTTTGTTCGTATCAGCCCGTACGGGGTCTGGTGCAGGCGAACTCCCCTGGTCTGGTGTGAACCTACGGCAGCATCCCGGACGCAGGAACTGCAGCAACAGCAACGTGCTTGTGCAGTCCCACTCCGTCAGCAACTGGGTGCAAGTTTCGATCTGGGGCAACCTGGGGGACACCTCGTGGCAACACCAGCGCGACACCCTGTGTTGCGCCCGCGTGCGTGCTGCTGCCTTGGTGGCCCCCGTGCTGGCCCTAACCTTGTTGATGAGATATTCCCGTTTAGCTTGTCGCGGTGGCTGGAGGGACGAGGAGCTTAGCTGATGCCCAGTGGTGCTTCAGCACCGTAACCAGCCGTAACCGCCGGCACCGTCAGCTAGCCTCCCCTGCCGTCAACCAAGCTGGGTCAGCCCAGAAGGTCACCCAACGCTCGGGTGATTCAAGGTGAATCCGCTACTGAATCCTTAAGCTGGCATTCACCTGCAAGCGAATGGAATGGGACGATGAAGATGGCCAGCAGGCCAGGGCCGTGATGTCCTGTCGGGCAGGTCAAAACATTCCTAACCACCTCGGGTGCAGGTCAGGTTGGTTAGCCAGGACCGGTCACAGGGCAAGGACCAGCTGTTGCTGAGCTGCATACTGAGTAAAAGGAACAAGGCGACCAGGGGGTGTGATCTGCCGTCGAGGGTTGCACGGAGATACTTCAGCCAAGGAAGGGCGCCCAGTGAGTAGCCAGGAGCAGCTGGCTGCCAGGGCACCATGGTCGCATGGGCTGTCTCGCGGCCTTGGCCGTTGGGCAGCTGCACCGTTGTCACCGCGGTGCATTAACATTAAAGCAGCTTTGAAAGAGAGTTACTTCCTGACAACGCCGCCCGGTCTTCGGCTGCATCAGCTCGGCTGCATCGTATACCTTCATCTCCTTGAAGGCCGTGCGTCGACACTACACCTCCTACCTCCCTGAGTCAAAGGATTTTACCAGCGCCTATAAGCAACTCTTATCAGCCAAGTGCTGTTTTCAACACCTCTTTCGCTTTCGCAACGACGGCACCACGACGTGCCGCCTGTATCCCGCTTTTACAAACTGATGAGTGAACCGCCTCTTTTAGACTGCTTCGATGGCTATCGTGGCCAGGGGATTCGCGGCGTCGGCGCCTGCGCCTGGGTTCTTCGCTGCCACCACGCCGTCATCTGCTGCGCACAGCACGGCGAGGTGAGAGCTTACAATAGATACAGCGAGGTTGCGGACTAGGAGCTCTGCAGGTTGTTAGGTGCCAGAGGCGGCAGTTGCGGGGTGCATGACCGTCATGCTCCTGGGAAACCAGCCGTTTTAGTGGGATTTTCGTTGTGACTTGTGAGTAGGTGCTGGAGTGAAATGTTAGGTTTGGGTTTCGCATACCAAAGCGTTTCGCCCGTTGCGCTCTGGCCCCGTTGAACCCCCGCGACCTACTGCGCTACTATTGTAGGACCCCGGCTAAGGAGGCACGCTGCTGGCAGACATTGGAGTGCAACGTGAACATAAAGGTTATCAAGGACGAGGCGCGCAAGCACGGCTGCCCGGATTCCCTCCGTTCGGTAGCTTGGTATGTGCTGTCTGGCGCTGCCCAGATAGCCGACGCAGCGGAAACCGCAGGCTACAGCTACACCACCCTCGCTGCCTCCACCGCGGACTTGCCCGACGAGGCTGTCTTCGCTGTCGAGGATGAGGTCCGTTTGGTGCGCGCTGCGTACGCTGAGCGGCGCCTCTTTACGACCGCCAAAAGCGCCGAGGCGCTTTCGCGGATGGTCTTCGCCTACATGCAGCGCAACCCTGCCTGCGGCTACGTCAAGGGCCTTGTGCACATTGCTGCGCTGGTGCTCTCCGTCTTTGGCAAGGATGAAGAGAAGGTGGGCTGCCTGATGCTTCTGTATGCACGACACGATCCCTCTCTTGTTGCTCAAAGTGCAAGTTCCAATGAAGGCCCTGCGCATGACAAAGGAGGACACTTCACCTTCTTTGCGTTCCGCCCTGCAGGCCTTCTGGACGCTGACGGCCCTGCTGGAGCGCCGCATGTTCCCCCACTGCAGCGGCAACGTGCCGCTGGGCTCCCGTGTGGAGGTGCTGGTGCTGCAGCAGCTGCTGGAGAAGCGCGAGCCGGCGCTGGCCGCCCTGCTGTCCAAGCTGGGCCCAGACGCCCTGGAGCAGCTGTGCTCGTCCTGGTTCTCCACCGCCTTCGTCCGCACGCTACCCCTCGAGGTGAGCAGCCTGTGGAGTGCCTGGAGGGTACAACTGCTGGCAATCCAGTACTCCTCCAGGGCCCGGGCGGAGCATTGCTGACATGCTGAAGATGTAGGAGCTTCTTCCTGCAGCATGCATCCCACAAGTCCGCCTCGTGTGGGCTCGGACATCGTTCTTGCCCTGGCCTGCTGGCATTGCATACTGCGTGTCTGTACCTGCAAATGATGGGGCGGTGGCTTGCTGCTCTGCAGGTGGTGGTGCGCGTGTGGGACTGCCTGCTGGTCGAGGGCCCCAAGGTGGCCGTGCGGATGGCTATGGCGATCATCAAGGTGCGGCGGGTGTCGTACAGGCGGACTTGTGCTTGATGCTGCTCTGATATACGGTATGGTCCTTGCCTGACTGTCCCGGCTGCAGCGGATGCCCTTGTTGCGTCTTGCTTTCGAGGTCGGCCTCACAGTTTGACATCACTGCCTGGTCTTACTTCCTTCCGCAGATGTGCTCGAGCAGCATCCAGAGCTGCACCAGCATGGAGACCCTGTGCCGCGTTGTTAACTCGCGCCTGGCGCGCTGCACGGACCCCGCCCCGCTGCTGACGCTGGCCTTCAAGGGCCTGGGCAGCCTCAGCGGCGCGGTGGTGGACGCGGCCCGCACGCGCGCCCTGGCCGCCGTGCAGCAGCAACAGCAGCAGCACGCGCAGGCCCTGAGCATCATCCTGCAGCGGCAGCAGCGCTCCCGGTCGGGCCCGCTGGCCGCGGGCGCGTCCAGCAGCGGCGGCAGCGAGGCATCCAGCAAGCAGGGCTCGCCCGGCCCCTCGCCCAGGAACTCCGGCGCTCTGCTTGGCCTGTGACTCCGCAGTGCATGACAGGAGCAGAGCATGACGGGATCATGTGCGGGTTATGGGTTTCGCACGTGAGCTTGACGGCTACGCCGCATGCTTTGGCTGCTCAGACAGCTGGAGGTCTTGGCGGCTGGAGCGGGCAGCGCGCAGCGGTCGTGTGACCCCTGTAGCGGTCTAAGATTTCTGACGCGACCCTGTATGTAGCGGGACGAGGATGTGGTGCTGCACGGCGCTGTGGACGGATGTCGATGCAGGCGGCGGCATGACGTGGGTGTCTGCGGCTTGCGCCACTGAGGGGGTCGCAAGGAGTGCATGTGATTCAAGGCCTTTCATCGACTTCTCCATGCGTTGCTGTACCGTGGGAACCTAGGACAACGAACGGCTTTCTGAGCAGGAGAGAATTTTTGCCCACGAGAATGTGGGTTGTGTGGGCCTGTGAGTGATGCTTACCCATTGCTCGTTGATTGCTTGCGGCGCCTACTAGCGCGCTCTGGTGTTAGTGTCTTTGGAAACCTTCATAGATCCATCGCCTCATTTTTGCCGACTGCTTTCCCTACAGGTGCAAGCTTCATACGAATGTTTTGTTGAGATTTGGCTACATGCTAGGGATTGTAACAACTCGAGCTGAAGTGAAGGAACTCTTTGTTGCCTCGCCTCGAACGCTGGTGGATGTTTTGTGCATGCCTTGCATACGTACAGCCGCAGCTTGCAATTACTAAGGTAAACCTGCTGGTCAGCACAGCACATGCCCACGGTGAAAGCAGGTGTAAGTATGCGCAAGGCCTTGCAGGGGGGGGTTTTCTCAAACTTTAAATAGGTAAGACGTGTCGGTTGCTTAATTGAACCGGCGCATTCAATGAGTGCACTGCAGGGCGCGCACGTGTCAACTTGGGCATGGCGCGGGTGCGTCACTTGTACTACAAGGAAACCTCATAAGGGCTTGCCCCAGGGCAAAGCTAGGATGGAGTGCATTACCGGCATACGATGAATGGGGGACTGCCCACTGGGCAACTGGCTGTTGTTCAGCCCAGAGGGATGACATAGCGGTTCACACGGCCGCGGAGCGTGTCACTCATATTTTTCAAGTATGCATATCGGGGCTGCCGCGGTATGAGTACGGGTCACAACGCCGTATGAGTCTGGCCTCCCCTGCTGCACTCATCTGGCGGGTGGCCCGGGACTCATCTGAGGGTGGGCCCGGGGCTAATCTGACCGCCTGCCCCGCACTCATCCAGGGGCCCCCGCCCGGACCCATCTGCACGGGGCACCCATACCGTGGCAGCCCCGATATGCATATTCGAAAAATTTGGGTGACACGCTCCGCGGCCCTGTGAACCACTACAGCCCGTACCTGTTCAAGATGATTGCCATGGGCAAACTGTGTTGCAGAATTGCAGACAAAGATTGTATTGGACACATTGGTTCGACCCGATGTCATGCAGAGTTCCTGGGGAGGTCAATTGTTCGACCGACCAATCGAATCTTGGTGATCACGGGTACGTCACGGGTTGCACGGCCACCGGCTGCACGACCACCCCCAGCTGCCATCTGGCATGGCATACTTAGCGGTCGATGTATATATTGATCCTACATGGCTTACCCTACCGGGCGACAATGCTTTGTCCGTATGACAAAGGCGAGCTTGTGAACTGCCGTGAAGCAAAGCCTCTGCAGGCGAAGACATGATTTCCTAGCCTCAAAGTAATGCTCTGATAGACATGGATCCTTTGTCCAACATGTTTCAGCGCCTTGCGGCACTATCGGCAGGGCAAGGGAAGGATGCGCTGGTTGCAGCGCACAACCGCGAGTACAAAAATATGATGAAGAACTTCTACGGCGCGCCGGATAGTTTGGTAGTGCACACTACGTGCCCTGGGCAAGCCAAGCCAGCGGCAAAGGCTTCGCAGCCTCGCCCCTTTGGGCAGCTGTCGCCCATCGATGTGCGCGGCTTGCGCCCAGGCCCAACACATCGCGGCCGCGTGCTACGGGGCAAGCTCATAGTTGACCCTTTCATAATGACCAGCATCTGTACACTTCTGGAGGACGAGAAAGGCGACGTGGTGCGGGTACGTATGCCACCTGCACAGCTGTACACACTAGTACACATGAAGTCAACTCCCAGGACGGTACACCTGTGCGCCCTTCCTCAGCGTTGCGTGCCTTACACATGGCAGATGGCACCGGCCTATCATGTACCACCTCCTGCTACGTGCTACCCACCGTCGCACACGTTGAGTTCCCTGCTGCCGTTCCGTATTAAGACGTCGGCTTGCACCCACAGCTCTTCGTGTACAACATGCTGCCCTCCAACCTATCGGACCTGGCCGCCATGCGTGCGGCCGCCGTGGCGCTGCCCAATGGCGCGGAGGTGGCAATCATTGATCCCTTCTTCAAGATGTGCGCGGACGGCGGCATGGGCGTTAGGGTGGACGACCCGACCGAGGTGCGGCATGCGGCATGCCGGCATGGGGGCAGGCTTGTGGGTGGGCCCACGTGCGGCCCTAGTGCGGGTGGGACCAGCCTGGACCGGCGCGCAGCGAGGTGGGCAAGCGCAAAGCGGCAAAGTGAGGTGGAGGGCACAGCGTGTGGGGCGTGCGAGTGGACGACTGATGCAATGCATAAGAGGGTGCGGATGTGGACGCATGTGCCTTAAGGCGCTGCAAGAACTCAATGTAATGCGTAATGCGTATGCGGCATGACGTTCTACAACAGCACTGCCATGCGTACGAACACTACGTCCCAGATGCTGACTGAGTAGTCCGCCGCTCCCAGTAAGGGCATTTCCCGCGCTGCGTCCTTGCGGCCTTTCCCCAAATCCCCAGGTGGTTTTCTTGGACTCCCTCGCCCCCTCCGACGCCGTCTCCCTCCAATCCGAGGGCCGCACCCACTTCCAGGCGGCGCGCTACGCCGAGGCCGCCGACTGCTACAGCCGCGCCCTGACCCGCATGCCCGACGGGGGCGCAGCGGGCACCAGCCTGCTCGTCACGCTGCTGCTCAACCTGTCTGCGGCCCACCTCAAGCTGGGCAACTGTACGGCAGCGCTGTACGGCGGCACAACGGCGGCTGCCGTACAGCCTGGGTCCAGCAAGGCGCACTTCCGGTGCGCGCAGGCGCTGGCGGGCTTGGTGGGGGGCCTGGGCAGGAAGGTGCGGCAGCGGGCGGGCGTGGAGGGAGGCAGGGAGGGGCTGGAGTGTGCGGCGGTGTGCGCCCTGCACAGCTGCTTCAAGGCCATGGCTGCGGAGAAGGATGGCAGGGGTCCCAGTGAGGAGGAGCGGCTGCGGATGCTGGGGGAGCTGCCGTGGGGCGGGGGTCTACCTCCGCACGTGAGGCGCATGCTGCTCAAGCCGCCCAAGGAGGTCGAGGCGGAGGAAGCAAAGGGGACCGTGCTGCGGGTCCTGGCCGCGGCATCCCCTGCAGATCTGCTGGGGGGTGCAGCCGTCGGCAGTTCTGGGCCCTCCGCAAGCGACGGCGAACGAACCACCAACGCCTCCACCTCCGCGCGTGCCATCGCGGACGCAACAGCCAGCAAGGACACCGGCAACGAACACTTCCGGGCAGGGCGGTACGGCGACGCCCTGGAGCAGTACCGCAAGGCTGCCGTACAGCTGCTGGCGGCGCTGCCCGCTGCCGTACTGCTGTCGAACCTGGCGGCGTGCCGGCTGCAGCTGTCGGACCCCCGTGGGGCGTTGCATGCCGCGGGGGCCACCGCCGCCCTGGACCGGTGCAACGCCAAGGCGCACCACCGGAGGGCACAGGCCCTGCTGCAGCTGGGGTGGCTGGCGGAGGCGGAGGAGGCGTGTGCGCTGGGGGTCCAGGAGGTTGGGGGCGGCGGGGAGCAGGGCAGGGGAGGCGGGGACGGCACGATGGCGGCCCTGCGGGAGCTGGCGGAGCGCGTGAGGCTGGCACGCAGGGTGCAGGAGGGGGAGGAGGAGGAGAGGAGGAGGGCGGGGGACAGGCGGCGAGGCGAGGGGCGGGGGCAGCAGCGCGGCGGGCGTGGCGGTGCGGCACGTGGCGGCGACATGGGTGCGGACGGCCCTCTCGCCATCTGAGCGAGAGGGAGATGCACCAGATGAAGATGCCCAGCACGACAGCGGAGCAGGTGGGCGGTTTGAAGGTCTTGTAGTTTGCGATAATGGGTGGTATGCTCAAGGTGGTAGGGGACGCGTGGTACCTGGAAGCTGCTTCCAGTTGCATAGGACGGATGGCAGCTACATATTAACCCTGCTAAACACAAAGCCGTGACGTGGTAGTGCGGAACTTGGTCTTGACGTAGGGGTTGACATGTCCGGCTTCGGCTCCAGCGGCAAGCAAGCAAAGCTCGTGCGACAGCGCAGTCGCACGAGCTTTGCTTGCTTGCCGCTGGAGCTCACCTGATGAATACTCACCTTGGGAGTCCCACTGATAGAAGCGAATGGCTGACAAGCCTGGCCAGGCTGGCGGCTGAAAATGCTCCTAAATCGTGCCTAGCTGAACCCGCAAACGCGACAACAAAGCAGTATGCAGCTCACCTTGGCAGCTACATGCCGAGTTAGTGCTGCCATGACGCAGTGTGCAAGGCACACGTGCCAAACCGTGACGCGCCCTGCCCTATCCCGCTATGTACTCCAGGACTCCATGCTCAACATGATGAAGCAGATGATGGCGTCCAACCCCGCAATGTCCAAACGACTGCGCCGCGAGCAGCCGCTTATGTGGGCCTCCATGCAGCGGGACGAGAGGATACCTCCCCTGCACAGGGAGGTGGAGGAGGCAGAGAGGTGCGTGCGCAAGGAGTGCAGACATCGCCTCACCCACACAAACACAAGCATAATATTCTGCATGATGGACATGACGTGTAGTACGCGAGGGAAGTCTAAGGCCAATATGGTTTTAAGGCCAAGTTGGTAGGTGGTGCCGGCTGCTGGGGTGGGGAATGAACGACTGGACTAGTGTTATGCGTGGCCTGCGTAGCTTTCGTGCTCGCTTGTTCCTGTGACAGTGCTTGTCAGACATGAACGACAAGTATTGCCATGGATTGTGCCTGCTCTGGTGCTGGTCCCCCGCAGCCTGTTCCCATGCATGTTTCCCTGACACCTGACACCTGACACGGTTTCCTCGCGTTGTACGCGTGCCTCGCAGCCTACCTGTGGGCACGGACGAGGTGGAGGCGCGGCGGCGGCTGTGGCAGGCGTACGAGCTGTGTGTGGGCATGTCCACGCACCTGCTGGGCATGGCCATTCCGGGGGGCGTCGACCCCATGGACATGGTCCACAAGAGGTGCGCACTGGGCGCCGCGCAGCGTGGCGCGGTACCGGGGTTCAGGGACCTTCAGGCAAATGAAAAGATATCGCGGGCCGAGCGCGACTTTGGCAATTGCACACGCGTAAGCTGGCCTTTCCTTTCGTTCAGGTGCGGCCGTACGGTATCGTCAGGGTACCATAGAGAACGGATTGGGTGTTTGAGTCATCGGCGACTGCCACAGCGACTGCTACGCAACAGTACTTTGTCTCTCCTCTCGCTCACGCGCTGCCGTACGGGTGCACTTGCCCCCTTAAAACCAATGCTGCTGGGTCCCATGCTGCCCTGCAGGATTGGCTTCATAGGCCACCCGGAGGCTGTACGGCAGCGCGTGCACTGGCTGACCGCAGCGCCGCCGGGAGCCGTGGACTTCCGCTCCACCAGCTGCCGCTCCCCGCAGGGATACAACCCGACCATCTTCCACAGCTTCTGCAACGCGCATTCGCCCACCATTCCCATGACGCCGCCATCGCCTCCGACTCTGCCTGCACTTGAGGCGGCCTCCAGCGGCGGAGACGGCGCCGCCGGCGATACCACCGCTGCCGCCGGCGGCGGTGGTTCTGGAGCCGCGCCCGCGGGGCGGCCGTACGTGCACGTGGCGGTTGGGTTCGTCGACTTCAGCACGCTGACGGCGGCCGTGGGCCTGCCCGAATGGGACGAGCACGTGCGGGAGGCTATGCGGGAGGCGGAGGTGGCACCGGTTGACGGCGCGGAGCACAAGGGGTCCCGCCGGCGGCCCCAGGGCCCCCTGCTGCTGCGCTGGGCGGGCTGCGAGGCGTCCCCCTACAGCGTGGCCAAGGCGCTGGTCCTGCAGCGCATGATGCGCAGGGGGGCGGCGGCGGCGGACCACGTCATGCAGGTGCGCGCCTGCGCTGAAGTCCTGCTGGATGTGTTCCCTATATGTCCCAGCCTTCTCTGCGGTCTTGGCCCCGTACGTGCCTCAGTCCTACAACATGCCCCATACCGCTATGTCCTGCAGGTGTGGTACTCGTCCACCTGGACGCCCGAGGCGCACACCGCCTTCCGCCGCGCACTCAGCGAGCTGCTGGCCGAACACACAGCGGCGGTGGATGCGGCTGCGGCAGCGGGGGCACAGGCTGTGGCCGAGGCAGCAGCAGCAGGCGGCATGTCGTCAGGGGGCGGCGGCTGTAGGCGGCCGCTGCCCCCTGCCGTGCTGCCGTACCTGCGGCACTGGCAGCAGCGGGACGTGGGGCTGGCGGAGGCCAGGAGGAAGTGGATGGAGGACCGCAAGATCACGCTGTGCGATGTGGGCCACTTCACGAAGAAGGTGAGGGGGCAGGGCGCCAGCCCCCAACGTGGTCCTGCAGAGCGTCTGATCTTCATCTTGTTAAGTGCGAGGGAATCTAGGCCGGCGCTTTGCCACCCCCTGACGTCATGCTCCTTCGCCTGCCCTCACCTTCTCTTCCACGACTCAGACCGACCGCCTGGCCGTGTCGTCCTACCTGCTGACGGGGCAGCTGCCCGGCCTGGGGCTGGACGGACCCACGCCCGGGGAAGGGCGGGGCAGCAGGGCAGCGGGTGCTGCTGCTGGTGGCGGTGGCGGTGCCGTGGGCCTGGTGGGCAGCGTGGTCATGTTCGCGGTGCCCCCGGGTGGGGCGGAGCGCTCTCTGGACGAGGACTTCATGCAGGTGGGTTAGGGGTTATGGGGGCTCGTCGCAGTCCAGGGCCCAGGGGCCGCCCACGTAGACCTGTTAGGCTGAACACAAAGCCGCCTCTGCACTCACGCGGCGTTAATCACTAAGTGCGCATGTCTGCGGGACGCATTGCATGCCACCAGCAACAACCCACAGCCTGCACACGTGGGTTAGTATCGGCACGAGAAGATGGGAACACCACCCGGATGTGCTCGCAGGGCATCCCGCCCCACGAGGTGCTGGAGGTGCAGTTGCCCTCCGCACAGCAGCAGGACGAGTCGCACGAACGGCAGGAGCAGCAGCAGCAGACGCAGGCCACACGCACCAACGCCGCCGCTCGCAGCATCACTGGCGCACAGGCCAAGCGCCGCGGCGGCGGCGGCAAGGCGGACCCGGCCGCGGCGTCGGGCGCTGCCGCCCAGCCGCAGCCCGGGGACCCCTCCCCTCCCCCGCCTCCGCCCGACGTGGTGGCTGCGGGCGTAGCGCTGATGCGGCGGAGGGTGCAGCGGCTGGCCGGCCTCGTGGCCACGGGGCGCGTGGACATACAGGTGGGGTGCGTGGCTCAGAGGCACCGCAGAGGCACCGGTGCGCATGGGGTTGCGTGCATTGCCTTCAATGGCAGCCCCATGTACTGCACGGGCGCCAGAAATATAACACATGCGTGATTCTGTAACAACTGTGCGTGTTGGCAGCCCCATGTACTGCACGGGCGCCAGAAAAAGTACACCTGCGCGATTCTGTAACAACTGTGCGTGTTGGCAGCCCCATGTACTGCACGGGCGCCAGAAAAAGTACACCTGCGTGATTCTGTAACAACTGTGCGTGTTGCACCTCGTGCCTACACATTGCAGCAGCTCTCCTCCTCTTTTGGCATCGGTTTTGCCCCGCTTGCCAAAATTGCTCCTTCCTCGACGCGCTCCACCTACGCGTTGAGCAGAGCTGCGGTTGGATGTCCCCACGTCTCAATTGCATACTTACTTACCATTCAGCACTGTTGCCCCCGCTCTCACGACCAGGTTGAGCTGCGTGAGGTGGGCCCTGCCGACCGCGCCACGCACGCCCACATCGCCTCGCTGCGCCCCGACAGCATCAGCTGGTCCAACGTGCCCGACTACATGGAGCCAGCCAGCTTCCACGCCATGGCACGTGCCTGCTCGGCGCCGACGGCGCCGCCGTGTGCACCGGGCGCAGCCACCTCTAGTGCGAGCACCAACCAGAGCAGCAGCAACGGCAACAGCAGCAGCGGCCAAGGAGGAAGCAGGGGCGGAAAGCCCACCCAGCACCACCTGCACTCCATGAACTGGGTGCTGGACGTCAAGGGCGCGTGCCACCTGGACGAGCTGATGCCGTACATGTACGGCCAAGGCGGCGCGGCTGGGCGGCGGGGAGGCGGGCGCCAGGGGAGGGCCGAGGTCAACGAGGAGGCGGGAAAGGTGGGCGCCGTACTAGAACATTGGTCATATATGCTCCGGGATGATTGAAGCGGTATGAAGCGTGCTATGGCAGCCGCTTCAAGGCCCTCACATGCGCAAAGGAGCGGTTCCGTACTTTACTTCCGGTACACACACTGTGCAGGTGCATGGGTGCAGCAGGAATGGACTCGCAACAGTGCAAGCGTTGAACTCGTACGCCTGTGGAAGGCGTGCGTAGGTATCCGTGCATACGAGCATGCACCTGGTGACCCGGTATCGTCACCTGGCGTGTGGCCTTACCCTACCATGTACTTATATCCCACACTGTCTTTATTACATGTGCCGCGTGCCTGCGTCCCCCACACCCTACAGCGCATCATGGAAATGGTGGACGCTGGCACACGTGCCGTGCGGCGGCAGTACGGCACGTGGCCCGCCCGCCAGCGCGCCCTGCTGCTGGACCCGCCTGTGGACAACCCGCGCAACATCGCAGACTTCGGACTGCAGGAGGCGTACTACAAGGTGAGGTCCTGAGGTACATGACGTGCATGCCTGCACCCACACAGGCACGGCGTTTCGTTGCAGGTTCAGTGCGCAGGACCAGCATCTGGAGGTGGGCTTCCGGCCTGGTAGACGTGCTGTGGAAAGACGACATAGTGCAAAGTGCGTGCCGTACCGGTGATATGCACCGCGCAACAACAGAAGAGCACTTTTTCGTAGTACAATGTAACCTGTTGTCCTAAGCCTTCACTCACCACTGCTCAGCCTAATGTCAACGTTGCGTGAAGGCTGGCTATGCCCTCCCTAATTCGAGACACCCCCTCCCCCCCCCTCCCATCTGCTGTCGCGTCGCCCACCTTGGCTTTGCTCCCCAGGGGTGGGCACGCGCCTTCCTGGCCGCGGGCCGCCTGCCGCAGAGCGCCATCGCTGCCGCCGTCACCTCTCCCCGTGTACTTCCCGCTGGTCCGCACCACCAGCACCATCAGCCTGGCCTTTAGCTACGGAGACGCGTAAGCGAAGTATACAACAGGGCGTCGAACGCCGTGTGCGTGGAGTCATAGGTCGCGCAGATGCTGCAGAGCAGTATGTTACAGCAGGAACGCTTGCCTGTTTCGGCTTGAGGGCACTGGTACGGAGCGACGTGAACACCTAGGCCGCGGCAGGAGGCTGTAGGAGTAGGCGGGCAAGCGATTCAGCAAGCAGCGGGATGCCGTTGGCCATGGTTAGCGCATGTGCATGGGCTGTAACCCACCGTTGCATTCTGTTATTGACCTGGTAAGGGGCAGCGTAACGGTCGTTCCCCAGGCAGCAGACGCCGGCAGCCCTTGTGCAACATTGCATGTGGCCCCTGCTGATGAGGGGAGCTCCCCTGCTGTTGTTTTCCTTCAAGTAGACGCACGTGTGGTACATGCGAGTTTGTCTTTTCATGTCCGTATGTTGGGGTTCGTGGTGGTATGCGTTGGTAGTACGCATGCTAGCCTAAGGGAGGAGCGGGTCTTGATCTACAGATACGAGTATAGCATATATAGGGCTGGTCTTGCAGATGTTCGGAGTTTGGACATGCGGTATAGATGGGTACAACCTAGGTACAGCGATAGGTGCAACTGGGGCATTGCTGGGCACAGCATCTGTTGTTTGTATGAATCGCATGGTTTCGGAGGTGCACACCCTGGGGAGACAGTTTTGATATTGACAGTACCCTTCAGACAAGCAGACATGAAGCGAATTACATGAAGCAGCTATGAACCACCAGAACGAAGCCAGGTACGAACCAGCAGTAATGAAGCACGCATGAAGCTGGGCCGTTCCCCGAGTGCATATGTGTGCGCACTGACTGCAAGCAGGAACGCAGCCTACGCGCGTCTCCGTCCACGCATCACACGCTGAAACTTGATAGACTGTGCGGTATGCCCTTTTGCCCTGTGCCTTCCTGCCATCGTATACACGCACATAGCAATGGAACTCCTGCATGCACCACCTCTCTCCCTCCGCCGAAGACCCTCACGACACCCACCAGCAGCAGCGCCGCCCCTGCATGCCACACCAAGGAAGAATAGGACAGGTGCGCTGCCTTACACACTCCATGTGTCCATGATAGTCTCGACCGTGTAATTTGTCAGTGTTACAGGCCTCCAGCCAGGTGCAGTGGAGGCGACCCTGCACCAACCGCAGCCAGAGGTGGGCTGTAAAGACCGCCTGAGTCGCACATCCGAACTTGGACGTTTGCCAAGGTGCGTCGACATGCCAGGCCCATACCTGGTCCCGCCTGGGTTACCGGTCCCAGTCCTCTGGCTCGCCAAAGGCCCCGCACCCTCAGATCCCTTGCCACCCCCTCGTGCCCATCGTGCAGGCCAGCTACCGTCTCCCAACCGCGGCACGCCAATGAAGACACAATCCTCGTCCCATGGGCTCCACATGTCGTCATACGCAACAGCAACCACCAATCGAGGAGCACCCGGAGCAGCAGCAGGCGCAGATGCACACAATCGCGTACCCGAACCTCGCACCCACACCCTGATCCACGCCGCGTAGGTCCCCGTCGCACATGGAGCCTAACCTCAGGCCTGCTCAGCCGTTCCGCATTATTGAGGCCTCACGCGTCTCCGTAGCTGAAGGCCAGGCTGATGGTGCTGGTGGTGCGTACCAGCGGGAAGTACACGGGGGGAGAGGTGACGGCGGCGGCGATGGCGCTCTGCGGCAGGCGGCCCGCGGCCAGGAAGGCGCGAACCCACGCCTGGGGGCACAGGCGGAGGCAAGGTGGCGCAGGGGGGTCGTAGGGTCAATCACCATTCAGTCGGCCAAGCCAGCGGCTAACCGGTGTGCACGACGTCGAACAACGGTGCGGTGGGTTCCGGTACGCTGCATGTACAAGGCGTGAAGCTCAAGGCTATTTGCTGTGCAAAACCTACTCACACCTATTCAGACCGGTGCCATGCTACTGTTAGACAGGCACGCACGGTCAGGGAGCCAAACCCACCGTGTGGTGCTGCTCCTGCAGCCCGAAATCGGCGATGTTGCGCGGGTTGTCCACAGGTGGGTCCAGCAGCAGGGCGCGCTGGCTGGCGGGCCGCGTGCCGTACTGCCGCCGTATGGCACATGTGCCAGCGTCCACCATTTCCATGATGCGCTGTAGGGAGTATGGCACGCACAGGCGCTTGGCACGAGGGCAACGCAGGGCGGGCCCTGCATACGCTGCAGTGCCTGGTCCTTACCCTAGGTTTGTGTTTGGCTGCAACGCTTACCGACGGCCCAGATCAACGACCAGTCCAGCCGGCTGAGAGCAAAGCGCTTGAACCTTGCCGAGTTGGCATCGGTGCCCTTGCTTGCTGATTAGCAAGTCAAAGTGGCCGATCTAATTGTTCTGGGCCGCCTGCATGCTGCGGGCAGAGCTGCCTGTGCCCGCTGCTGCTGGCTCCATCTGCGCACCTTCCGTACCGCCATCGCCCCTCACCTTTGCTGCGTCCCTGTCGACCTTGGGCTTGCGCCCTCCCGCCCGACTGCCGGAAGCGCCGCCCTGCCCGTCCATGTACGGCATCAGCTCGTCCAGGTGGCACGCGCCCTTGACCTCGTACAGCCAGTTCATGGAGTGCAGGTAGTGCCTCGTTCCCTTGCCTCCTCCGCCGCCTTCTCCACACCTGCCGTTGCTGCTTCTCTGGTTGGTGCTCGCGTTAGGGGTGGCTGCGCCCGGTGCACACGGCGGCGCCGTCGGCGCCGAGCAGGCACGTGCCATGGCGTGGAAGCTGGCTGGCTCCATGTAGTCGGGCACGTTGGACCAGCTGATGCTGTCGGGGCGCAGCGAGGCGATGTGGGCGTGCGTGGCACGGTCGGCAGGGCTCACCTCCCGCAGCTCAACCTGGTTATAAACGTAGGGGCAACAGTGCTGGATGGGGAAGGAATACGCCAAAGAGAGGTGGGGACACCCGCCCGCAGCTATACTAAACGTGAAGGTGGAAACTGGATGGAAGCGACTAAAGGGCACTTCCGGCACGCAGGGCAAAACCGGTGCCGTGTGCCCAGGTGTGCCCAAGGGCACCGGTAGGCAACAGGATGGCTGCTGCAATTTATGGGCACAAGGTGCAACACGCAAACTTGTCACAGAATCACACATGTGTGGAACCCAGTGACGGCGTAGTATGTGGCACTGCTACCGGGGCCCACGCACCCCACCTGTATGTCCACGCGCCCCGTGGCCACGAGGCCGGCCAGCCGCTGCACCCTCCGCCGCAACAGCGCTACGCCCGCAGACACCACGTCGGGCGGAGGCGGGGCAGGCGAAGGGTCCCCGGGCTGCGGCTGGGCGGTGGTAGCGCCCGCCGCCGCGGCCGGACCCGCCTTGCCGCCGCCGCTGCTGCGTACTCCTCGCCGCGGCTGCTGCTCTTGCTGCGTGGTTGGCATGCGCGCCTCCAGCAGCTCATGGGGTGGGATGCCCTGCGACAGCAAGGCACGCAAGGCATGGAGCAGCCGGTGAGTGGACAATGTGCAAGAACTTCGTTCAAGTACCAGGCTGCACTCCATGTGCGCATGGTGCCCCTGCAGCGCCTTGCGAGCGCTGCCCAAGCGCCAGGGGTACTATGAAATGGTGCTGCTTTAGTGGTGTACAGCACCACGATTTGCCCCAATGCTGGCCGCATGGCAATGTCATTCTTGAGTTGCACCAGTGCACGTGCTACCCTACGCCCCGCCACTGCACCCCGCGATATGCACATATGATCGTACTACGGTACCATGTGGATCACCGCCCCACCTGCATGAAGTCCTCGTCCAGGGCCCTCTCCGCACCGCCCGGGGGCACCGCGAATATCACCACGCTGCCCACCAGGCCCACCGCACCACCGCCACCGGCACTGCCGGCAGCCGCACCTGCTGCCCTGCTGCCCCGCCCTGCCCCGGGCGTGGGCCCCTCTAGCCCCAGGCCGGGCAGCTGCCCCGTCAGCAGGTACGACGACACGGCCAGGCGGTCGGTCTGCGGGGACATGGCACCCAAGGGCGAAGAGAGGTCAACACGTCAACTGCGTTGCGATGGTACGGTATGACCGCATGGTATGTGGGGTTCCGGATGTCATGACGTTCGAAGGAACACGGCGCAATACCGGACGTGGCACAGCGTTCACGCAGCGTCGGCAGCCCCCTTCGCTGCAAAAGCAGACATTTCGGACGTGCACCCAGCCCGGCCCCGGACATGCTCCTCACGCAAGCCCCAAACCATATGTCCCTCACCTTCTCCTTGAAGTGTCCCACGTCGCACAGGCTGCTCTTGCGGTCCTCCATCCACTTCCTCCTGGCCTCCGCCAGCCCCACGTCCCGCTGCTGCCAGTGCCGCAGGTACGGCAGCACGGCGGGGGGCAGCGGCCGCCTACAGCCGCCGCCCCCTGACGAAATGCCGCCTGCTGCTGCTGCCTCCGCCACAGCCTTTGCCCCCGCTGCCGCTGCCGCATCCACCGCCGCTGTGTGTTCGGCCAGCAGCTCGCTGAGTGCGCGGCGGAAGGCGATGTGCGCCTCGGGCGTCCAGGTGGACGAGTACCACACCTGCAGGACATAGCGGTATGGGGCATGTTGTAGGACTGAGGCACGTACGGGGCCAAGACTGCAGAGAGGCTGGGACATATAGGGAACACATCCAGCAGGACTTCAGCGCAGGCGCCCACCTGCATGACGTGGTCCGCCGCCGCCGCCCCCCTTCGCATCATGCGCTGCAGGACCAGCGCCTTGGCCACGCTGTAGGGGGACGCCTCGAAGCCCACCCAGCGCAGCAGCAGGGGGCCCTGGGGCCGCCGGCGGGACCCCTTAACCTCTGCGCCGTCAACCGGCGGCGCGGCGTCCGCTGCTGCCCGCTCCTCCCGCATGGCTTCCCGCACGTGCTCGTCCCACTCGGGCAGGCCCACGGCCGCCGTCAGCGTGCTGAAGTCAACGAACCCAACCGCCACGTGCACGTACAGCCGCCCCGTGGGCGCGGCTCCGGAACCGCCGCCGCTGCCGCCTCTGGCGGGAGCATCACCGCCGGGGAAGGCCGGCCCAGGTGGGGGCATCGACGCCGGAAGCGAAGGCGGCGTCATTTTGATTGAAGGCGAGTGCGCGTTACAGAAGCTGTGGAAGACGGTGGGGTTGTATCCCATCGAACGGCAGCCGGCTGAGCGGAAGCTGACGGCGCCGGGCGGGGCTTCCGCCAGCCACTGCAAGCGCGCCTGCGCATTCTCCGGCCGCCCTAAGAAACCCAGCCTGCGTATGGAATACCCGTATGCACAGACAAATGTTGGTGTAGGCTAACGTACATATGTCGCACATAAATCCTACAGGTCCTGGTTGGTAAGTCGGCTAGGCCGAAGAATTGCAGGCTGTATTACCGATACATGATGCCCTCATTAGCTCGGCTAGGCCGAACGAGTCCTAACGTGAAGTCCAAGGGGTTAGAGGAGGTGTGGACGCCACCACTTTAGGCATGTCCTTTTGTGCTGCAGAATCCTTGGAGCTGGCGGCAACTATCCGTATAGCGAAAGCGGCGGCAAACCCCGTGTTCCCGATGACCGGGACCAGCCCCCTGACCACGATGGGACGGGGCTGGATCTGAATGGCCACCAAACCGTTACCTCGAATATGCACACCGTGCTGTGGCGGTTTAGTGCACCTGTGGCCGCACACAGCGTAGCACACCTCTTGTCCAGCACGTCCACCGGATCCACCAACTCCGGCGCGGCCATGCCCAGCAGGTGCGTGGCCATGCCCACGCACAGCTCGTACGCCTGCCACAGCCGCCGCCGCGCCTCCACCTCGTCCGCGCCCACAGGCAGGCTGCGGGGGCCAGCGCCCGCGGCGGGCAGAGAAGTGCAGGTTAGCGTGCATTCAGAAGTTTCCGGCTGCGTTGAAACATGTGCGCATGCTATCGCCGCGCACATGAACTATGAGCAAACACATGGTCATGTACATGCTGCATGTGCCCAAATAGGGCTTGGTGCTGAACAATCAGCGGCGAACGAATGACATCTGGGGCCCGAGCACAAGCAACCTCCAGGCACGCATCCCGACCGGAGGAGGAACCCTGGAACAAAGCAAGCATTGCTCAGGGGGGGGGGGGTAGAAAATGAAGTTTTGGACACATATGCCAAGTTAGTTTCAGGAGGGCGCCCCAGACCCCCCGCCCCCCCCCGGACAGTGCCGTACTATTATTTAATATTTCTAAAATATTATATTTTTATTCCTAAAAAAGTATATAGTCTCGTGAGGCTGTACTCGATTATATACGCTGGTCAGGCGTAGCTCGCGTCTTGGTTCACCGTCCCGCTGTCAGCCCAGGCCTCCCATACCCCAGCAGCGGAGGCCCAACCAGGCCATCCCCCATAAACACTACATTCACTAAAGTGTTCAATGATTCATACTTGTTTCTGCAACAGCGCGCTGTAACCTGGACAGGGCACCTCGCCGGGTGTCAGCTGGCCCATGTGGGCATGGGAGGCCTGGGGTCTCCCCTGATCAAAGGGGTCTGACAGCATTTCAGGCTCCCCTGGTAGGTTATTGCTTGCCAAACATCTTTTATATGTTGTACAAGTTGCAAGCTATCTGTTGATGTGTTCGGCGTTGCGAAAGTCCGCTCCAGGACAAAGTTCCAAAGGGGCCCCAACTTACTTCCGGGGGTCCTGACCCCGACCCCCCACCCCCTGCCGTACAACCCACTTTGACACCCCGTAACTTCATGTGTCGTACACTGTTTTGAAATTTGAAACCACCATTGGAATGCTCGTGTTAAGCTCTTTGATTTCCAGCATATGTTCACTTTCTGAGTTTTCTACCCCCCCCCCTGCATTGCTTTTAGCTTTCCCAAGTTACGTTAACCTTCAACCACTTTGGGTTGTACCCACCTCCTTGCCTCCTCCACCTCCTTGTGCAGGGGAGGTATCCTCTCGTCCCGCTGCATGGAGGCCCACATGAGCGGCTGCTCGCGGCGCAGTTGCTGCGACACGACGGGATTGGATGCCATCATCTGCTTGAACATATTGAACATCGAGTCCTGGAGGTGGTGGTTTAAGGGTAGGCGGAACGGGAAGGTTGGATTACGTGCGCTGGCCGCTAATCCTGAAGGCACACAGTAGTAGCGGCCTGCCACTGCGTGCGGTGCATGCTGGAGCAGTGCCGGCATTCGATCTTGACAGTCCGTCAAGAGTCCGTCCACATGAGATTGTGTCTTGGTGGCGTACTTGAAGCTTGCGACAATAGCAACAGAAGTGCCAGCCGACAGGGTGTGTTGTCTAGCCTTCCCCTGCTTCCACGCCCACCTGCTCCGCTGTCGTGCTGGGCATCTTCATCTCATGGACCTCCCGCTCGCGAAGGTGGCGCTTGCTGCCCTCCCCTCCGCCAACACCCCCGTCGCCACGCCCGCCGCGCTGCTGCCCCTGCCCTTCGCCTCGCCGTCTGTCCTCCGCCCTCCTCCTCTCCTCCTTCTCCTCCCCCTCCTGCACCCTGCGCGCCAGCCTCACGCGCTCCCCCAGCTCCCCCAGGGCAGCCACCATGCCGTCCCCGCCTCCCCTGCCCTGCTCCCCGCCGCCCCCAACCTCCTGGACCCCCAGCGCACACGCCTCCTCCGCCTCCGCCAGCCACCCCAGCTGCAGCAGGGCCTGCGCCCTCCGGTGGTGCGCCTTGGCGTTGCACCGGTCCAGGGCGGCGGCGGCCCCCGCGGCGTGCAGCGCCCCCTGGAGGTCCGACAGCTGCAGCTGGCACGCCGCCATGTTCGACAGCAGTACGGCAGCGGGCAGCGCCGCCAGCAGCTGTACGGCAGCCTTGCGGTACTGCTCCAGGGCGTCGCCGTACCGCCCTGCCCGGAAGTGCTCGTTGCCGGTGTCCTTGCAAGCTGTTGCGTCCGCGATGGCACACGCGGAGGCGGAGGCGTCCGAGTTTCTGTTGCCATCGCTGACGGGGCCCCTGTGAGCTGCACCTCCCAGCAGCTCTGCAGGGGATGCCGCGGCCAGGACGCGCAGCACGGTCGTCTTCGCCTCCTCCGCCTCGACCTCTTTGTGCAGCTTGAGCAGCATGCGCCTCACGTGCGGAGGCAGACCCCCGCCCCACGGCAGCTCCCCCAGCATCCGCAGCCGCTCCTCCTCACTGGGACCCACACCATCCTTCTCCGCAGCCATGGCCTCGAAGCAGCTGTGCAGGGCGCACACCGCCGCACACTCCAGCCCCTCCCTGCCCCCCTCCACGCTCGCCCGCTGCCGCACCCCCCCTGCCCAGGCCCCCCACAAAGCCCGCCAGCGCCTGCGCGCACCGGAAGTGCGCCTTGCTGGACCCAGGCTGTACGGCAGCCGCCGTTGTGCCGCCGTACAGCGCTGCCGTACAGTTGCCCAGCTTGAGGTGGGCCGCAGACAGGTTGAGCAGCAGCGTGACGAGCAGGCTGGTGCCCGCTGCGTTCCCGTCGGGCATGCGGGCCAGGGCGCGGCTGTAGCAGTCGGCGGCCTCGGCGTAGCGCGCCACCTGGAAGTGAGTGCGGCCCTCGGACTGGAGGGAGGCGGCGTCGGAAGGGGCGAGGGAGTCCAGGAAAACCACCTGGGGGCAAACCAATGGTGACATGCGTAAAGGCCCTCCTGCTCAGCACCGCAGACCCCTATTGCATGATTGGTAGTAAGACACAAAGGATTGCCGTACGCCAAGCTTGAGTGCTCGGACTTCTTTTGGTAGTTCTTGCTGCAAAGTTGCCGTGGCAAACCTCTCCCGTCGAACCTGTAGTGCCCTGTGTCTCCACCTCACTGGGGTACTCAACCCGCACGCCCGGTACACGGGGCCCCACAGCGCTGGAAGATGGTCCCACACACCACTGGGTCCCACCCACACGCATGGCCCATACCCCACCTGAGTCGGGTCGTCCACCCTCACGCCCATGCCGCCGTCCGCACACATCTTGTAGAAGGGCTCGATGATGGCCACCTTCGCGACATTGGGCAGCGCAGCGGCAGCCGCCTGCAGGCCGGCGAGCCCCGTCAACTTGGCAGGGATCATGTTGTACACGTACAGCTGCAGGGGGTGGAGGTTGCACAGTTTGCTGGAAGTCTGTTTCGGGACTTTGTGTCGGATCAGACAGGCAGTGGAGGAGGGCAGCCGTGGGGCGGCTGGTTCCTCATCAGGGTCGACCCGGCAAGGATACCGTGTCGGATTACAAATGCAATTTCAATTGCTGATATGCACTGATGCAGCGTTCACCTGGCGGCATGCCACGCATGCCACGGTGCCTGTAGCAAGCCAGCAGCCACGTACACGTGCCCGACACATGCCCCCGCACGACGCTCACCCGCACGACGCCTCCTTGTTCATCCTCCAGGAGGGTTGCAATGCTGGTCATCAATATGGGCTCCACGATCAGCTTTCCACGTAGCACCCGGCCTCGGTGCGTCGTGCCTGGCTGCAAGTCGCGCACAGCGATGGGCGACAGCTGCCCGAAAGGACGGGGCTGCGAGGCTCTTGAAACCGGCTTAGTATCCACCGAAGATGTTGTCTTCAAGAAAGACTTGAGTTTTGGGAACTCCCGAAGCATACTTTCGCGCATCTTGTTGTGTTGAGCAACAAGCTCCTCTCTTCCCGGTGTCGCAGCACCGCCCGCTGCGAGGCGCTGCAACAATTGCACTGGGTCCATCTCGAACTGAAGCTCTACTCTAATACGTGGAGATTAACGGCTGATAGCCTCGTATCACTAACGCCAACCGCAAGGGCATGGCCCAAGCAGGCCCGAGCGAATGTGTGTTCGCAACCACAGCTCCACAAGTCAGCAAATACTGGAGCAGATTATACGAGTCGCGGCTTATGTAGGAGGCCGTCATGAGCCGTGTTGCACCCGTGATGATCGTGACAAAGCGTACGGAGCTGACGCAGGAGACGCTGACTGCTGTGACCAAGCAGAGGTGCTCCTCAGGGCTGGCATCGTTTATAATTTGCACTATATGATCCAGTTTCCAGCCCGCGGAGCGGGAAATTTTGGAGGGATTTAATTGCAACTCCACCGGCACGCCGTCCTTAGCGCCCACAGCATCATCTGCTGCCGGCGAGAGCTTGAGCGCAACATGACCCCGAACCGCCAGGCACGCCCTGGTGAGCCTCCCCCTTAGGGGACCCCTTTTTTTTCCCTTCTGGGGTGGGCTGTCAGGCAATCCACCTGACTCCACCCCCCTACGGTGGATGGGGGCCACCTGGGCGCGTCCCGGGTGCAACACACCCCACCTCCTTAACTCACGCGGAGGTGCTTCGCCTCCTGCGTTAGTATTATTATTATGATTAATTGCAACCGACCAAACTTTGCCCCCGACTGATGGATAAATAATTGCCGGTTCATTATTTATGCCACATGCCCAGGCACGATTTAGTGGGGCCCAGCCGGACCCCCTCCCCACGTGCTGCTCTGCGGCCGTGCCTCCGTGCCGTCAACATGCTCTCGTGTTGTCCTCTCGTTCAGCACATGCCTTCCTAGCGCACACCTGGCCGGTGTCGCCGCAAAAGAGCTACGGCGGTAGTAAGTCAAGTACCAGGGAACAGAGCGTGGGGGCGTTTCCGCAGTCACGCAACGGGATACCGTAAGGGGGGGTTTACATACGCACGCTCAAAATTTGCGGACGCGTCCGTAATTCCGACGTGTCTTCCATTCTCGGGGAGAATGGGAAGGCGCGGCAAGTCCGAAATGCCATTTCGGACGTGCAGGTTGTGCAATTTCGTGCATATGTAAACCCCCCCTGAGCGAGAAGTGCATTTTGGGGGCAGGATGCCCGTACGGCACAGGCGGCGCTAGCAGGAAATTATTTCCCTGAGTGGCATTCGGATGCAAATAATTCCGGGTTCACTGAATGCACGGCCCAAAGGGCCCGGCATTTAGTCAGATTCGACGTATCGGCTTGGTGGAAGAGGCCCGCCCTGGTGCTCCTTCTGGGGAGCGCCCTTGCATGCAGTCACTTCACACTCCCGGGCAGCTTTTAACTCCAATTAATGAAACGTTGATGGGTAGCCTGTTTTGTCCTGACCTTCGGTGGCCTCTCGACCTGTCTCGAACGCACCCGAAAGGACGGGACAGATGAGACACGAGGTTCAACCACGGGGGCGTGTGGGGAAGGAACGCCGGAAAGTGCCTGAATCCTGGCCCAGTCCTAGCTGTGTTAATCCTGCTGCTGCCCTAAACCTAGGCCGCCTATAATACGTTTCCCCTGGTACTGCTCGAGGTCAGGGCCAGGAAGGATGGTGTGGCCAATGAAGTCCACATACCTGCCATGAAGCAATGCCAGAACAACGATTGCTGCTGCATTGCCTGGTGCCTCAGGAACTGCTTTGCATGGTGCAAGCAGGTGCTAAGGGAAAACAGCTAGTAGCCCAGGAGGCCCTGGGTAGTACAGCTCTCGCTGAGCTTCCGAGGCAAAGCGCATCTTACAGCTCTCCCGAACGACAGGCAAACGCATGCAGACAGATTGTCTTTTGCTGTGCAGCACGCAAGTCACCATGCGGACATGCTTAACCACCCCAACGCACCGCGGCCGCAGCAGAGTCGCCTGCGGACAGAACCCCGAACGCCACCCCAACGGGACGCCATCCGAAACCGCGCACAAGCACGCAATACGCTAAAGCCAACAGCGCGGCGAGGTCGGCCATGCACGCCGCGCGCGCCAGGCACGTGGCACCGGCCGCCGCGGCAAGCCGCGGCGGGCCGGCAGCCCCCGCAACCGCTGTACGACCACCAGGTACGACAAGCTGGTGTGGGCTGCCCGCTTAGGCGGCCTTGACCTGCTTGGACACGGTGAGCCAGCGGGTGAACAGCTCGTAGTCCTCGCCGGCGTAGTCGGACTCGGCGATCATCTGCGAGCACCAGCGAGGGACAGGGCCAAGCGGTCAGAAACCAAGCCAAGCGGCGAGGAACAGAGCCAAGCGGCGAGGAACAGAGCCAAGCGGCGAGGAACAGAGCCAAGCGGCCAAGGTACGAGGTAGGTGACATGCGTTGTGGGGTCCGGCTCCATTTGTGGCGCTTGCGAAGCGTTCTGCGTCTGGCAAAACAAGCTTCCGCCGTGCTTGCGCACCTTCTTGTAGTAGTTCTTGCCGATGGCCTTGACGGCCTTGTCCTTCTTGACGCCGGTGCTGACGCCCTTGGCGATCTTGCCCAGCTTCTCGGCGCGGGCCGCGGACTTCTTGGCGGAGCGGGTGATCTCCACGCGGCGGGCCACCTGCAGACGTCACGTGGCGCACACGGAGCTGGTGAGCCATCGTGCAACTGAACAGCACACTGCTGTGAAAAGTGGCATCGCGCGTGGAAAGGCCTGGTGAATTTCCTCGATGGGTAACGTGAGCATTTGGGAAACGGTTTCATGCAGTTGATTGTCGCTGTGCGGTGTTGCGCACCTTGGCGTAGGGGTTGAGCTTGACCAGGGCGCCCAGGTTGCGCAGGGGGTTCTTCTTGAGCGGCGCGTGCTTGGCACCGGCGGTCTTGGGCTTGCGCAGCGCCGACTGGATCTCATCGGAGTTGATGATGCGGGTCAGGTCGCCGTTGGTCATCAGCGAGCGGGGCAGCTGCGGCGCAAAAGAGGGAGAAACCGGCAGGAAGCAAGCCGTCAGGAACCCGCATCCTGAGAGCCGGGCAAACATGGCACGGCGAAGCAGTTCCACGGCTTCCGATTCGGCAAAATTGAAGCATTCCCGATCACAGCCCGTCCTCCTCACACAGCACCTCTCCACCTGCATCCCCGGTGCTGCCCACCTTGTAGCCCTTCTTGACCTCCGACTCGGCGGTGGCGGTGCCGAAGACCTTGTCAAGCTTCTCGAAGGCGGCCTTGGACCAGATGCAGAAGCGGCCCAGGTGGCCACCGGGCGCCAGCTGCAGCAGGTTGAGGCGGTCCACGGAGGTCACCTCCACGCCGGGGAGGTTGCGGAAGGCGCGGCTGATGCCCTCGTCGTTAGCGAACACCACAAGGGGGCCCTTGCGCATCACGTAGCGGCGGTTGCGCATCTTGCCTGTAAAGGAGTGGCGTTGGCAGGGCGGGCGGTAAGAGTCCCGGCATGGCGGGGGAAAACGGCGCCAATGTCAATAGCTCGGTTGGTTGTGCCGTAGTGTACTGTCAGGGAAAGGGGTGCATGCGATGTGCGGCAACGTTGCTGTCAATTAGGCAGCGTGCTGCTTGACTGGTAACTGCAAAAGACGCCACTTCAGCAGCTGGGCCGCGACCAACGCTTCTGCTGCTGCGTTCGTGCCCGCAGCTGCCGCCCGAACTTATGTAGGATAGTTTGAACCGCCAGCTGCCATGCTCGCTGCAAGCACCGCCGGTGCCAAAGCCCAGTTGCTGAGATTTGTCCACGGCATGCCGAATAGTTTGACGCACGAGGCAGCTGCTCACCACCACCGCCGCTGACAGTGCCCCTGGAGCTTCCCGCCTGCTCGCCTCGCCGCCCTCGACTGCTGGTGCAGGGCCCCCCCCCAGTCCCCAATCTTCCCAGCCCCTCACCGCCCCGCCCCTCATGAGAGGCTGGAAGGCTCAGGCCTGGGTGTTGAGGAGCTGGGAGAATCAGTGTTGGGTGGGAGCTGCAGCCCAGCGCCCAGACCTTTGCCGGACCACGCTGGCGACTACTGCAAAGTGGTGCTTATCAAGTCGCTGACAACCAGCCGCCCAGCTCATAAATTGCAGCGGGCTGCCTGCTGCTGCCGCCTGCTGCTGCCCTGCTGCAGCAGCAGGCGCCTTGCTCGCCATCCCGCCAAGGTCCAGTAGCTGCTGCTGCCGTCCGCCCCGCCTGCTGCTGCTGCTGCTCGCCGTTCACCCCAAGCTCCATCGTCTCCCTCAGAGGATGGGGCTGCTGCCGCATGAACGCCAGAGCCTTTAATCCCTCCATGTGCTCCTCTTCCATCCGAGCTTGCCAAACAACAGCCCACACAGGTGACCGACACCAGCGAAACACGTAAGACAGCAGCTCGTGGAGCAAGCACGACCGGAAAGTAGGGTGTGACTCACCCTTGCCGGCGCGCAGCGCCTTGCTGTCCTTGCTCTTCTCCACGTCGGGCAGGGCGCCGATCTTCTTCAGGATGGCCACCGCCTGGGAGGTCTTCTTCACGCTCTCCACGGCGTCGCTCAGCACCAGGGGCACCTCGGGCACCTAGAGAGAGAGAGGAGCCGGAAAGCGGACAGCAGGTGCCGTTGTTGGCGTTTACAAGGTGGCCAGGTAGTAGGACAGCAGCTAAGGCGTGGGGAACACCTAGGTGCATGTGCCTCGGTGGGGAGCAAACGTCGGGGGGCAAAAGGGGCGCACAGGTCCAGGAAGGGCAGGACTGCCCCTGGGCGGCAGCGCACCTGCTCGATGCGGTGGCCGCGAGCCATCACCAGCGCGGGCAGGGCCGAAGCAGCCAGAGCGGAGCACACGGCGTAGCGCTTCTGGTTGACGCTGATCTTGCGGTGCCAGCGGCGCCACACCTGAGCAGGTGGTATCGCAGGACACACCAAGTGAGAGGACGGCCATCCGAAGGAAGCTCATTCAACTATAGAGGAGCTGAATTGTGATGTTGAACATAACATGACGGGGCGTAAACTGTTGCAGTTTCAGCGATCTCTGTTCCAGGCAGGAAAGACAGAACACCGACAACTGATGGACTCAAACCAGGAAATTATGGAAACCTCTTTTCAGCAAGATGCGAGTCCGCTTGTTCATTGGCTGCTCAGAGAGACTTGTCCGCCGCCAATCTCTCTCACCTTGGTGGGGGCGAACATGCGGCCACCACGGCACATGTTGCCGAAGGCACCCTGGCCAGCGCGGTGGGTACCACCACCAGGCACACGGGGAATACGCGACACGGCGCGGCCCGTGCCCCAAGACTCGGCCGCGGTCTGGTGGCCGGCCTTCATGAACACGGCGTAAGCCTGGCGCTTGTTCTTGGCCATGTTGGTGTGAATGGTGCGCACAATGTCAGGGCGGATAGGTGCGGTGAAGACGGCCGGCAGGGCCGTCTGCTCCGCAGCCTCGCCCGTCTCAATGTTGATGACAGAAACCAGGGGCCTGGCGGCGGCCATCTTTCTTGTGCTATGTAAGGTGTGGCCACACAGGGCTGGAAGAGGAGGAAGTTGGCACTCTCGCGGCCAGTATAGCAGATGCCGGTCACTGCTCCGGAGCCTGCCGTAGACTGCTGGGGACTGGCGATTGCCGACCTGTACATTAGCTGCGGCTCGAGAGAACGATTGTTGACTTATATTATTCAATGCTGCTTGGGCAATTGCAGTTCATCACCTGTGTTGAAAGCCAAAGAAAAACTGACAAAGCCGGGGAGAGAAGGACTCAAAGACAACAAACACAAGAGCGTTTACACAAGCTTCAGTCTCCGTTTTAGCTTATCCGACGGGCACAGCGGTGGCCCGCCCACTAAGTGCTCCGGCGCACCAGCAACTGGCCATGCTGCCACCCAATTTTTTTGCCACCCATGTTCGACTCGCACATTATGCTCCCTTGCCTCATGGCTACGGTTACTGGGCCCTACGGCAGTAGCTCAATCCCCAGCAGCGCCCTTTGAGGCGACGAGGCTTGGACAGGGCATCTGGCGAGCAAGGCGCTAACCCTCATGCCCCACCACCCACGCCTAGCCTGCCCTGTGCTGCCCGCGGCCCTGCGCTCGCACACCTCCCGTACGCTTCCTTCTCTGGGTTGGTCTCCCACGCCTGCCTGCCCTCACGCCCTCCTCCTCCTCCACATCCTGCCCTCCTCGACCATCCCCTTCACCCTGCTCCCCACTGCGCGCCGGCTCACCACCTCCCTGCCCCACACGATGCGCCTGGCCCACCTCGCCTACACCCCGATGCACCTGCTCCCGCTCCGCACCACCACTTCCCTGATCATCCCCACCGACCAGCTCTTGCTGTCCTGCTCGTCGGTTCTCTCCATGCCCAAGGCCCCGCTCCTGCGGCCGCGCCTCGCGTGTGGGTACCCCCTGCCCCGAGCTACGTGCCTCCGGCCCAGGCCTCCTGCTCTCCGGCCCGAGCGCAGGCTCCCCTGCCTCCGGCCCTGGTCCCCGCGCCTCAGACCCGGTTCCCCGCACCTCCGGCCCAGGCCCCCGCTTCTGCGGCTGCCGTTGAGCGCTCCGCACCTCGGGCCGAGGGACCCCGGCCGCCTCAGGACGCCGCGCGGGCCTGGTCTCCAGCGCCTCGGGCCCCTGCCCCTGTTCCTGCGCCTGCTCCTGCTCCTGTCCCCCCGTGCCGGCCAGCAGTCGGTAGAACGCGGCCACCTTGCGGTTGTCGGGCCAGGTGGCCAGGCAGGCGTGCAGGAAGGGCCGCAGCACGGCGTCGGAGGGCAAGGTGGCGGGAGCCATGTCCACCAGCGCGGACAGCAGCGCCTCGAGCTGCTGCTGCTTCCGGCCCTGCTGCACCTGGGGACCAGGTCCGGGATGCGTGCTGGAGGCCGGGTGGGGGCCCTGGCCCTGCGGGCCACCAGGGGCCCGGCTTGGGAGGGGCGCGTTGCCGAGGTGGAGGCCGGAGGGAGGCGGGGACGACGAGGGCACGGCGGGCGCGGGGGCGGGGGGCAAGGGCGCTGCGGCGAGCAGCGTGTGTGCACGGCCGATGACGAGGTCCAGCCAGGCAGGCGTGGGGTACACCTGTAGTGTGTGGTTGGGGGGCAGGAGGGTGACCGGTGGTGTTTACGGTGAGGAGAGCAGCTGAAGGAAGTGCATCGTCAGCGTCGATTGGGCACGGAACACTGTCAGCGTCTCCCCTTGCCAAAAGCGCTTGGATACCGTGCTGTGCGCAGCTCGGTATCCCAACACTCTGCGCTTCTGCGTAGGTTACCCGTTGCCAAGCCGCAGGAGTCTCGGCCTACAGGACGCACCCAGACCTACCGCACAGAAGGCCCCTATATCCCATTCCCCCAGCACATCTGTTTCACACACAGAGAGCCTGCAACCCCACCTGCAGCGTCGCCAGTGCGCGCATCACGATGGTGACCCCCACCGTGTCCATGCGGGGCAGCGCCAGCAGCACGGCCTGTGCGTGGGTTGAGTGGGGGTTGGGGTAGCAACAGTGAAAGGTGCCACACCGCTTGCACGGATGGTAAGCAACACGGGACGTACGCCGCGCTGCCGCTCAACCTCATGGATGCACGTCCCCCTGCTCACTACCGTTTACACTCGCGTTACGAGCACTTTGTTCCCCCCTGATCATGCCTTGAGCCCGCAACGCCATCTTGCCACAGAACCCACAAACACTCCACCTGCTCTGACCACGCCACCCTGTGGTAACTTACCGGACACCACTGAACTTCCTGTGCACACCTGCCCCTCCCCACACGGCTCCACATGCACGCCTCACAGAGAAACGCGATCACGCGTTCAGGCACGCACCCGCAGGTAGTCCTGCAGCCATGCCTCCGACGGCACATACTCCAGCAGCGACAGCGAGTGCAGCAGCACAGCCAGCGCGTGGCCGTCAAGCCGCACAGAGGGCGATGTTGATAACGAAACGGATGACGGGGATGGAGATGAGGATGAGGGGGAAGCCGGAGTCGGGGCTGGAACGGGGACAGGGGCGGCGGCGGCCTTGTTGGCTTGCCGGCGTGAGGGTTGCCGTTCCGGAGCCGGTTGCGGTGGCGGCGCCCCGTGCTGTGGGTGCGCGTTGCGGCCGAGGAGGCCGGGGTGGAGCACCTGGGCGCAGGCAATTATGCAGGACGGGCGTGCGTGAGAGGGACCAAGAGGCAGGGGTCATAGCGGGCTGCATGGCCGTAGAGCGCCTGCACGGCAAACGTTGTGTGGGCTCCAGACATGTCACAACTACACAACGCCTCCCAATCTAGGAGGACAAGGGTACACGCGCGGCACAACTCCAACAGGCTCCATTCCGCATCCCCCGGCCCACCTCAAGCACGCGCTCCATGTACGCGCCAGACGGCGCGTGCCCGAACTTGCCGTACGCCCACAGCACGTACAGCAGCGCCGGCCACTGCAACTGCTCCAACCGCCCCACGGTGCCGTCCTCCAACCGCTGCAACCACCCGGCGGGCGGCATGTAATACATCGACCCCAGCGCCCACGCCACGTTCTGAACGTCCGCGCTGCTCAGCTGCTCCACCTGCTGCCCCAGCACCCCCACCGCCGCCTCAAGCCACGGCCCCAAAGCCGGCGGAGCTCTTTGATGCTGCACCCAAACTAGAGGCGCCTGTGCCTGTGCCTGCGTCCCATGCATCCCTGGCTGCCGGGTGGCGACAGGCGAGCTGAAGTAGGGCTGGCGGGCGGAGTGGGCGTGCAGGGACAGCCCCAAGCGCGCGAAGGCCCACAGGGTAGTGGCGGTGTCCAGCGGCTTGTAGGTGGGCAGCAGCGGCTGCGTGTGCTGGCAGTAGCGCTGCAGCCAGGCCGTGCTGGGCGCGTGGCCGCACGCCGCCATGCAGCGCAGCACGCGGGACAGCGCGTAAGGGCTGGGCCCGCTGCCGGTGCCGCTATTGCTGTTGCTGCTCCCCCTTCTGCTGCCCTGTTGTTGGGCTTCTGGGTCCCGGGCGGGGCTGTGGGACAGCAGGGACCGTGCGGACGCCTGCTCCACCTCGCACCACCACCAGGACATGTCCAACAAGTTGAGCGTTGCGCCATGCAAGCCGTCGCTGGAAGATGGAATGGAGCCAACCGGTGGCATTGCCGCTCCAGCCGAGGCGGAGGCTACCTGGTCAACTGTCTTCCCTTGACTCTGCGCCTCCGTCGCCTGCCCTGTTCCCTCCCCTTCCGTCAACTCCGCTGCCTTAGCCGCCTGCCCCAGTTCTACAGCCGCCGCTGTCACCTCCACCGCCTCCGCTGCCTCCGCCGCCCCCTCGGCTGTCGCCTCCGCCGCCTCACTCCGCACCACCCCGGCCTCCGCCAGTAGCCGCTCCTCATCCATCTCCACCTCCGCTCCTTCCAGCTCCTTCACCTCCTGTCCCAGGACTGCTGCAGCACCCGCCTGCTGCGCTTGCCCCACATCCCGAGCACCACCCCGGCCCTCCTTGCGCACTCCCTCACCCGCACGCACACCAGCACCCAGCCCCGCGTTCTGCTGCCTCCTCCTCCTCGCGGCCGCTGCCAGCACCACCTGCTTCAGCTCCTCCATGCCCTCGGTGCACCTGACCAGGTGCAGGGCGGGCATCGCCCCCAGGTGGGGACACGTGGCACGTGCCATGGTGGCAGCGAAGCGCGCCGCCGCTCCGGCCAGCGCATCGCTGGCGTGGATTCCCCCGTTGGTACTGCTACTGCTGTTGTCACCGCTGCCAGTGACACCGCCCTCTCCGACTGCGGTCGCTGTGCGGACCACCAGGTTGCCCCACCGCCACAGCAGCAGCGCCAGCGCCTCCGGGACCGGCCGAACTGCCGCCGCTGTCGCCGGAGCCCCGCCGTCCGCTGCCAACGCAGCGCCGCCTGCCTCTGCCCACACACGACCGCTGCTACTGCTACGGCTGCTGCTGCCGGTCACCTCCTGGGAGGCTGGCGCAGCCAGCTGGACATGGCCCACCGCCGCACTGTGGCCGCCAACTGCGGAAGCGGAAGCGGCACAGGCCACGCCCCCCGCCGCTTCCAGCGCGCCCCGTAGCCATCCCGGGGGCGGCACGTAGCCCATGTCGCACAGCGAGCTGCCCAGTGAGGCCAGCTCCTGCAGGCCCAGGTCGCAGGGGGGAGCTGCACCGGACGGAGGGCTCCCCTGGGCGGCCCCCAGGACGCCATCGGCAGAAGGGCGGCTGTGGGTCTGGGCCTGGGCCTGTCCTGCCCCGTGGTACGCTGCCGGCAGCAGCTGCTGGCACACGTCCTCCATCCACGGGTCGGACGGGAGGTAGCGCGCGTACGACAGCCACGACAGCAGCTGGACGAGCGACTGCGGGCCGTACGACTGACGGAGGCGCGCCAGCCCGCCTTGGGCCTGGGGCAGGAGCGCAGGGGGCCATGAAGCGTGACGGTCAGCCTCTGCAAGGCCCTTGCGTGGCATTATCATGGACCTCGGTACTAGTCATGTCCCCGAAGCTTATGTTGGGTTTCCTGGATGGCGCTGCCTCTGTACTTCTCTGGTGACACGTTCATGTGCCTGCACTCTACAACCACGCACGATCACGCTCCCCAACACCTCAACAGTCTTCAGACTTGGCCTGTCGCCCTACCAACGCCCTTTGCTGGCACGCCCTCTCCTCACCTCCACCCCAAGATGCCTCTCCGCCCCACACATATGTGCCCGCCCATCCCTGCACCGCATCACTTGATCCATTCAAATTCAATACGGCCCCCTGCCTACACACTTGCTCCCCTTTAGCCACCCTTTGCCTGCCTCCCTTCCCCACGCTTCCGCTCACCTGCACCTGGCCCAGCAGCCTATCCATGAGCTCCACGGGCGGCTGCCAGCGCTGCGTGGCCACCGCCCGCAGCAGTGTGCAGCAGTCCTCGGCGCACAGCTGGCCCTGACGCAGGGGGCCCTCCATCTAGGGTGGGGGCGACCGGGTAGCAGCGGGACAGCGGCACACAGCGTGTGAGCTCACGTCGTCCTGGTCGCGTGGGCATTGCATGGAGCTGCATGGAGCTGCATGGAGCTGCTTGCATGCAACACCCGGAAAGACCAGTGCGACCAACTTGCCGTGCCCACCCCCGATCCTGGCGACCGCATTTCATACCGCTCAAACGCCCCGACTGCTCCCTACGCTCGCGTCAAGCACGCTTAGCCACACCAGCACCCGTCCAGCCGGCCCAGACCCACATTGACCCTATTGAACCCGCCCACGCCTTCCCCCCACCCACCCCGCGCCTTCCCAACACACCTGCGCCATGTAGGCTGCCGGCCAGCCCTCTAGGCCCTGGAAGTGCACCGGCTTGAAGCGCGTGCGGGCCAGCAGCTCCGCAAGCCGCACGCCCTGCGCCGCAGTCAGCGCCGCATCTTGCCCTGCATCTTGCGCCGCGGTCCCGGCGCCGCCGCCCCGCTGCAACCTGCCATGTGCATCAGCCCGCATGGCGGACAGCTGCAGGCTGCACATGTCCAGCAGGAAGCTGAGGTGCGTCTTCTTCAGCGCGTCATAGTTGTTTCCGTCACCTTGCCCGTCGTTGGTGCTGCTGCCGCCAGCAGAAGTCGACCCCTCTGCATGGACCTCCCCGCCCTCCTCCTCCGCTGAAGTCCTGTCACCAGGGTTGCCGCTAGCCACGCTGCCAGTGCCGGATGCGCCTGCGCTGTTGGCTTGCGTAGGCTGGGAAGCTTGCTGGTCGTCACCCTGCTGCAGCCGCTGCTCCTGCTCCACTTGCCCCCCTTGCAAGCCACTGTCCGCATTCACAAGCCCCCCACCGTTGGCGGAGTCAGGAGCACTCACCACCTCCACCGCGTCTCCACCCCCAATCCCCTCCCCCTGACCCAACCCGCCCGCGCCCTGCGCCACCTCAGCCCTCTCGCTGTCCCCACCGGGCACCTCCAACCCAGCAGGCATGGCATCAACCCGTAGTGCATGGCCACCAGCAGTGCATGACCCGGTCACCAAACCCGAACCGTTAACCCCATGGCTCCCCTCGCGCGGTGCCGCCGCATGGGCCTTCGCCACAGCCACGCCAGCAGCGTACGCAGCCGCAACCGCCGCCGTTCCCGCGCCCGCCGCGGCCTCCGCCTGTGGCCCCGCCGCCACCGCCTCCCGCTGCGCCTCAAGCCACCGCCCCAGGTGCTGCGCGTAGCGTGTGGTCTGCTCCGCAACCTCCGCGTACGGCAGCAGCACGCTGTCCGGAGGCCTGTTGCTGCCACCGCTGCTGCTCGTGCTGCTGGTGCTGCCATCAGCGCTCACGGTACCCTCTGTGCAGGCGGCCTCCTTGCCCCGGCCCTGCGTGCGTCCGCCCGCCTGTGCTGTGCGATCACGGCGAGCCCACGGCCGGCGGCTACCCAGAATGCATTTGCGCGCCGCGAACGAGGCGGCCCGCCACCACGCAGCTGGCATGGCGGAGTACGCGGGGCCCCCCGCCGGGCCTCCCACCGCCGACGCCGACCCCGCGCCGCCGCCATCGTCGCCGTCGCCGCCTTCCGCCATGCCCAACGTCCACGTCCCACTCCCTGCCGCCGGTATCCCTGCCGTCGCCGCCTGGCCCAGGAACTCCAGCAGCTCATTCGCGGCTGCTAGCGCCACCATGGCGCGCCGGTTGTCTTCCCCAGGCACGGCCGCCGCCATCTCAGCCACTCCGGCCGCCGTCACGCCTGCTGATAACCCCCGTGCCGTGCGCTCCTTGCCCAAGGCCGCTGCCTCCACCACGCCTTGTAGCTGCGCGCTGCAGCTGGAGACCAGCAGCGAGGTGGCGGCGACCCACCAGGACAGACCCACGGGTCGGCCCAGGGCGGCACGCAGCACACGCGCCTGAGCCAGCAGCAATGCGGCGGTCGGCGGCTCCCGGCATGCCGTCACGGCGTCGCCTTGCAGGGATGACGATGATGACGTGAGTGCTGCGGTGTGGCGCTCCAGCAGCAGGATGTGCGCACGCTCCAAGGCAGCGAGCACTACCTCGCGGGGTGCAAAGCCAGCACCACCTGCTGCTCCAGGAGACGGCTGCTGCTGCTGCTGTTGTGACGCCGCCGCCGTAACGCCACTGGTGTCCTCAGCACCTCCGCTGCGTGTCAGCACCTCCGCCAGCCACACCGCCACAGCCACGGGACCATCCCGCGCCACTCCACCTCCGCCCCCGGCCTTCCCTCCCACACGCTCGCGGCCACCCACACCTGCAATCTGCAGCAGCAGCGCCTCCTCCTCCTCCCCCAGCCTGCCATCTGGCCTCCCCCCTGCCACAGGAGCGGCTCCATGCACGGCACTGCCCCGCATAGGGGCTGGCACGGGCGCAGGGAAGGCAGACAAGTGCGCCGCCAGGCCCTCCTGCAGCGCCGCCACCAGGTCAGCGGGCGGCGGCGCCCCCAGGCCGCTCAGCCGCTCCAGGCCCCGCAGCATCCGCAGCAGCTCCACCAGAGACAGCTGCTCGGGCTGCTGCGGCATCCGGTTGATTTGGTACCGGCGCAGGGTCGGCAGCCCCTGCGACTGCACACCACCCCGCCCCGCGCCCTCCCCACCCACTTGCTCCCCGTCCACAGCTGCCTCCACAAGCCCATCACCCTCCGCTTTGCCAGTCTCCTGCACTGCCTCCGACTGCCCTGCCTTCTCCTGAGGTGGGACCAGTTGCTTGCCAACGAGAACGTTACCCGTAACTGGCTGCTCAGATTGCCCCTGCCGGGGGCCTAGGTCGTTGCCAACCGTACCATCCGTCAGCTCCCCAGCCTGACCACAAGGTTGGCCTGGTTGCTCAGAGGTGGCATTGCTGCCACCCCCGCCGCTGCCCTCCACCAGCTGCTCAGCACCATCACGAGACCCATCCCCCGCCTCGTCCGGCGGGGCTCGGCCAGAGCCCAGGCACAGCCGCACCGCTAGTGCCTCGTAGTATTTCTCCGCCCAGCCCGCGGGCGGGTTCACCTGCGCCAGCAACGCAACACGGGGTGTTGCATACCATACGTGCCAATGGCAATAAGCCCAGGAGCTGCAACCAAGGCCCATCGATGTATGGAAACACAAGTTACCCACTTTGCATAGCGGCCTTACCACGTAATGACGTCCTGACAGGCAGCATTACAGGAGGTAGAATCACAACAGACACAGTCAGCAACAGGCAACAAACGAAGGGCGTGTATGCAGCTTGGCGCTGCGAGTACCAATACCCACCCAGGTGAAGACGGTCAGTGCGTCCGCCAGGCCTGCCAGCGATGGGGCGCTGCAGGCAGGCAGCAGCGGCTCCGTGGCGGCCAGGAAGCGCGCCACCACGCCCGCGGGCACCGTCACGCCGCTGCCGGCGCGCCGCACAATGCAGGCCGTGTCCGTCAGCACCTGGGAGGGCCAGGAAGGAGAAGCAGTTGGGGGAGTGGGAGGACTGCGGGGTGCATGTAGGACAGGGGTTAGGGCGGTTGGGTTCGGAGGCGGTGTGAGGGTAAGGAGGAGTCGGAGCCCTGTCACATGGTGGCTGTTTGTATCGGCGTGTCTGTCAGCACCTGGGAGGGCGGGGGAGAAGCAGTGGGAGTACTCGTAAGACACGAGGAAAGCGTGTAAGGCGTCCGGGGAGGAATAGTGGGAGGGGTAAGGGGTGCACCGAGGATGGAGGTTCGGGCGGTTGGGTTCGGAGCCGGTGAGAGACGCCGGGGAATAGAGTAGGAGCCCTTTCAGTCCGATGGCTAGGGTTAGGTGGCGGAGGCTGTACTGGTAGCATGCTGCGACAAGGCCGGTCAAAGGGCGCATTGGGAAGGTCGTTTTCTGCAAATATGACAGCGGAGTTGCAGAGCGCTTATTGCTCAGATTAGGGGGTGTATGCATCGGCATGCAGCATGCGACCCTAGCTACTGCACCTGCACGACGTAAGGTGGAGCAAACCCCTTCTGCTGCGTCAGCTCGTACGACACGATTGCTGTCGCCAGGAACATCAGTCGGGCGGGCAGTGCGCTGTACTTGTGCGGTATGTATGGCAGCTGTACGGCAGCTAGGCCGCGTACGACGTCGCACACGTTGCCGACGCTGACGCTGGTGTGCGTGGCCTGGGAGGCGACGAACATGTTGAAGACCGCCTCGCAGTAAGCATGGAGGAAGGGCGCGTCCTTTGGCGAGGACACGAAGGACGCATGCGCTTGCTGCGGCTGCGCGTTCTGCTCCTGCTGTTGTTGCTGCTGTCGCTGCTGCGGCGGCGGCGGCAGCTGCATCTCGGCAGAGCTGCTATGCGTTTGCGGCGGCGGCGGCAGCAACGGCAGCTTGGCTGGCGGGCTCAGCGCCAGGGTCTGCAATGGCCGCGAGGTTCGCGGTGGCGGAGGCGGAGGCGCAAGCCTGCCTGGCGCTGACACGTGGAGCCCGCCCTGCGGCAGGGGAGGAGCTGCTGCTGCTGCTGCCACCGGCCCGGCTGCTCCTTGCCCCCTCTGCTCTCCACTCCCTTGCTCCGGCTGCGTCACACCTCTCCCATCGCTCCCCTCAGGCCCTTGTGGACTTGGGGTGCTCTCCTGCCCCGCCCCCTGCCCCTGCCCCTGTGCGTCCTGCGAGCCGGGCAGCTGCACGTGGAACAGCCTCCGCGCCGCCCCCAGCCGCGCCGCCGTGATGCCCACCCCCGACAGCTGCAGCGGCGTGAGGGTGCGCAGCCAGGGGTGCATCGCCTCCAGCAACGGGTGCGTCCACGACCAGTCCAGGCCCGGCGCCACCTGCACCTGCACCTGCCCCTGCGCCTGCACCCCAGAGTGCGCCCCTGGGCCGGCAGCTGCATCCGTAGCCCCGACGGCGCCGTGTGTTGCATCACCTCCAGTTCGTCCGCCTGGGTCCAAGCCCGGGCCGCTGGGCGCAGCAGCTACTGGGTGTATCCCTGACGAGGCAGGCAGGTTCGCGCTGGCGTGGGCCGAGGCCGGGGTGGTGGTAAGGATGGCAACGGTCGCCGGCCGCTCCTGGTCTGCGATGCGGCCCAGCAGGTACAGCATGGACGCAAGGCTGCCCGCGACGGCCGTGAGCCTCCGCTCGGGCGGGTGCTGCTGCGGCTGCTTCCCGGCGTCTGACTCCCCCGATCTTTGCCCTGGACCACGCAAATACGCTCGGGAGGTCCCCCTGCCACTGCCACTGCCTCCGTCCCTACCTTTCTCCCTGTCCCCGCCCCGGTCTCTGCTGCCCCTGTCCCTGCCGTCCGCCGGCTGCCCCTGCTGCCCTTGCTTGTCCCCTGGCCCCGTGACTGCCCCCTCCCCGGCCGCCTGCCCCGCCTGCCCCCGCCGCAGCTCCTCCACCGCCTCCTCGCACGCGTCGCGCACCGCGGCCAGCACACCCGCCGACGGCGCCCGCTCCGCCACCACGTGCAGCTCCAGCACATCGCGAAGCAGCCACAGCGGCTGCGCCCACGGCCCCTGCCGCCGGGCCGCAACGCCCTCCGCCCCCTGCTCCTTACTCGCCATGTCCTCTTTCTCGCCTTGCACACTGCCGCTGCTGCTGCTGCTGATGGTAGTGCTGTCCGCGCTGCCATCGCGGGCTTCCCGCAGGTCCCAGTGCGGGGGCAGTAGCAGCTCCTCCAGCACGGTAAAGAAGGCGGCGTCCAGGCGCTGGCCCAGACGCGCCAGAGGCAGCAGCAGGCGGCTAGCCAGGTCGCGCACGCTGAGCGCCTGCACGTGGTCCGGCGCGCCGTCGTACGACGTTAACGGGTCCCCCGCAGACCCTGCCCTTGCTGCCTTCTGCTGCTGCTGTCGTGGGTGCAACCGGCGCTGCTCCTGCTCCTGCGGTTGCTCCGCTGTGTCCTGGTCTTGCTGTTGCAGTGGGTCCTCCTGCTGGGCCTGTTGGTCGTGCAGGGTCGGCTCCTGCAGGGCTTGTTGCTGCTGCTGCTGCTGCTGCTGCTGTTGCCGCTGCAGCATCGCGCGGTGCCGCTCCCAGCGCTGTCGCGCGTGGTGCTGCTCCAGCGTGAGGGTCAGGGCGCGATCGTGCAGCGCGGCCAGCAGCGCAGGGTCCCTGGGGGCCGCGCAGGGTGAGAGTTGGGCGGCAGCAAGGCAGCCACACAGCGACATGCAGGAGTCCCCAAAATAGGCGCATTGCAGGCTAGACAGGTGAGTCGGCGCTATCGCTGCATTAATGCCTCTCAGGAACCAGGGCAAAAGTTCCGACGGTGCGTCTTCGCCGTTCTGTGCGGCTGCGTGGGATGAGGATAACGAGGCACCTTTTCCACCGGGCTACCAGCCCATGGGAGACGCTGCACGGTGCAAAGGACGTCAGCCGCTGCGGCACGCCGGTAGCACGCCCAGGAGCCCCACCGCGTACCGCCCTGCGCGTACCTCATGCCCACCGCAGACATGCCGCCCACCGCCGTCATTACGTAACCCCAGCCCATGACATCGCTGCCGTACACGTGCAGCAGCCCCAGCAGGCGCTGCCCCACGTGGTAGAAGCAGCGCTGGAAGCGGGGCCGCCGCATCAGCTGCGCGTTGCGGGGGTGCTCCACGCTCTGCAGCCCGGGAGTGCGTAACGTCAAGGGTTTTGCTGTAAAGCAGTCACATGTAATAGCCAGCCCAGCCAGCCCTTTTGTCTCGGTTGCCCTCGCGCGTCTCCTTCTGTATGTCCCAATCTACCTTGGACCCCGGGTCCTTCCTGGCCAACGCTAGTGAGCCGTGCCCCACCTCCCTTGCGATGCGCGTTTGCCGCCACTTATCGACACATCACCTCATCTCCCCCCAAAACCCAATTCCCCTTCACTCACGTTTGCCGCAACGCGCACCATGCGCAGCGCCTCCGCCACCCCCGCCAGGTCCATCAGCGGCACCGTCCAGTCCACAGCCGACACCAGCTCGCGCGCGTCCGCCGAGGAGCGCAGCTGCGACAACACCAGGTGCCTGCGGGGCACGGCGGGCTGACCGGCTGACGCAACCGTGCTTCCCAAGCAGTACGGAGGCCACGTGCATCCACAGTACGCGCCACAGATCTTGTTTGGTGCGCCGCGGCGTGGCCGACCGTCCTTGCGCAGCTCCCAGTAGACGGCGCCCCGCCCGCCTACCCTACCCTGCTCGCCAACTCCGCCCACCCACCTGATGTACTGCAGCGCCCGAATGCGCTCCGGGTCCATGCGGCCCCTGCTCCATTCCATGTCGGGATCCACGTACGCCTCAAGCAGCGCTTCAGCGTCAGCGCCAGCAGCATTGAAGGCTCCATCAGCAGCACCGGCTTCACCCGCCCCGCCACTCCCAGAGCCCGCTGCAACCGCTGTTCCGCCCGCACCTGCGGCCTCATGCTCGGCCAACGAAGCAGCCCCCAGGTCTGTCGCCGCGGCGGCCCCACTTGCAGCAGCCCCGGGCCCCGCCGGCAGGTTCTCCACCTGCGCGCCAGCGTTCGCCTCCCCCTGCCCCTCAATCACCTCATCACCCAGCCGCTGCCCCGCCACGGCGGCCGAGGGCTCAAGGGAGCCCGCACCCTCACCGCCTCTAGCTGCAGCCGCCTCGGTGCTGCTGCCGCTCCCGCCGGCGCTACTGCTGCTTGCCCCTTGCAACCCCAGCGCGCCTCGCGATACGCCCGCACCCTTATCCGCCCCACGGTCCCGCTCTGCATCCCGGCCCCAGCCCTTGCTCCTGGCCTGCACTGCCTCACGCCGACCGCTGCCTCGCGACCGATGGGCCCCCTGCGCTCCCCCAGGGCTGCCTGTGTCCTCCTCCTCGTCCAGGTCTTGCGGGGTGTCCCACAGGTCACCGCCGATGGTAGCTGCAAACCACTCGGCCCTGGAGCCAGTGTTCCAGGACCGCCGAAGCCCGCTGGTCCGCGCCTGGGGCTGCGTTTCCAGCGGCAACGGGAGCGGCTTCGCGACTGCTGCAAACCCTTCTTGCAGGCCTGGCGTGCTGCTGCTATCCGCACTGCTGCCAGTGCCGTCCTGGCCGCTTCCATTGGCGTCGAGGGGTGCCGGCGCTTCTGGTTTCGGAGGGTCAGGCGCTGCCGGGGCGGCGGGCGAGGGTGGGAGAGGTGCTGTGCCGCTGGCAGGAGCGGTCGCTGCCGCCGCTGCCAGCACACGTGCCCCGTGTGCGGCACCATGACCTGTGCAGCTGCTTTGGTGCAACACCGGCACGAACCCATTGTCCTGCCCCCGACCAAGTGCTCGGCGCCGTGCCGTGCAGCGGCAAGTGGAGGAAGCTGCGGACAGCTGTGTGGGTCTGTGCACGCCCGGCCCCGCCACTAGCGATGCAGCTGCTGAGACGACCCCTGTACCCCTGGAAGTTGTGATTGCACTGCAGCCCATTGGCAGCAGCATCCCGGACTGCCTGGGGTCAGTCCGCTGGGGACCCGCTACACCAATGGGTGCAGAGAGAGAGGACCCCGTTTGGCCAAGTGGCCCTACCGGAAGCACCCATCCGCACGCACATCTCATGATCGATTGTTTTTAATGTTGGGGTTGCTTGCACGCCGAGGTTTCTTACGGCGTGGTCTGACCGCGCCTCATCGTCCCGCTGGGTCGGCACGAGGGAAATAGAGCTAGAGCCTAGTAATAAGCTGTGTCGCTATTTAAAAGGCTACAATAATGGTAGTGTTCTCTTTCCTGAAGCAAATGAGCCTGGGAACAAGAATTCAAGAAGTCTCGAGCCGCCAGAGCATTACTTCTAAACTTAGTTGCTCTTCTATGATCAGACACTGACTGGGAAGCTTGTCGCGTGATGTTAGCGGGATGGGAGCTGGTCCCTGAGTAGTCAAGAAGGGTCCAGGCGACTTGTGATACAGCAGTGCAGAGACAACCCCCAGTAATACCGATGATCAGTTTCGTAAGGGTGGGACTTCTTACTGCGTTATACAGATGGCCGTGCAAAGGCCACGCTGCAGGTTGACGAGACCTGGGACCTCCCCTGCAACGTGCTGCAGCTGTGACCAGTTACCCCGCTTCACCCTTGGACAGCACTTACCTGGCCAACCCCGCCTTGTGAATTCAGTTTAAACTGAGACGCATGTACAAGCATGTCGCGGATATGTTCCCAAATTGGACACTCCTGTTGTTGTTGGGTTGGGCAGCGGCTATGTCGGGCGTACAAACACCGGTACAAACCAGGGGAGCTCCCCTTTTATTCCCCTGGTGCAGACCTGCTGGCAGGCGGTCATCGTCACAGACTTGACGTGCGATGGAGACACCGTGCGTGATACGGTATTTGCTCGTTTATGACATGACAGGATCCGGGACCCAGCACGTGAGGGCGCTCCTGCACCTGCTAGCAGGCAGCAGGGGCTCCTGGTCTAGGAGCGGGCATGACATGCCACCGGATGCCATGCTACCGGATGCCCAGCCGATCAGGACATGAACAATGCAAGGGTCGTGGAGCCACAGCGACCCGGTTCTTGCGAGTGTACGATGGCAATACGGCATACGTGCATTGCGGTGCCAGCCGATCAGGACATGAACTCATGGAGCCACAGCGACCTGGTTCTTTCGAGTGTACAATGGTATACGGCATACGTGCATTGCAGTGTCAGGGGGTGCTGTGCGCTTGCAAGGGGGTGTGTGGTTCCCTTGGTGTGTTGTGGATGCGGTGCGGGAGTAGGCGAAAAAGCCTTAAGCAGTAACAAGCAAGCAAGAATACAAGCAAGCAGGTTGACAGGGTGCGGCAAGCAGGTGTCGGGGTAGGTGCAGATCAGCTGTGGAGATCGCAGGCGCCCGCGCTGCAACGCTGATATACTTAGCTGAATAAGAAAGCTGGCTGTGTCGGTTGCCCCCCGGCGCGCGCAGGACCAGACCGTGCGTGCTCACGCTTGCAGAGTGCGGTCATACATGCGGGGTGATCGGAAGCAGCCCGCCGTGAGCCGCGCTAGTAGATGTTGACTGACGAAAGGCGACGAGATGACAAAGCAAAGCCGGGGGGCGGCGCTAGTGTGTGGGGGAAGGAGTCCGTGCAGTTCTCGGGCCGAAGTAGGACGACGCGGCGAGCTGTACGGCGAGATGCATGTGCAAGTGCTGGCATGCTGAGGCACAGAGCGAGGACAGGAAAGAAAACAGAACAAAACAACACAAGCAAGGCAAGCGGAGATGCACAAGGCAGGGTGGGAGTGCGATGCAAGCACAGCATGACCGACACAGCAGCTGTTGTCTGAAGGCTGAGGCTGTTCGTGGCTGGCGGATTGGACTGGCTGTGTGTGAGTCGCTGATATCTGATTTCTGACCGTGCGTGTGCGGGGGTATAAAGCTAAACAAGGCAAGACCGACAAGGCACAGGGCCGGGCTCTAACGGAGCTCCCGCGGCAAGGGGCAAAGAGGGGCGGCAGCAACAGCAACGGTTACAGGGGCTGGGGGGCTGGGGCAGCGCAGACAGGCGCAGAGGCACGGGCGCGCGGACGACAGGCGCACGCAGGAGACAGGCGGCAACACAGCGACCACCAGCGACAGCCAGGCAACAAAGGGCAACCACCGAGCGGGGCAGACAACGCAGCCAAACAGACAGGCAGACCGCAAGGCAGGCAAACAGGGCACGAGGCCGACCAAGCAAGCAACGCCGAACCCCGACGCGGGGAAACACCAGGCAAAGCGAACCCCCCCCCCCAGCACGACTACGCCCCGGGACGCCCTGACACGCAGACAGCCCGCAGCCGCGCCTACAAACAGGGCCAACCACCGAACCCCCACGGCGCGCGAACACGCACGAACCAGGCAGCGACGCGGGGCCCCGAAACCAGCACCCAAGCCCCCACTCCGCACGGCCGGGGATTACCCAGAACCATGCCGGAGCCCAACCCCGACTAAACCCGAGCCCGCTCGCCCCGACCAAGCACCGCGGCACCCGCCCCTACCTTAACCCTGACCCAGGGGAGGAAGCCCTGACAGCTAAGCAGGCACTGGCAGCAGCGCCCTGACCTGGACCCCGCCGCCGAGGCAGAAACCCCGCACCCCACTAGTAGGCAGAGGGGCGGACAAGAAGTGCGTGTGCCGCTGGCTGGGCTGGGCCGAGACGAGGACTCCGCGGCAGCTGTGAGGGCCAGCTGATGGCTAGCGGGGTGGCTGTGACGGGGCGGCGGTGGCGGGAGGTAGCAGGGAGCGGAGGAGGCGGATGCCCCAGGGAGGGAGGTGGAGGAAGGCCGTGGCGGGCCTGGCATAGATTCGGCGAAGGGTGTTGCGGAGGAAGGGGACGGGGTAACCGTACGAGGTGTGGAGGCGACGTACGAGGCGCGCAGCTGCCAGGGAGAAGGCGGCGAGGGTGCTGCTGTGGCGGGCGTAGCAGAGCAGGGTGGTTCCTGTGTGCTTGCGTTACCAGAAGTGCAGAGCGGCGTGACATGGCTTGAGCAGAGGGTGGACCATTGGGAACCATTTGGCGGATGGATAACGGTGTGGGGTTGGCCGGTCGTGCGTGTCCCTGGACTAGCTAAGTAGCAACGCCCGCCTGAGGACGCCGCTGTGCCCCAGCTGCCTGGGCCCTGCTGCATACGGAGCCATGCGGTCGACGAAGGCCAAACCATGGCGATGCAAGGCTGGCAGTGAACAAACCCCTCGCTACTAAGATGGGTGTTGGTCTGCGGGACTTAGTTGGTCCCAGCGTCTTCACAGCGACAACATCCCGTGTGTGCGCACCAAGAGGCATGAGGCCAGCGTGGAATCAACCCTTGGCATCGTTACAACAAGCAGCCATGCCACGTGGGTGGCTTCAATCCATCAAACCGCAAAGCGCAGTCGGTTAAACAATGTGCACGTGCGTCTCTCTGGTCCACACACCATGTTCGTTCTGCGGCTACATGCGTGGTGACCACAGCGCACCACACCCTAGCCAAAAGCAACCGCGCCTGCATGACCACAGCAATGCCTGCAACTATACTAAGCCTCCCTGCGATGAATCAACTTGGGTGTACGCTGCACGGCTGTAGCACCTACCTAGCAGGTTCATGTCCTGCCCCATGCCGGCCAGCCAATGCACTCAACGCCCCTTAAACACACTCTCCTCGCATGCACATGCACACCCGCCATCCGCACCAGCTATGTACGCCGGCTTCCGGCCGGCCTAGTCTAAGCCACGCTAACCCGCACCCCGCTAGTATCAGCAGGTACATGCGTGCTATGCTCCAAGCCAAATCAATGGGATGCTTGGTAAGAACTACTGTATAGAGCCCTTATGTTTGCGGTTGGGGCCAACCACTACAGCCAGCTACACCACTTGCCGTACCATGCCTAAGAATCTAGCGCCATGAGCTTAACAGATGACTAAGCCGTACACTAGGTGGCATTGCGAGTTGGCTCCTGCTTACGCGTCGTCGTCCCGGCTGTTGGCCTTGCGCCGGTAGTTGGGGCGGATCACTTGGCAACTGTGGGGGTGGCACGACAGGAGGGACACGGTTCAGACTGTGGCCACGCGCTCGTTTTAGCGACGCACTCGCACAACCAGCGGGCTCAACATGCAAGTTATGTCGGTGCAACAAGTCTAGCAACAGCAGCTGAGGTGTCTGCAAGGGCTGCTCCGTGCCCAACTTACGCCTCATAGGTGTTCCAGCCGTTGTAGAAGGCGCCACGGCCCTTGTTGAGCCAGCAGAAGCCATCGCGGCGGAAGTAGTAAGAGTTGCACCTGTCGTGGTGGCAATTAGGAGCAGGAGAGTTTGTGAAAGTGAGCAAGCAGACGGAGCCCTGGTATCATGCGGCAGGACATGCGAGAATCATCAGGCTGGCAGGTGCGGGTGCCCTCGGAACGATGGGTGTACGGCGGCCCTGTTCACAAGCGCGGTGTGCACTACTCGCAGTTTAATTGAAACCCAGCCCGGCTTGCAAATGATCTTTCCCCACAGATAGCGACCCAGCGCTCAGGTGACATGCGATAAAGCCCAAGGCCGAGTTTTTGGCAAGTACTCACTTGGGGTTGGTGGTGCACAGCTCCCGGCACTGCTCGTGAAGGACCTCAGGGCTGTTCTCGAAGGTCACTGCGGAGGAAAGCGGAAGATAAATGTTGTTCAAGACGCTGTTCGATTCTGGCGTCCTAAACAAAGTGCAACACAGTGTGCCGCTGTGCACATGCGCTAGCCATAAGGCCAGCCCAGATCGGCGTCAGCTTACCCTTGAGCTTCAGGGGGTACTCCTCGACACCGGGCACGGGGTTGGCCTTGACGATGTAGCCAGGGCCCTTGCAGTTGAGGGTGTAGCCGGCGTTGGGGTCGATCGGGGAGGGGGGGGGCGAGTGAGGCGACCGGGGAGGGGCGTTGGTGCCGGCGTTGCGAGGGGAGCGGGGAGGGCTGGGGTCGGCGGAGTAGGTGGGCGGGGGCTCGAGGCAGAGACGGGCGGGGCGTTGACTGCACCGTTGCGGGGCGAGCGGGGCGCGTTGGGCTGAGGAGGGTAGGTAGGAGGGGGGCTCAGAGGAGACAGGGGAGGCGCGGTGACGGCGCTGTCGCGGGGCGGGCGGGGAGGGGAGCGGGGAGCGCGCGGGGAGCGGGGAGAGTAGGGCGACCTGGGCGACCTGGGAGACCTAGGGGAGTCGGGGGAGTCGGGGGACGCAGGGGGGTAGGCGGGGGGCGGGGGCAGGGGCGAGAGAGGAGGAGCAGTGACGGCGCTGTCGCGGGGTGGGCGGGGAGGGGAGCGGGGAGCGCGGGGAACGCGTGGGGAGCGGGGAGAGGTAGGTGAGTTGGGAGACTCGGGGGAGTCTGGAGAGCCGGGGTAGGCGGGAGGAGGGCTCGTGGGAGGGGCGGAGACGGCGCCGAGGCGGGGAGAGCGCGGGCTGCGTGGCACACGGGGGGACCTTGGCGACTCGGGAGACTCGGGGGAAGGAGGGGACGAGTAAACGGGGGGAGCGTTCACGGCACCGTTGCGGGGAGAGCGAGGAGCGCGGGGGGAGCGAGGGGCGTTGGGGATGGGGGGGTAGGACGGACCGTCCTCAGGGGCGGAGATGGGCACAACCTCCTGATCGGTGTCATCGTCGCGCGCGCCCCTGCCGCCGCCCTTCCCGCCCTTGCCGCCCTTGCCGCTCTTGCCATTCCGCCTTTGCAGCAACGCACGGTGCATTGTATGTTCTCCATCGTCTGTGGGTCGTTGCCAAAGGCATGGGCGGTATTGTCAGCGGCCCGTCGGGTCTTGCGCACATCAGCCTAACTGCAGCCGACCCAGAACCACTCCGGGGTACCCAAATGATATATTGCTCACCAGATGCTAGTTGCGATGCCTCCTCAAGGCTTACGACTCGCGCTGCCTGCGTTGCGGAGCGCGGAGTAAACGAGTCATTCGGTGTGCTGGCCTCAAAGTCAGCGCTGGAAGACATAGAAGCGGCACCCAAAATTGACTTTACTCTGAAACACCCACATAAGCGGAGTGGCAGGTGAACAGCGCTGCAATAAGCAGCGCTGAGAGTGTTGCGCGACGCATGCCGGTAGCCCTTCAACTGCGTAGCAGGTTTGCGCGTCCTGTGATAGGCTGTTGATTTTGCTACTTGTACACAAAGTAAGGTGAAGTGGGAGGTGACAAGGTACTGGATTGGCTGGGGAGCCGTGTTAAATGGGGCCTTTGGCCCTGCGATCCGTACTCGCACACCAGTAGTGCGGTTTGGACGCTCAACGTCCAGACGTGTTTTCCCTTGGCCAAAATATGGAAATATAGAGAAAGAAAATCGCTTTCATTGTTTATACAATGGCTAGCAGTGATTTGTACTGTCCCGGCGCAGGCTCCGAGGCCGGCGAACTCGAGTCCCTAGATCTACAGCTGTGAAGAGACGAGACAACCAAAGAGAAAGGCTTGAAACAATTAACATGTTTCATTTAAAGCAGCATTAGTCACATTTGCGTCTTCGTGCGGGGAAGCTGGTATGTCTCCGCCCGCCAAGGCGACGAACTCGCGTCGTGGCGAGTTGTGGCATGCTACCGTTGTCTACGGACGCATAACGTGCGGTAGAAGCTGCAAAAACCGTGTAAGGAGATAGCCTTGATGTTTGTCGCTTCCTTGGGGCTCTGCAAACTAAGGTCGAGACGCTCGTTCGCGAATATTCAGGCGCACGGAAAGCGCCATCGCCTCTGCTGGTACATATCTTAGCGAAGGCAGGCCCCTGGCAAGCAATATAGGCCAATTATGCAATCGACAATGGTGATTACTTATGGTTTCTTGCGCACAGGCTGTGGGTGCCATGCGTGTGCGTGCACAACACAGAAGCGCGTGCCTGCCTGCCTGCCTGCAGCAGCCAAGTCCCTTATGAAGGGACTGGGGACGTCTGGGGAGCATGGTGTGAGAAAGGACATACCCAGCGTGGTTTGAGTAAGGACACCCAACGATCCACGGGCCAGTCCGCCGTGCCGGCTATACCGTACCGTAGTTCTGTGGAATTCAACGGCCTTCCAACGAAAGGCACTGTCACCTTTTTTGGGGACGGGACTGCGACCGTCCCGTCGCAGATGTACAGCACGGAGCCAACGACACTCTCAAGTCTCAACCCACAGTCCCACACACCTAAACATACCGTACAACCGATACCAAGAAGTCCCGTGGGAACACCCGTGCCCACTGCACGGGTTATCCCCATGGGCCTTGCGCAGCACAGCGACTCGTGGCAACACCAGGGCTGGCATCTTCCGCCAAGCCGATACATCGAATCTGATTAAATGCCGGGCCCTTGGGGCCGTGTCTTTAGTGAACCCGGAATTATTTGCACCCGGATGCAACTCAGGGAAATAATTTCCTGCCAGCGCCGCCTGCGCCGTACGGGCATCCTGCCCCCAAAATGCACTTCTTGCCTCCGGTATTCCGTTGCATGGCTGCGGAAACGCCCCCATGTTCTGTTCCCTGGTACTTGACTTACTACCGCCGTAGCTCTTTTGCGGCGACACCGGCCAGGTGTGCGCTAGAAAGGCATGTGCTGAACGAGAGGACAACACGGGAGCATGTTGACGGCAAGGGGGCATGGCCGCAGAGCAGCACGTGGGGGAGGGGTCCGGCTGGGCCCGATTAAATCGCGCCTCGGCACGTGGCACAAATAGTGAACCGGCAATTATTTAGCCATGAGTCGGGGGCAGAAATTTGGTCGGTTGCAATTAAATCCCTCCAAAATTTTCCGCTCCGCGGGCTGAAAACTGGATTATATAGTGAAAAATAAGTAAGATGCCAGTCCTGGGCAACACCTGTTCATGGAGGGCACCTGCGTGGCCAAAGCCTGCTTGCCCCATGCGCCGGCCTGGGTCTGAATCTGTACAGCCGGTGCACACTTGTACAACAGCACCATGGACGACCCAAGTTTCGTACCCTTAAGCTCCCGTCTCTGCACATGGATCTTTGCAGCGGATACCAGTATCGGCCAGGGACTCCTGGTACCGGCAGGGCCCTCTCTGCTTCGCACTGAGATACGCTGACGCGCGGCCCCGGACGGACTCGCCTGACGTCGGGGGCAGCTGGCAGCTGAGTACGGTAACAAGGCGCCGCCGCACTGCTGTGCATGCTTTTGATCTGGATGTATGGAACTGGCCGCGGGAGCTGCGAGGTATGAAGCACTTTGTTTGCTGCCCTGGAAATAGGTCGCACCGTGGTGTTTGGAACTTGTTTGGCCGAGCCCTCGGGAGCCTCAGGCCGCACGTCTGGCCCCTGCGTGCCGTCCTGTGTGTGTTGCCCTGGTAGCGGGCCCCTGCTGTTGATCTGGATGTATGGAACTGGCCGCGGGAGCTGCGAGGTATGAAGCACTTTGTTTGCTGCCCTGGAATTAGGTCGCACCGTGGTGTTTGGAACTTGTTTGGCCGAGCCCTCGGGAGCCTCAGGCCGCATGTCTGGCCCCTGCGTGCCGTCCTGTGTGTGTTGCCCTGGTAGCGGGCCCCTGCTTTTGATCTGGATGTGTGGCATTGGCTACGGGAGCTATGAGGATTCGTTTGCTGCTTTGGAGATGGCCGCTATGTTTTGCCCTTCGGCGGAATGGACATGAAGAGTGACCAGCTTGCGGCAGAATGCACTTTGGCGCTGAAGGCGATGTTGCATGTTTGCTTTCGTAAGGACCACGTTTACGTTCTGTATCAATGTTTGGAGACCCTTGAGCCTCCGGCTCGTACATGGGTCGTTGCACTTGTGGAGGGGAGAACCCTCACCGTGTAACACTGACTGACTGACTCATTGTCAAGCGATGCTCAGAGCCACCAGGGACACCCCCGGCAGCCCCCTGGCAGCCAAGAGCATTTGGAGGCAGGGTTTGGAGGACATCCCGAATAGGACAAGCAGGAGCTGCAAAGTTATCATCTGTGACTAACTATATACGACCAGGGGGGCGTACAACACACGACGCCCAGCTGGCAAACGTAAGTGCAAAATGTGGGAAGAGAGGTGATGGCAATACAAGCGAAATTCAGCCGTATTACAGGAAAGATACCATGGCCATAGCTGTAAACGACAGGGGTAGCAAGCACACAGCAAACAGAACACCAAGCTGCACGACGCTACCTAGCAATGCAAACAAGAAACCTACCTACGAAACAGCGAACAAACATCAATGGATCAAGGTAGTCAGCCACCTGCCTGTGGGTCAAGCCCCAAAGGCGCTACAACCAAACAGGAGCGAGTTGCATCCGCAAACGCAACCGAATGAAGGTGGTGAACTGAAGTGCCTGCATCATGTGCAGCGCGGTACAGCCCATGGAGGGTTGGGCATCGTGAGGCACACGGTAATCGCCCGCCATGCCCAACACAGACACCAAGGGCCGGGAGGTACATCAAGCACCTCCAATCTACACCTCGTGCAGCGCCGCATGCAAGTGTGCCTTACCACAAGCACTCCTGCACAGTTCCATGCTCTCCTGCCCCAAAACTGTGCCCTTTCGCCTGTGCGGCCGGAGCCTTGCTGCACGTACAGCCTCAGCCCACTAGCCACATGACAAACTGCTTACGAAACACCTCCAGCGAGGCAATTTACAACCAACAACTCAACCACCACCACTTTCATGACCAACACAGAAATTACGGAGTAAAGGTGCCCGACCCCGCCGACACCCAGGGGCAAGGTGTGGCACAGAGCCATCCCGTCAAATTACAACCCCATCGCAAGCAACCCGCAGCCGCTAACCGCATTCGCCACGGCTACATAAGCCGTCACACGGAGTCACAGCCAAACCTAATGGCGCGCCCGTGCCCAACCCATGCAACCTACCGACCGGCGTGCAATGGCCACAACTCTGCGACCCCCCAATGCAGGGCCCCCAGGAGCAGAGTGGACAAGGCGAACGCCCTTCAATCCATCAAAACCGGCGCCTGTGACCCGTTCATATACGGCAAACACCAGGAGGCCCTACACTAAAAAGCAGTTGCGGGTCGCTGCGTAAACAATGCATGTAAGGGGCTCCAGATCCCAGGAACGCCCCACCGGGGATCAATGGCAAGCCCACGCTCTAGTCTCTCGATGCGGTCACACGCTCTCGCAATGTCACTCGAATAAAATCTTCCCGCCTCCGCCGCGGCACCCCTTCCTACAATTCCGTCCTTCCTGTGCACCAAAACCAGCCCTTTCAGCTTACTGCTCGTCACCTGTTAAGCCCTGCCCAGCCTACCTCCTGTCCATCCGCTTAGCATCACACCACCGCCCTCATCTACCGCCCTGCCAGTGTACCGTCCTGATTGCGCTCGCCCTTTACACCGCCTCCGCGCCGGCTGCTCCTGCCGCCCCTGCCTCCGCGGCAGCGCCCGCCGCCGGCCCCTCGCGGCCCTGCAGCCGCCGCACGCACTCCTCCTGCAGCCGCACCGCCAGCTGCGGCGGCGGACGCATGTGCAGGCTGTGCATGGACATGACCAGGTCCGCAACGTTGCCGTCCGGCAGCGGCCGCAGGTCCACCGCCTGCAGTTGGCGACACGAGGGCACACAGTACGACACGGTCTGAGCGAGAGAAGGACATCACAGGGGTAGGTACGCCGCCGGAAGCTTTCCTACAATGGGAGTGCACAGGAGCCGTCAGCTGCCACAGCACGGAGTACGTATCAGCATGCCGCAGGAATGCTATGCACTTGTTTGCCCGGACTGAGGACTGACGAAGCAAGCGGAACGGAAGGGTGCGCCCGGCCCAGGGGCGGTGATCCCAGCCTACCTGCAGCCGCGCCATGAGGCGGCCCGACCACGCGGGCGCAGGCAGCTGCAGTACCGCCGCCGCGTGCAGCAGCGCCTGAGACCAATGTAGGGCACGCACGGGGGAGAAAGAGTTGCGGTTATCAAGCCATGTCAACCTGTCGGCGACCAGAATCAATTGTGTCCCGGGAGTAATCCCACAGAGCTACAGGTAATCATTGATGCTTTGCGCATATTTTGGAGCTAAGCTGTGCTACAGGTGGAGGTAGGACTGTCGCACAGAACTGTGTGAGAAGCCCGAACGGAGCGTTGCATCGCCCACCTGCAGCGGCTCCGCGGATGCCGCGTCCAGCTGCAGCTCGAATGCGTCGTACATGGCGGCCAGCCACGAGTCCGAGGGCGGGGCCTGCAGCGAATCGTGAACGCCACTGACGCTTTAAGCCCCGGGAACTTCATCTAAACACATTCCAGGTTCACATTTTAGCAGTGCGGACACCATCGCGTGCCGAATTCACCACGCTGCACGCCCAGGTCCGTGTACGACAGGGCCCAGTTGCATTGGCCAGTTGCACTGAGATCCGGGCAGATCCCGGCAGATCCGGGCAGATTGTCACGCACCTGCATGTCGGCCAGGCCCCACAGGATGGTGGCCAGCAGCACGGGCGTGGCGGATGGCAGCACGCGCGCCGTGGCGCCCAACAGCCCTTCCAGCTCACACGGCGTGGGAGAGTAGCGCAGCTTGGACAGCGCCCAGAACACCTGCAGGGCAGGAGTATGGGTGTGGGACGTGGTTAGCGTGAAAAGCATGCGCCACGCCCAGGGAATCCTGACGGAGCAACACGCCAGGAGAGGCGGGCTCTAGAGCTGCACAGTGGCTGTGGGTGGCAAGTTGCTTCGTTTGCCTTCGGTTGGCCCACCTGCGCGTAGTCGAGCGGCGACAGGGGCTCCTGGGCGGCACTGAGGGTCGATGCGTCGCCGTCAGCAGCATCGGTGGACGCCTCGGCGACCGACGCCCCCTTGATGACGTGCGCAACCATGCCCTGCACACCAGCAAGGGACCCAGTGCGTTACTGCGTGTCAACAAAACCACATCTTTGCGGAAGCATGACACGGCACAAGACAGCTGTGCGCCCCCAGATAACACGCACACACAGCGCGGTCAGCGGATCCTTACAACAGCAGCTCCGGGTGCAGTGCCCCATCACCCCGCCGCCCCACCTGCACAGTCCCCGGCTCCAGATGCGCGCCCAGCACCGCCGCAGCCCACAGGGAGCTGCATGCGCAGCGAGCCGTGGGCGCGCCCCGCTGCTGCTGGCCGGACCCACACCCCGCCGCCCCCTCCACCGGCGCGCCAAAGGCCGCGCGGCAGGCCACCGTCACCGCCCGCCTGAACTCCTCCGCCGACGCAGACGTTGACGCGGACGCGAGGCCCATGCTGGCTGCAGAGACCAGGATGCTGGCCACCGCCTTGGGCTCCAGCGCCGGCTGGCCGCTGCCTGGGGCCGGGGCCGCCAGGCGGCGAGCCACGGCCTGCTCTGCGGAGAGCTTCCAGCTGGCCGAGGGGGTGAACCCCAGCCGCGTCACGGCCGACAGGCACTTGCGGACCTGGTCGAGCTCCAATGCGTCCATGTGGGTCTCCACCTCCGCGGCCCACGACTGTGCATCAGGGGATGCAAAGCAGGGTCAACAGCGCAGCGGATGGGTAGATGATAGCAATACAGCGCGGGGAGGTTGTGGCACGTGGGGAGCGGGGAGTACAATGCGGGAGGCGATGCAGGAGGTCCCGGAAAGCGCACCGCACCTTGATGAAAGACTTGAACATGCCGGACTGCTTGACGTCCTTTTTAAGCTTTGACGCTGCCCAACCGATGGAGCAAAGGTGGGCGGGTGGCAGCAGCTTCATGCGGTCGATGGTAGCGCATGCCAGAATGTCCTGCGCATTTCAAAGACACCACCAAAGCAAGGCAGGCAAGTGTGAGGGCCTCAGCTGGTCAATCAGGTGTGCGTTCGTGCAGCACCGCAGTGCCGTTGTAAGAAGCATGTTGCATGCACAGGCAGCTGCAATTGCTGCGCATGTGCGAGGATGGCTTCGTCGACGCGGCGCCAAGGAGTTGCGACGTGCGAACAGTGCACCATGCAGGCGGGTTGCGCTGGCATGGGGGTGGTGCCAGGGGGTGTGCGGAGCCTGTCATGGGCCTTAGTGGCGCGTGACCTGCCAGTAGCCCACTCACCAGGAACTTTTGCAGCTCTGGACTTAGCCGCAGGTGTGGCTCCTTGCACATTTTTGCCTGATCACGCGAGGGCAGCGGGTGGTACTGAGGTACAACGCAAGGGTTTTGCGTTCCTGGCACAGGTTGGCAGACAAGTTGGCGGCTGTGCTAGGGACCAGCCTTGACGCCTATAATTTGCATTCGAATGGAACCCGACACCATTCCACGTGAAGCTTGCTTCGTCTTACCAGCCTAACCCAGACTGGGGCCATGTCCGAGGGGCGCAGGTCTGCTCGATGAGCACTGAAGGCGTCCCTCACATGCGTCCAGGTGTTCCCTGCTAGCACAAGCTTTATCCCGGTAGCCTGCTCGTCGGCGACGACTAAACTAGGCAGGCTGGCTGCTGGTGACGAGGTCGATGGTGGTGGCGGAGCTAACGCGGTGGCACCGGCAACAACGTGAAACGCACAGCGTCCATTTTTCGGTCGTGCCTGCACAATCATTGCACCAAGTGACTCACATGTGAGCGTTGCGTTCGGCCATCTGCTGAGGCCCAGCTATGCAAAACCCAAGTCACAAACCTGGATGCCACGGAACGGGCACGCATGTGCCCTACTGTGCGTAGGCCGTGAAGCACGGAGGCTCCGCAGCATCCTGACAGGCTATGAGTCACAACGGACGGTACTCTTTGCTTGAAAGTCTGTGTTGGCTACGTGAGTAGCATAAAATGTGTCCCGTAAATGTTTGTCTGAAGATTGATGTTTCGGGTGTTATGGACAAGCAAGCAGCAGGCTGGGCTTTACCTGTACCGTGGCGCCCGAATCAAAATGGACGGTGAATGCCGTGAAAGCGGCTCCTGGCCTGGCTGTGAAGCTGGAGCTATCGAAGCGTACTCTTACAGTATACACTTGTGCTTGTGTTATTGGGTTAGGTAGTTGCGTGGAAAACGTTCGTTCCGCAAAACTGGAGTTTGGGAGTTCAAAGGATCCTCGATTCCCAGAATGAAGCCGAACCCTCTCAGTATACCTGCTAGATTCGTCACAGGTGCACGCCTCTGATAGTTAGCAGCCTGCACGTTACTCTCCGCTCTCCATGGACGCGCACCCAGTGGCCCCAGTGCCCAGGTGCACGTCAAGGCCTGTGATATTGCAGTTGCTGCAGGGTTGTTTCGCTGTTAATATTCCATTAATTGATGTGAGAACTTGCCCACTGCCGTGGGTGTCAGGGGCGTTTGATTTACGCGCTGCACCGCACTCTCACGCAACCTGCTCCGCTTGCTGCTGCCGTCTCCTGCAACCCGAGCCTCCAAATCTTGCTGGCGTGCGGGCAATCATGTGAATTGCCAGCTCAGGCCGCATGGGCCTTGGTCCGGACTGACACCCGCCACACAGCGCCACACCACCAGGCCAATGCACACATCTTGTGCAAGAACTTGCCGTGCAGTCATGCATCCGTCAGGGGCAGTTGTGTGCGCAGGTAGATACATGGGTCAAACCAGTTCAAACAGGGGAGGCAAGGGGACAAGGAAGCTCCCCATCCGTTAGGACAGCAATAAGTTGCCACCACAGGCATAGTAGGCAAGCTTACCAGCCCCACTGTCGGCCACATGGCGACAACGGACGGAGTATCACATGACGGATGGAGCTGGATGGAGGACAGTCGCACACGGTCCCAGGGCCGTGACAGCCCACGCCGGTTTCTTTGGTGTTGGTCTTGGCGTAGCTTGATACCGGCCTGGACAGATAGAAAGCCTTCTATGTGGGCCTGAATCCTGGTCGTCCACACCTCCGTTCAGGGGAGCTCCGCAGCTCCCCTGCCTACGTTGTTCTTCGCTGTTGCACGTGACATGGTCGTCCCAGGTGGGCATCTGATGACCAATTGGGCGGGTCGGCTGGCGCAGGTGATGGGATCGGACAATCGGACTGACATTCTGACGACGGAAGCACCGGCGAGGGCAGGGGAGATGGGCTCTCCCCTGGGCGAGGGCCAGAGGGTGCTACTGGAGGGTGCCTTGAGGGTGCTGCAGCCGTGCAGCGTGTGTCGGTTATGGTACAAATGTCAAGCCAATGAATGCAGTGAATGCTTGCGTGGGCTGGGGGCGGGTGCTGACCTAGGGAGCGGCTTCCACGTTGCAGACCGCAACATCACATGGCGCTTTGGCCCACGCACCACGTCCCGTCCAATCCAGGGTGCCTTGCAAACGGAGAAATGGTGGTGCCCTCCGTTCAACCCAGGAGCACAGGGCTTTTTTGGCAACATACATCACTGACTCCCCCTTACAATCTATATGATACATCAGGGGAGCTCCCCTGTGATACATCGCCCACTTTCGGCCGAAAGGTACCGTAGCGTGAAACTGTCTGCCAGAGGGGAGCTAAATGCCCTCTGGAGCAGCAAGTGAGCTACCAACGATGCCTATCTGTTGTCCACAAGGAAAAGGACGTTGAATGCAACCATGGCTTGCCCCAGAGGCTCCTTGCACGGACGCTACACTACGTGTCGGACACGCACGCTGTCCGTCACTCGTCACGGAGAGTGTTTAGTGTACACAAACAACCGCGTGTCAGCGGTTCCAAGGATGCACGTGCCTGCACGCAGTGCGCGCCAATGCCAAGGGTACTGAGCCTTCTGGCTCCCGTCACACCCCCCACGCGGCGTACGGCAGCGCGCCTGTGCCCATCCACGCACAAGTGGATGGGCACTCAACCTAACAACAACCAGAACCACCCAACGCGTCCTGTACGCCACACACCTGCCCCTCAAGCCACCGCCCCACGTCACGCCTCGGCAACCGCACCCGCACCCGACCCTTTCCGCCGCACCCCCGCCGCCTCAACCCCTGCCCCTCCCGCCACCTTTTGCCGCCTCCGCCCCGCAACCGCCTCCGCCCCGAAGTCCACCGACATCTGCAGCTGCAGCGCGGGGTAGGTGCTCGCGCCGTTCCACTCCAGCGGCTGCCCCGCCTCCCGCCATTCCTGCCACCCGGGGCTGAGCGCCACCACCTGCCCCATGAGGATGAGCGTGGGCGTGCGCAGGCCCGCCTGCGAAGCCAGCTCGTGCAGCTCCGAGCACGTGCCGTACACGACGCGCCGCTGGGGCGTGGTGCCGCGCTCCACGGCCACGGCGGGCGTATCGGGGGGCAGGCCGGAGGCGATGAGCTGCTTCGTGAGCTTGGACAGGGTCTGCAACGGCGCAGGGGGAAGCGTCCGGGGTGGAGGTCAGTTCCACGTGTGACCGTACGGCAGATGGGTTAACAACTCCTCGGCTTCCCGTTAGCTTGGCTCCTAATACGCAGCCATACCGTACGATGTGTAGTTTACGAAAGTCTCTGCTTCCCATCCAGCTTGACATCCATTACGCAGATGAAGCCAGCAGTGGTATGTCCTGCGTGACGAGCACACGTGGACTTGCACTGCACTCTTGCATGCTACACGACGCATGCCTCGCCCTGGATGCTGGCGGCCCATTCGCACCAGTTGTTCTGCAGTCGCACATGCCCCCAGGCTCACGGTCCAACTGAACCGTGTGCTCCTCCCTCCGTCCATCTTACCCTCCGAAACCCAACCCTACTAGGATTATGACCCATCCCCACCGCCACACCACACCGCAAAACGCCGGACCCCGCCACCACACGCGGCTCACCTGCAGCCCAGCCCTCCTCACCCGCCCTCGCATGCAGCCCCATTCCTCAGACCCTCGCCACTTTGCAAAAACAGAACATCCCTACCATCCAACCCTCATCCTTCCCCCAACCCGTCCCCACCTGCTGCCCCATCACAAACTTCAGCGCGCGCCTGCAATCCCGCACCCCACGGCAGCACCATGCCACCTTGAACCCCTGCACCTCACGCCCCCAACCGGCCTCACCTGCACGCCACGCCCCCATCCGGCCTCACCTGCACCCCACGCCCCCACCCGGCCGCACCTGCACCCCATGCCCCCACCCGGCCCCACCTGCAGCCCCATGTACACCACCAGCGTGGTGTGCGCGTCCGCCGCCTCCGCCACCGCCTCGTCCAGCGCCTCCTCGCCGCCCTCGCGGCTGTGGCCCGTCAGGAAGCGGCACGAGGTGGCCACGCCGCGGTGCGTCATGGGGATGCCCAGCTCTGCGCAGATGCCTGGGAAGGAAGATGCAAGAAGGGAAGCAAGCGTCACAGCTTGCTCGGCGGGGTGCTGGAAAGGCGTCGTGTGTGAGCGCGCAAGCGTCCGGCCTGCTAGCGCCGTGCGCGGCTCCTGTCAAGTGCATGGCTTTCTTATGGTTCCTTCGAAGCCATCTTTCCGTACCCACGAAAGCATTAAGTACCCACCCAAGGTGGCTAGTCCTACGCGACGGCAAGTAGCACCGACCCGATCGCGGCTGGGCACATGCCCCACTAGATCGACACAAGTCGGTGCAGTCGGCGCTGCAAGGCAGCCGCTGTCGCAGCGGCGTACCCGGGCGCCCCACATGCCTGTCCCACATGCCCGCCAGCGTAACGGTTTACCGCCCACCTCCCGTCTCATCCGGATATCCCGTCGCCAACCCCGCGACCTCACCTGCCGCTGCCGTGATGCCCGGCACGCAGTGCACCTTGATGCCGTGGGCTGTGAGGTACTGCACCTCCTCCCCGCCGCGGCCAAACACGTAGGGGTCGCCACCCTTGAGACGCACTACCACCGCACCTGAGGAAAGGGGGAACCAAGTACTAGTATCACAAGGAGGTGGTATCGCGATGGGGTAGGGGGCGGGCGCGCAGGCACGACGCAACACTGCGGCTTCAGAGCTCCGCTTCCGGGTACGGCGCCACCCTCTGTGCCCCTACGGCACCTTCAAAACGCGCAGGTACCTCCGCCCCTGGCATCTGGCCTTCGTGTGGTAGTTGTGCCATGCACACAGCACGCGTCCGACAGAGCCCTTCCGCTATCCCCCTCCCCCGTCAACCGTCCCTCGGCCGTTCCCCATGGCCCCTTCCTGGTCTCGTGACCCACCCGCCTCTGCGAAGGCCAGCAGCAGCTCGTGGATCTCCTCCTGCCGCCGCGTGTGGTAGCCCGCGGCCTTGCCCACGTACACCATGCGCGCGGAGGGGTTGACCAGCTCCATGATCTCGTCGCTCACCAGCCTAGGCGTACAGGGGAGCAGGGCCAAGGGCAGCAAAGGTGAGGGTTGACTGGGATATACCGGTCTGGAGTTGCAGGAACGCTCCCCGGGGTTTGGATATACCAACTTCGCCATGGGGATGAACTGTACTACCCAAGGTGCGTCGGCATCGTGGGGCGAGTGGCACGTAAGAGCCCATACAGGTTGCTGCCCTCCCTGCCAAATCCCCGCTCCCAGGCGCCGAAGTCAACAAGCAGAGCCACACCCAGCAGCGTGCGCACACAACTACCGTAACCCACGCAGGTCGACCACTGCATGCAAGAGGAGGGTGCGGTGTGGCCCGTTCGTGCCTGCTGTGGCATATAGGGAGGGCCCGGGCTGCGCTGTGCCACCTGGTCCCGGGTACTCATGGAGATGAACACGAGGCAGCAGCAGCGCGCCAACTGCGCACCTGTCATACAGGACAACGTCCGCGGAGGCCATCAGCTGTGCGGCGCGCAGCGTGAGGAGGCCAGGGTCGCCGGGTCCGGTGCCGACCAGGTAGACCTCCCCCGGCGCAGAGGGGGAGCCTGGGGGAGAAAAGGGTGTGGCAGCATGGCATGTTGTCTGCAAAGCGCACTAACCCGTTGACCATACTGGGTCTAGTGGGAGGAGAGGGGCATGTCTTGCCGTCGGCAATTATGCAGGCAAGGTCCTAGCGCGTGCCTGTGTACAAGAGCCACGGTGGATGGTGTAGGGGCAAGTAACTTGGGTGGGTGGGTGGGTGCCAATTCAGCTCCGGCTCCTTTAGCAAGCCAAGGGGGCCCACCTTGCCTCCGTTCCCGGAAGACCCGCAAGAAGTTCTCCAGCTCCAGCGAATTGCTATCCTTTAACCGATTGGCATCGTGCCCGTCTGCGATGCTGCGAGGAACGCCCGGCAGGAGCCTGCCGGGGTTCGTGCCATTCCGCGTTGATTGCGGGGGCATGGCGCCGCCAAGGTGCTTCGGCAACGTGGGTACGCTGCGACGTGGACGTCGAAGCTACGACCACTGGTGCTAGGGCAGTCGCTGGCATGTAGTCTTGCACCCGTAGGGCGCTGAAGTAGGAAAGAGGCCATAACTTACGGCCTGCTGTGGCCAATAGAAACAAAGCTTGCCCTCGCTGCGACCCGTATGATTTGTGCTTATGTGCAGACAACGAATATCTGTTATATGCTCTTGGCCTCCAACACTATGTGGGCAAGGCAACACTTTTGTCACGTAAAGACCTTGTGCAACTGCGCGTCGTCGAACAGCATGTGGGGAATATGTAACGGCTAGAATAGAAGAATACTGGCACTAGAGTTGACTTATGAAGATGTTGAAGGCAATGCCGTTAGCGCACGTGACCCCGAGTCGAGGGACAATGGTTGCTGCGCCCCTTTCGGCGAGGGCCTTTGTGCCTCTTCATTGCTGGAGCCTACGAACAGTCGGCAGTGTCATACCTCCAAGGACATAATAGATGTTTGCTTGTTGCCTTTTGAGACACATGTGCGTCCCCAAAAGCCGAGCGCCCAAATGCCAACCCCATGACTAATAAGCGCCGGGATAACAGGCCACCAGACCGCTCATGCAAAAATGGGCCTAGCATCAACCAGATACCACCCAATGTTCCAGCAATGTGCTCCATCACAGTTTCACTATGTCTGGAACTTGACCCTATCCGCCCGTCCAAGCCAGCGGAGTCCTAGCACTAGGGTAACGGACAAGGTCATAGCGCCATAGCTACCACCCTTCAGCTTCCGCTCGAACCGTCTCGCAGAATTCGATGACTGGGCATACAATACACATAGCACGTTGGGGTGCTAACCTGGTGGTGTGCCGCACCACCTGACTTAAGGACCATCAGGGGTACCACGTCTCGTCACCAGTGCGACCTGCTTAGAACGGCGACCTCCCGGCCTTCTTCTTCCCCAGTAAAAGGTCTTTCGCCTCGTTGACTTTGGCAGCTATGTAGCTGCTGCCACCTGCGCACATGGAACATCAAGGGCCCCAGACCCAGTAAGGCACATGCAGGGAGCAACACCTGGTTGGTAGGCGCCAGGCAACCATGGGCGGGCCACACCTTGGCACGTGTACATTCCTACCATGCAGTGCATCATCCGTACGTCCATCTCGTCCAGCGCACAGAGGTCACCCATTGCATGATGCGAGTTGAAGTGCAACGTGCCTTGACCCGGGGAGGACCTGGCCAGAACGTGCTTGGAGTAGTTCAGTTAACCAAGCGGTTGACCATTGCCCGTCTGTTGGACCCCAGGCTGCTGGGCCGTGACCTGCCTGAGTCTGGGTGGTTTGCCACCATGATCCGTCGGTGCGCCTCCTTGATGCGCTCCTCGCCTGCGCTCTCCCGCACGCCCAGGATGAGCGACGCCTCACGCTTGGTCATCTCGGCGAGAAACCCACCCTGAACCGCATGCCCGCAGCACCTCAGTCAATTCGTCAATTGTGCTCATATGCAGTCAGCAAGAGGAGGGACACCATGCAAGATGCAGCCACGACAACCGTGCAATTTACAAGGTCGGCGGGTGAGCAACAATCACGCGCCCACGGGCCATGCCAGCTAGGAGCGCCTGAATTAGGTTATCGGTATGCGCACCCAGTCACACCTTGTAGTACTGCTTCCCAACGTTCCCGACGGCGCTGAAGACCGACCCAGGGGATGCTTTGAGCTTCACATATGTCTGGACGACCTGCTTGCCCACGAACGCAGCTGCTGCCACGCTCAAGCCAGCCACGAGGGGTGTTGCCTGCAACACAGCGCATGTAGGCGTAGATCCAAAGGTCATTAGGTATGTGACGTGCACGTACCACATCTTTTCCATGTGGCCTCCAAAGCCGCCACAGCCGCACCCGCTCCGTTAGGCGCGCTGTGGGCAGACGTGTGCGTGTGTTGGGGTGTTGCCCTACTTCCTTTCATGCTGAACAATCCCACGGGTACCAGGGTATACCAAGCATGTACGTGAAGTTAGCACGCGTGCGTACTCAGCGCTCCAACTGAGTGCAGGGCGCAGACACAATCAGAAAGCGACGCACCATCGTCGACTCCCTCCTGCTGTCGCTCAACGAGATGTTATTCGCTGCGGCCCTTCAGAGCGTAGTTACAACTGAGCCAGTGTATGCAGTTTGTGCTCAGCGCGTGAGGTAAGCGCAGACCGGGTACAGGTACACGCTGCACAGCGCTTGAGGTAGTCGTTTGGCACCCGTGTGCACTGAATAATGTTGCTAAATAGCAAGATAACTGAGTTGTCTTGGAACCTGGCGCGACCCAAACTGGCAGAGCGCGTGTGTTCGTGTTTAGGTTTGGCCCTCTAGCTCTGGATATGCTACGTCATCATCAAGGAAAAGCACTCGTAACACCCATACGTTTGGTGTAGACTTGTAAGCTCATGCCCCAGACCCTGCACCCTCGCTCCATGCAGTTCCATGTCTTTCTCGGGAGGGACTCCCGGCTCCGTGCCATCCATGCCATCAGTACGAAGCATCAAGTTGTTTATTGGCATGGTACCTAGTACCTACTGAAGAAGCCTCCTCGTTGGTTGACGGAGAACATCGGCCCCCTTCGTTCCGACACGTCAGGCTGGCTTGTCTTGTTACGGCTTGAGGACCACCGGTGAGCACAACTAGGGTTGACCGCTTCCTACGAGAGGGATCGCCGGTTAGGCAGAGGTTGGCCCTTGGCGAGCGCGTTACGGACGACGCGCGTTACTGGAGCCCCCGTCCCAACCCCACGCGCACATGATTTTTTCGATGCGGAAACATGCACAGCTGTTTAAGCGTGACCAGCACCCATCTCCCTAGACTGGGTACGTGCTAAACGCGATCTTTAACGTTCAGGACTTTCTGCTGAGCTCAACAAAGTGGTGCTCCCGTGGCTTCGGAGAGGCTTGCTGCTGTTACTTGAGGTACAATGATACCCGGAGGTCGGCCTGCGAGCGGCTGGGGCGGGATCAACTCGGTCAACTGGTCAGGCCCTACAAGTACCGGTGAGTGCAACATATCTCAGCATTGGGCGTTCGGGTCTCGGACAACAGTATGTGCGTCACTGGGTTCTCGGGCCCTTGGGTCGACGGTGCACCGGTAGTGTGCAACGGCCCAGACTGCTAGCTCTCTTCAACTTCCGCAGACCAGAAGCTGTGAGTATACCGTGCCTCATCAGCTTGCCACTCCCACGCCTCACTCGACACGCAGGTGCTGGAGGGTGGAACTTGGGGGACATAAACGCTGCTTCACGAACGCTCATGGCCTCTACAGGCCTCGGCTCCAACCAACAAGCAGGCGCGTCCAGCAGCGCCGCCGCCACACATGCGCGCAGCCACCAGCAACCACAGTCACAGCAGCCACAGCCACAGCAGCAACCGCCGGCGTTGCAGCAACCGCTACAACCGAAGCTGCTGCAGCAGCAGGAACAGCAGCAGCACCGGGGCTCCCACGCCCTGGTTGAGGCGTGGCTCCTGTCCACTGCCACGGGGGCCGAGACGCCCCCGTCGGCGGGGCGCTCAGGGCTACCGCCTGACCCCTTCGAGCAGGCCAAGCAGCGGGGCGCAGCAAATGGCGCACCCAACCCCCTGGCCACGGAGCGCAGGGGTACATGGGCGCACGAGGAAGCGCCCAAGGCAGCAGCCGATGCCAAGGCCACAGGCGTCGTCGACCTGTTCGCAGGGCAGGGAAGGCCTGCTGACAGCGCCCGCATGGGTGCTGCGGCTGTGGGTGCGCCGGTGGCTGCTGCTGCGCCGAAGCAACATGCGGGCGCAGCGCCGCAGGGCTACTTGGATCTGCAACCGCCACCGCAGCAGCATCCCGTATTTTACCAGCAGCCATCCCTGGTGGCTTCGCCTGAGCGGCCGCAGCAACAGCCGGCGCAGCAAGTTCCACAAGTTGGGCAGCCGCAGCCGCAAGCGCAGCAGCAGTTGCAGCCGCAGGCACAGCCACAGCCGCAGCCGCAGCAGGCTGCTGCTGCGGCGACGTGGCAGCCGGGCGGCACGGAGGCAGCTGAGCTGTCGCGCCCGGGTGGCGTGGACGCGCCCGTGCTGCCGCCCACCGACACCAACGCGCCCTTCAGCGTCCAGTGGGAGTACCTGGATACGAAGGTGCGGCTGGGAAAGGGCATGCGAAGTACACATCTTAACCCTGCTAAACACCGAGCCGTGACGTGGTAGTGCGGAACTTCGTCTTGGCGAAGGTGTTGACATGTCCCGCGTCGTCGTGAAGTACACATGCATCGCTTGGTACGATACGGCTTTGCATTAGTGCACTTCGTAGGTTAGGTTGGATGTCAGGGTTCACAGCAGGTGCTGCGGGTGCTTGTAGGCAGTATCCATCGAGCCTGAGGAAAGAGCTGTTGGGACAGCTGCGATGATGCGCGGTGGTTTGCGTGCTGTTCCTTTTGTCCTGGCGACGAACTAAAATCATTGTAAAACTTCGCTTTGCAGGGGAACGTGCAGGGACCCTTCTCCGCTTCGTACATCCTCAACTGGTGGATGACAGGTGCGTGATCAGAGCGAGGTTTGCAGTGCAGGGCAATGCGGCAATCCATGGCTGGCAGCCGCGGAAGGTCTGGCAAAGTACCTCACTGCACAATTCTGCTTGTCAGGAAATGTATGAGGAACGCAATCCAGGAGGCACGCAGTAACTGTTTGATCGTGCCTGAGGCCCATACGTTGTAGAACGTTTAGCCATCTTCTTGGTTTCTCTTACTGTACAACGCACACAGCTCCATGTGAGGTGCCCGCGGCAACCCCTGTCCTACCAGGCCAATTCGACTCGGGCGTGTACGTGCGCTGCCGCGGAGGCTACTGGACCCACGCGGGCCTGGTGGTCCGCGACATTGCTCGCAGCTGCGGCGGACCCCGCATCCCGCCGCCCAACGTGCCGGCCGCTGCGCCCGCGACCCCGCCGGCCTTTGCCGCCCCTACAGCGGTGGCAGCCGCAGCGGCCCCAGCGCCTGTGGCATCGCAGCCGCCGGCCGCCCCACCTCTGCCTCCGTTTCCCCCGCCCCCCCAGCAGCAGCTGCCTCCGTTTCCCCCGCCCCCCCAGCAGCAGCAGCAGGCGCCTGCCAAGCCGCCAGCGGCGTCTGCGTCGGGGCCGCCGGGCAAGGACGACGTGGCGACGGCCGTGGACGTGTTCTTCCCCGACATGTCCACCGACGTGCGGTGGTACTACCTGGACGACCGCGGCCGTGTGCAGGTGCGTGGCGCGTGGTGGGCGGAGGACGTCGCGCGCGGCAGCCGTACAGCAGGGCCTTGCAAGCACTGGAGGGCCCGGGACAGCCAACGTTCCCACGACCGGCTCTCGGTTGGGCATGACGAGCCTCGCGGCATCGGCTAGCAGTGTGCAGCGAAGGATGTTGGTGTATTTCCTAAAGGCGCTACGAAGAATCACCAACCAACCCGCCCGGTCGTTTGCTGTCGCTGCTTTTGCCCACCTCTCAGGGCCCCTTCATTTCGGCCCGCATGATGGAGTGGTACGGCCAGGGCCACCTGCGCCCCGAGCTGCGCGTGTCCTGCACGCTGCTGCCCTCGGGCCTGGTGCGGGAGCTGGACGAAAACCAGCGGGCCCCCGACGCCTTCTCGCACATGAGCCGCGGCGGCGAGCCGTGGTTCGTGCGGCTGGGGGCGCTCATGGACGCCACACGGGCGGGCAACGGCTTCAAGTACGTGCCGCTGCGCATCGTGAGTATGGAGTAAAGGGGCGGGGAGGGGGGGAGTGGTACGTCAGGGGAGTGGAAGGGAAGGCAGGGGCGGAAGGGGGGGGTGGGGCTGTGGCGGGTATGCGGGGGCCCGCAAATAGATGCACGCAGTGGCTGGGTCATACGCTTTGTTGGCAGGCTTGCGCGAGTTGCGCACTGGAGTGGTGTCCATCAAACATGTGTAGCCGTTGTGGCTATAATGGATTAGTAGACAGGATGCTCTGTCGCACGGTGTCATGAGCTGGACCGCCGCGTCTGAAGCTTAAGATATGCTGGAACTCTAACTAGCTGTGCTGTTCTATTTGTGGCTACCAGGACGACCTACGCCGGGGGCGCCCTCCCCCCGCCTGGGGGCCAGTGCTGCCAAGCGGCGGCGCCGGAGCGTATGCGCCTGGCAGCGGGCGGGCGGACGGACGTGGTGGCGCCGGCAACAGGCCGGACGGGCGCATGGACAACCAGCACGGTGCCGATAACAGGTGAGGCGCAGATGTCGCTGGTCAGGTCGGGTGGCGTGGGCTGTCCTATGGGGCCGTCTGGCCGTGGTGTGCTGGCTGTGCTGCAATTGATGCAGTGTCAGGACGGAAAGAGCACGCTGCGGTGCTACACTGCGACAAGCAGCTGCGCAGGCACTCAAAGGAGTGCGCAGGCGTGCGTACGTTGACACGCTCAAATCGATCAAGAATTCCCCCTCCCGAGATCCGCTGGCAATTTCTGAAACACGCCTTATGTCCTGTATGTACGTGCCCCTGCGATGCCATGCAGGGCCCCGCGCGGCCAGCAGCAGCAGCAGCGGGACGACGCACGTGGCCAGGGTGGGCGGCAGGACGCCGCCGGCCGTGGCCGCGACGGCCGCGACGGCCAGCCTGGCAACCGCGGTGAGCAGCAGAGGCCAGGCGCTGCGAATGCGGTGCCTCAGGGCCGCTCTGCGCAGGACATTGTGGACGAGGCCAGGAGGCGGCGCAACAGGGAGGCGGACGCCGCCCCAGTGCAGCAGGCGGCCGGCGCCAACGCCGCTAATGCAAACGCGGGCCGCGGCGGCGGGGCCCGGCAGGGGGCTGCGGAGGAGGGCCCGCGGAGGGGCGCCAAGCAGCAGCGGGTGGAGAGGGGCGAGCAGCGTGCGGAGGCAGCTGGCGGCGGTGCGGGTGCGGGTGCGGGTGCGGGTGCGGGTGCTGGCACGGCGCAGCAGAGGCAGCAGGGGGCCCAGCGGCAGGCGGCTGCAGAGGACAAGAAGGAGGCGGGCGGGGCAGGCGGGAAGGAGGGAGGGAGGGAGAAGGACACGGAGCGGGAGCGCGGGGGTAAGCGGGAGAAGGAAAGGGAGAAGCAGAAGGAGAGGGAGAAGGACAAGGAGAAGGAGAAGGAACGGCCTGCAGGAGCTGCAGGCGGCTCGGGGCAGGAGGCGGCACAGGCCGCCGGGTCAGGCCGCGGGCAGAACCGGCGGGGCGGCGAGCAGGCACAGGCGTCTGCCGGCGGTATTGGCGGCGGTAGCGGTGCTAAGGGCGGCGACGCCGGTGGCAAGGGAAGCGAGGGGGGTTCCGCGGGGGCCAGCGGCAGCGGCAGCGGCGGGCCGAAGGCTGTGGTGGCAGACACGGCCAAGGCGGCGGTTGCACGCATGCTGGCCAGTGTGACCGCTGTGGGCGCTGGTGTGAAAGGCAGCGGCGGGAAGGGCTCGGGCGGCAAGGGCGCCACCGGGGACAAGCAGGAGAAGCCGGCGAGGGGCTTGGCGGTCTCGCTGCGCACGGACGAGGCAGGGGACGTTCGGCTGCGTATCTCAGTGCGCTCCCAGGGTGGCGACGCGCCGGCTGCCGGAGACGCGGGCAGGGAGCAGGGGGGCCGGGCCCGGGCGTCGGAGGGCGGTGCAGCGGCCGAGGGCAGCACCGGGAAGGAGGCGGGTCAGGGGAAGGACTCCGGCAAGACGCCGGGGCAGGGGAAGGTGGCAAGGCAGCCAGTGGCGCAGGGGTCTGCAACGGCCGCGGATGCCAAGGTTTCTGGACACAGCGCTAGCGCCGGCGGCAGCGCTGGAGTGTCCGTCTCGCTGTCTGCTAGCGAGACGGGCGAGGTGAAGTTCAGGATCCGGACGGCGGAAGCCGCTGGTGGCTCGCAGGCCCCGCCTGCCGGCGGCGAGGCGAGCTGAGTTTGCGAGCGTCGTCTGTAGCAAGCAGATTATGGCGTGTGCGTGTGTACGGGTCGGTGAACCTGCACGCTGGTATCTCGTCAGCTCGTTTGGCGGTGGTGCACGGGCTTGGTAGCTTCAGGATCTGGCAGGTGCCAACTGCCAGGATGCGCTGGACGCCTGCCATTAGAGAGTTGCGTTGGCACGTTGCAGACAAATGGCAATACGAAGGCTGCGAGCATGTGATGACGTGTACGATACTTGACGCCAGCAGTTGTGGGGCCATAACAGACCCGGCACCACCCCAGGGTCGTTCAGCGATAGTGAACGTAATTTTGCGCCCAGCCATGGAAGTCATTGACTGTCTCCAACTGTTCGTTGGCTTGAAACAGGCGTCGGCTTGGTGCTTTTCCGCTAAACTGCATGTGTGGAAGCACAGCTTCCATGTCCTTGCATGGGAGAGAAGTGAAGAGGGAGGCTGATTGGGTACCGGTAGGCGGGGAAGAAGGGGTTGCTAGGGGACGTGTAAGGCCTCAGAGGGCAAGCTGTGCTCAAGTCTTGAACCTCACATCCAGTCTATCTTGAGAGGTTTACCGGTATGAAAGCCTGGGGCAATCTGGAAACCAGGACATGGCTCAAACAGCCAGCCACTTATTTTCCCCTACTGGCACTGCCCGTTGCAGGGGAGGCTCGTACAGATGGCCGCAATGCAACAGCTGAACCATAAAAGCAGTATCGGTTGCCTCGTCATGAAGCAACGTGAGCAAGAAAGGCCCCAAAGCGTGCACGTGCAATGTGCGGGGCTGCAGCACGCAGCACCTATCTATTTTTTGAATGTGTGGCCAGTGTCTGTACCGTAACTTGTTTACTCGCAAACACAGGTGTCCTCCTGTGTCCTCATATAGGCCGCTCAGGGTCTATGCATCTCGCTGGACCTTTCTGAGACTCTCAGCCTATATGAGGACACACTGTCGCAGGGCTGGCATCTTATTTAATTTTCACTATATGATCCAGTTTCCAGCCCGCGGAGCGGAACATTTTGGAGGGATTTAATTGCAACTGTCCCACCACTACGCACGAACCACGCAGTGGGAGGGAGGACACAGAAATGTTTTTCGCACCCCAACGCGTCACCACGTGTCCGGACGGCGCAGGATCGCAGGACTGACGCTGCTGTAGCACCCGCACGCCTGTATGACGACCAGAGGGTGCCAGATTCCGAAACGGGGTCATAGAGGGGTGGACGGAGGGATATCGGCAATGGGGTCACTTTCGGTATCTGGCAGATATGTGTGGGTCAGGTTCGACAGCCCAGGATGCCGGAGGGGGGGCAGGTCCGGCAGCCCAGGATGCGGGGCGTGGGGCAGGTCAGGCAGCCAGGATGCGGCACGTGGGGTCAAAGTTGGGAGCCGAGGCTTTCCAATTGGGGCCAGCTTTAAGAGCTGGAGTGCCGTTTAATGTTAAGTGCCGGCATCCGGGGATAGTAGACGCGGGTCAAGCGGTGCATAAGGCTTCGGGGCCAACACGGCAACAGCAAGTCACCCTGGTCGACCGACCATGTCACGCTCCACTCCCATTCTGATACACGCATGTAATCGTCATGAGCTCATCACGCTCATAGAGGGTACACACCAGCATATCAGCCGACCTAGACTGAGGCATGCACGCCAAAACGGCACGGTCATGAACCGGGATGAGGTATTCGCTAGAACATGTAAGGAACAACCTCAAGAATAAAGTTGCGACGCGTGCAAGCTGTTTGCTTGTATGCAGGCTGTGTCGGTGTTTGTGCACCACGGTGCCACAATGCCACGACACGACATGACACGACCACGAAAGCTTGAACCTGCTACCAAGCCCGGGCACACGACCTATACAGTGGAATGATATGTCTGCTGGCTGCTTGCTCCTGCCAGTGCGGGGAGGAAAGGTCTCCGCTCCGCTCTGCCACTTGTAGAACCCGCAGGAAAGACGCTGCATATGTAGTGCAAAGGAAATTGGACAAAGGCACGTCAGCACAGTCGTTATCAGCAATTGCGCTGAGCAATTGTCGTTGGGTGACATGTGCATGCAGCATGCACTCAGGGGAGAGCTCCCCTGCACGCGGTATGCCACGTTGTGCCACAACACCAACACTACATGCAGCACGATCGCGCACACGGCAGCTAAGATGTCCAGCGCCACCCTCGGCGCGGCGGCAAGGATGTCAACCGATATCCCACAACCGGCAGCCCGGGATGCCGGACCTGGCCCCTGGTGGCAGCCGGGGATGCGGAACCTGGCCCCACGCACAGCAGCCGGGATGCAGGACCTGGCCCCACAACCCACCAGAAGCAACCCACAGCCCAGGATACCGAACATGACCCCATAGTCAACAGCCAAGATACCGGTACCAATCCTGGCCCCAGAGGCGGAAGCCTGATTTTGGGATTTGCGTCCGAACCCCCCGCGCAGGATTCGGGATTCCGAGCAACTTGGCACCCTCATCAGTGACGACAGACGAGAGGGCTGGACACTCACCAGCAGTGAAGAAGATTAGAGGGGTGACGTAACACAACCGGGTGCTGTCGGGCTGGCGCACTCACGGCAGGGGAATACCGGTATGGTATGGTCGTATCAGAGCACGGCAATCCACATTGACCAAACCAGGATTGATCAGAGCTGTTATGTGCTTTGCGGAAGCGTAACGGGAAACAGAGCCGGGCTGACAGTAGAGGCAGGTCGTACTTCAGCGGGCTTGAGTGTCCTGAGGAAGGGAAGGGGACTGGGGGAAGGAAGGGACACGGGACCAGAGCACCAGACACGTGTTAGTTGGCTGGCAAGTACAGGCGTCTTAGCAGCACACTACAGGGGAACACAGCTCAGGAACAGGGTGAGCGTATACTGGATGCTATGCTGCTTCCAAGGTCCAAGTGTGCTGAGTCCGGAGCGGCTGCGTACTAGGCAATAGGCTGAAGGTTACCGAAGGACCCTTGTGCCTTTGGTCTACGAATGTGGGCGACACGTGTGCACGGTACCGAACTGCAGGGATCGCTCAAGGAACTAAGTGCCCCAGACCCAGAGGCTAACGCAAGGCAGGTGTTGATTACCAAACAAGCCCTATGCAGACGCTGTGCTGACCTCGCTGCGGGGTGCAAGCTGCTGGTAGGAGGCACTCAGGCAGTCCTAACAGAGGGTGCCAACTTGCCCGGAATCTGGCTTTTTTACAAGGGGGGGTCGAGCGGGAATCTGGTTTTTGGATACCAGCTTTGGGGCCACGTTCGGCATCTAGGCTGCTGAGCGGGGACCGGGACCGGTATCTTAGCTGCCGGTCGGGGGTCGCGTCCGGCATCTCAGCTGCGGGGGGTGGGGTCAGGCCGGAATCTGAGCTGCCACGTGGGGGTCGCGCCCCGAATCTAGCTGCAGGTCGGGGGGGCACGCCCGGCATCTCAGCTGCTGGTGGTAAGCTACGTCGTGCATCCCAGCTGCAATATGCGTGTCCTCGTCCAGCTTTTGGCTACCAGGCATGGGGTCGCACACGTAGTGCAAATGCCAGTACATGGCGCGCCAATTACTAGCAGCGATCTACATATACATTTAATATAAACTCTTGCATATCTGTGACATGCTCCATTAATTGAAAATCAACTGCGGCCGAGTGAAGTTACACTAGGTCCCCAAACAGCGAAACACCGCAAAGCGACGCAGTGCTGTTCGTCTGGCACCTCGTATGCATGCGGCATAGCTACATAGTTACGGAACATCATGACTTGCCCGCTGAAAAGCAAGCAAGTGCGGTCCCGACATGTGGCACCATGGTGCACAAAGGCCGCGTGCTCGGGAAACGAGGCCCTCCTGCACCGCAAAACAGGAGCAGTTTGCACGCCTCTATTGCCGCAATACTCCTGTTTTGTCTCTTGTCTGTTGTCGAGGCAAAACGCACTGTGTCGGCACAGAGCCGGGACTTCGGAGGGGCTTACTGTTGTCAAGAGACAAACTCCTCAAACCATTATATTATATGGCCACCTTCGAGCCCAGGCACTGCTTAATAGGCCCGAAATAAGTAGTCCCCAAAGCCCCGCATCTCAGCTACGGGCCCCACCCCCAGCCCGGAATCTCAGCTGCCGGGCCTGACCCCGCGCTCGGCATCTCAGCTGCCGGACCCGACCCCGACCACCGTAGCTCAGCTCGCAAAATCACCCCGTCCGCGATATCCTGGAGCCCACCCCCCCCTTCGCCTTTTTTGGAAGTTGGCACCCTCTGGTCCTAACCCAAGCCCTTGTCCTGCGTACGGGCGGCTGTGAATATCAGAGCAACCTCTTGGGAGCTTGGGAACTGCAAAAGGCAAATCTTATTCCAGCGATGTTACAATTTGCGGTCACCGGCGCCTCCTGATTCCTTTAGTGCCAGTGCCGCTCTGCCGTACGTCCAGCTGACTTGGTGTGGCTTCCATTTCTTCCCATTCACGGCAAATACTGTAACAAACTGTATTTACCCTGAACCGTCCCCTTTCCTCCCCAGTCTTCCTGGGGGGGCGGGTGGGAAAAAACGCAATAGAGCCGGACGTAAGACGTAGCGTACTGATGTCGGGGCCTTTAGTCTCGCTTTGCGTTGGCCGCCGCGAGCGCGCGACTTCGCCGGTGAGCCTGTGAAACTCGTTTCACTTAACATACTAAGTTCTCCTTAATAAGCTAAGCTTTCACGCGTTGCAGTTGGTGGTCCTGCGCCGGGGTCCTGCGATGACCGGCCGACCGGCCCTGGAGCGGCCCGGCGCTGGCCCGGCCCTTCTGTTCCCCCTTTCCGCAGCGGGGAACGTGCCTCAGGTGCGTACATCTCGGCCTTTTACCGGGCTTGTCCGCGCTCCCCTTGCCTGTTGCACGTGGCTCCACCCCTTCCCTTGGCTTGTGCAGGTCGAGTGCCGCCAAGTTCCAGCTGCCGCCCCTCGGGCCCGCAGCCCATCACCGCCGCCCCCGGGCCTTAGCAGGGTGAGAAAGCCGGCGCGCCCGCCTTCCCTCGTATCTTGTAGGCCGCCGACGGTCGAGATGTACCCAATTCTTGCCCAGTTACCTAGCCTACTAGGTAGCTGCTGCATGGCGCCCCTCCGTCTAGAGCAGCGCACCAACTTCAGCACCTGCCCTGAGCTCAGCCTATCTCGCCCCTTGCCTGTCCCGCCCAGGCACCCGCGGCGTCCTTTCCCGACCTGTTTTGGTCTCGCATGGGCTTGACGGACACAGCTCCCCTGTTGTCGGCCCCGGAGTTGGCGGTGGCGGCTTCCAGCTACACCGTGGGCTTAGGGCGCGCTTTCGCCCTCCACCTGCAGCTAGCGGTGGGAGCCTAAAACGTGGGAGCGCATCCAGAACGGCGCCTGCGAATTCAACTCCTGGTGCCTCCTGCACTGTGGGGGGCGCAGTGTACGCAATTGCACTCCCGAGGACGTGGTCTCCTACATGGAGTCCCACTGGGTCCCGTCTCACCGCGGCCTGGTGTCACCCGACGGCCGGCCCGCCCCTTCCACCGCCAAGCAGCACCTTTCACACCTGTCCACCGCCTTTCAGTGCCTGGGCCGGCGCGGGCCGTACTCTCCTTCCTCTCCGCACGGCAACCCCTGCGATTCGGAGGTGGTCAGCGGCAACCGCAGTGGGTACACAGCGGGCGCCTGCGACGCCGGCTATGAGGAGCTGTCCGCGGTGCCCATGTCCCCCGCCAAGTACCTAACCCTGGTGCGCCACATCCGACAGTGTGCCACCGAAGCCCCCGATGTCACCCAGCGGGCCATGTTCCTGCGTGACCTGGTCTGCTTCCACTTCATGTGGCACACCACCATCCGCGGTGGCAACTGCGGTTCTCTCAAAACCACCGACTTCGCATCCCCGTTCCCGCCGCCCGCACCTCCGGCGGAGGGCGCCTACACGCCCGACCAGCAAGTAGTGATCCACAAGCTGGGCACCAAGACCTACCGCCACTGCCGTGCACCTCCCCAGGCGGTGCCTCCCCACCCGGACCCCGTATTGTGCCCGGTGCGGGCGTTGCGTGACTACTGGACGGCCTGCCAGGACCCCGAGGCGCCGCCCGCCAACCACATCTCTTCCTTCCTCTTTCGCCCCCTACACCCCAGCCTCGCCTACTTCAAGCCCGTACCCCTACAAAGCGGTACGCTGCAGGACCGCCTGGTAGTGTACCTCAAGGCCCTGGACAAGTACGACGGGGAGTCTTGCCACAGCTTCCGTCGGGGCGCTTTGCAAGGGGCCCAGGCCGCAGGTGCTAGCGAGCAGGAGCTGCACGAACTGGGCCAGATCCGCCCGCCCGCAATTCTGCACCGGTACCTAGACCCGCAGCGCCACAAGGGGGTCAAACGTACCCGCTCGGTGTCTACACCCTCGCGTCCGTAATAGGGTAGGGGTCCATCGGGCGGGACTCTGTGGGCGTAAGCATGGGTAGTAGGCACGTGCACGGCACTTGTCTGTTTCTTGGGGACCTTGTGTTCAACCGCCGGGGTTTTGACCCATGTGTAGGCTAGTGCACAAAAATGCACGAGGGAAGCGCCGTTGATCGGTAGATTTTATTGGTGTGGGTGGCGGCACTAACCGCTCGGGCCAAACTCCCTCCCGGTGTGGAGAACTGCTATAGCTGTCTGACGTGGGGTGGGTGGGTGGGTCGTGAAAAGCGTTCTGCTGCGAGCCCTTGAGCTCAAAGCTTATCGTTCAATAATAGTATTTCTATCTAGTAAGTCTGCTGGTAAGTTTGCCTGTTGGCCGCTTAGGTGACCCGGCCTCGGGGCTTTCCGTACTCCATGCACCTCTCACTCTGCACGGTGCACCCCGGGAACTGACATTCCTTTAGTGCCAGTGCCGCTCTGCCGTACGTCCAGCTGACTTGGTGTGGCTTCCATTTCTTCCCATTCACGGCAAATACTGTAACAAACTGTATTTACCCTGAACTTTCCTCCAACCACACTGCTGCCCCACCACGGGAGGCAGCCCTAGCCACTCCGGGTCATGACGCACGCCACCAGTCGGCTTGTGCCCAGCCACACGCAGCGTACGCCTCTCGGGTATCTTAGACCCATCATGTCACCGGCCTAGCGTTCCATATAGTTCGTTGCCGCCTACTTTCTCCTCTCTACCACACCTTAGCGCTTGCCAGGCCGCACACAGCAGCCCCGATACCGAGGGGTCTGCACGCCCCAGCCTTCGGGCCGCACCCATGTTCTTCCCCAGCCGCCCGGCCGCCAATCCTACCCTACGACTCATAGCTCATCCATCCCCACCAGATCAATTACCTCCGGCTCCTGCTGACGCGCGCCGGGATCCGCGGCCCCAATAGCTGCCCTGTCTACGCACACCTGCGCCGCCTCTGCGTCGAAGGCTTGAGTAACGGCCATGATGGGTCCATCCGGGCGGTACACGTAACCCACAACCACTCCCCCGGCCCGCACATACCCCTCCAATGCCCGCTCGGCGTTCAGCCAAACCACCACCGGCACCACCAGGTACGTCTTCCACTGCACCTCCAGCGGGTGCCTACACTCCCACCCCGCAAAATCCCTCCGCAGCATAAGCACCGGCCCTCCCACCGGTGCGCTAGCCCGACCGCTCTGAACTGCTCCTGTGCAATCTCGGACTACGGCTGAGCCCACCAGTGCCGCCACCGCCAGCGCCAGCACGAAGCGTCCCTGAGGCGGCATGCCCGGCCTCGGCCTTCACCTGCAGGTGGGGCACACCAGCACGCGTCCTTCGTTGCCAACTCCGGCGCCACCCAGGGCGTGAGTTCTGTTCCCTCGTCGTGTAATACCCGCACGGCATGGACATCTGAAGCCTTACCAGAGGATAATCCAGGCCTCCAGGCAAAATCGGGGTGCGTGGGGCCCTCGTGCCGCCGTGTTGGGCAGCCGGCTCCCAGGCAGCAACAGATCCGGCCGGTGCGGCAGCTGGGCGTGGTGTCTGCAGGGCATGCGGCCCAGCAACACGCGCCACCACCGGGGCCAAGCGGGCGCTATCAGCACGCAGTCCGGCCGCTCGTCCCAGATCTTCTTGACGGTGGGGCCCACTAAGTGATAAGGGGGAAACAGGTATAGCAGCTCTCCGCTGTCTGTCCGCGCCCCGCCTCCCGGCCCCCAGACCTGCTCCAGCGCGTCCACCCCCAGGGCGCCCGGGCACCAGTAGCGAGAGAAGAAGCACCCCTGCACCTTGGTCAGCTCTGTGTCTGCAAAACCGTCTACCGTTGGCACCCTCCGCCTGCCCCGCTGCGCATCCCATAGGCACGGGGCCCCCAGCACTTCGGCGTACACGTCTGGGTGCAGGCCCCAGTGAGCGGGGTCTTCATATTTCGACAGTGCATCTGCCCGCTGTTGCTCCTCCGCCCCCCTGGGCGCCCAGACCATGGTTACTTCCGTGTCAAACTGCGCGCAAAGCCGGTACACCTTCTCCACCGCCCGCAGGCAAGGTTCCGTGCCCCTCATGCCCATGATACAGATCTCCGCTGGCTGGCTGTCCGTGTGGTACTGCACGGTGCGCTGCTGCAGCAGGTGTGGCGCCTGCTCCGCCAGCCATCGCAGCGCCCACTCCACGGTGGCTATCTCCCTCTCCGTGCTGGAGAATTGCCCCATTGTTTGCCGCTCTAGGTCTTCTGGCGAGAACTGCACCGCCATTTCTTGGCTCCCCAGCTGTTCTCCCGGCAGGTAGGCCGCGAACACCGATTCGGACGCGTCCCCCACCACCCGCAGCACCATAGCAGGCGCCCGCGCCCAGGAGTGGTGCCCGTTTGCCCTCTGCAGCACCGCCAGGAAGAGCTTCGCTTGGCGCAGCACCTCCCCGCTGTCGCCCACCGCCTCGTCCCAGCCCACCTTGCCCTGCAGCGCCAAGCCCACAAGCCGGCTGTGCAGCGGCGCCCGCGCCACAGCCAAACTGAGGGACATGATTTTGCCTGCCAGTTGCGCTGTCTCCCTTGCCGTCACCCCCGCTTTCCTTTCTAAGGAGCCCACTAAGCTCCGCAGGGCCTCCACTTTATCTGCGGGCACCACGTATGCCAGCCGCCGGGAATCCACCTCCAGCCCCAGGAACCGCACACGCTGCTTGGGCTCCAGCTGACACTTACTGAGGCTCAGGGTGAACCCCAGGCTGACCAGCAGCTCCACCAGCGCCCGCGCTAACCACTGGGCCTTACCCCGGGACTCCGCCGCCAGGAAAAGGTCATCGATTAGGAAGCTAAGGCGGAGACCCGCGTCTCGCAGCGGTCGCAGGAGCTCCATTTTGAGCTGCGTGTACTGTTGGCACGCCGGGGCCAGGCCGAACGCCAGGCTGGGCCAGAACCACAGCTCGCCCTGCCACTCGAACGCCACAAAGCGCCACACCCCCGGGTGTATGGCCAGCTGCCAGTAGCCCGACTTGTCGTCCGTGGTGATCATCCAATCACCCTGCTGCAAATAACCCGCCACATCCTGCAGCTGCTCGTACTTCACAGGGCGGTACTTCATGAACGCGTTGATATACATAGGGTTGATGCATAGCCGCCGTTTGTCGTCTTTCACCACTACACGCAGCCCGTTGATTACCGTGGGCTGTCCGGGCCCCGCCCACCTCCGGATGGCCCCTTGCTTCGCGGCCTTAGCGATCTCCGCCGACACAAACTCTGCGTTCTCCGCCGCACTCTTGTGGTTTGCGAACTGCACTTCTTGAGGCTCACTCCCTGCCAGCATGGCCTCCGGGTCTTTACCCGCATGCCGCAGCATCTGCCGTACGATGGACATTTTCTTACGGTGGTCTGGCGCTTGCTGCTGCGCGGGGCTCTCGGGATGTACCCACGTCGGCTGGAAACCGTCCCGTACTAGCCGCAGCACTTCTTTGGCGCCGTGGCTTAGCCCTTTCCCTCCGCTGGTCTGCCGTAGGTACGCTTCCCACACGCCCCAATGGCTGTGAACACCCCGTGCCTGGTACGATTCGGGATCTGGTGCAATCCCCTTCAGCTGCTGTAAGAAATCCGCTGCGGGTGTGTTATCCAGGCCCGCACCCCGCTCTCCCCGCTGCAGCCTTTCTAGCGCTGCCCGCATGCGCTGCACCTCCCGCTGCACCCCTGTCTCATCCAAGGGCGGGCGCCCCAGCCCGTCACCTGCCGCTGCTCTCGTCGCCGGTAAGGGGCTTACAAGGGGACTCTTCATCGCGGGGAACCCGCCCCCGGGTAAAAGGGGGTCCTCGTCTAGGTCCACGCCTGCGTCCCAGGCTTCTCGGTCCCCAGCAGCGTTATACTCTGTCATGTCCTGCTCCCCTGCACCCCACTCCAAGTCATCCCCTGCCCCTACCGCACCGCCGGCTGCCTGCAGGGCAATGTAATGCAACACCGCGTACTCTTTATTGTCTTAGCACCGCGTCACCGAACAAACTACTACAACAGGGCCCGTCAACCGCCTTGGCATGCTGGTACCCGCAGCTCTACTATCGCACCCCGAGCCAGGCTTAGCAACACACAACCATACTATTTACTGATGCGAACTAAATGCCCGCACTAGCAGCTCCTACGCCCTCGTTGGCGCAGGCCCCCACCGACTCAGTCCCTTTGCCCGCGCCAGAGCGGCCAGGTTTTCTGGCCTGTTCACATGCACATGCCGGCACGAGCCCCCGCGACGGCACGTTCCCCTCCAGTAGTCCAGGCACGCGCCCGTCGCCCTAAGGTCGTCCCACACCTCCTGGTCGGCTAGCGGCGGCAACCCCTGCTGAGCCCGCCAGGCGTGTACCTCCCGCAGCCGTACCTGCTCGATCCCCGCCGCGGGCACCCCTGGCCCCGCGGCGCCACCGGGTCCCGCCGGCACCCCTCCCAGCGGCACGCCCACCCCCAGTGGGGGACCCCCTGTTCCCCCCGCTGCTGCCCTGCCGCCGCCCCCGCCTGCCGCCCCAGGATAACGGGGCGGTCTGCCCCCACCGCCCCCCAGTCCCCGATCCCGGCCCGTGCCCTCCCAGGCTTGCGCCCCGTACCCACCAGCACCCCTGGTACCACCTCCTCCGAAGGATGTTGGCGGTGGCCCTGAGCGCCCTCCCTCCTGCCAGCCAGTCCCACCCCCGCCCAGGTGTTCCGCCCATCCCGCAGCGGCGGGAGCCCAACTCCCGCCTGGTGCTGGCCCACGCCACTCTGCCGCGGCGCTGGCGCCGAACCAGGGCTCCCCTCCGTGAGGCCCGTAGTGGCCCGGGCCGCTGCCGGGCGGTGGCGGCGGTCCCCCGTACTCGCCCCCTCCCCACGTTTGCCCGCCCCTCGGCGCGACAGTGGCCACGCCCGCCGCGCCAACCCCTTCTCCCGCTGAGCCTACTTGCCGCCGCCCACCGCCGCCACCCTTTTCCTTCCGCTCCGCCCTCAGGACCTCATCCCCCAGCTTCTCCTGCGTTGCGTCCATGGCGTCTGCCAGGCGGCGCATGGCTATGCCCTGGGGCCTGGCGTAACCTCGACCATCTCCGGCGCCCATGATGCCGGCGCCGGCTGAAAACGCCTGACCTCCCGCTGCACCGTGAACACGCTCCGGAATTTCTCCAGCCGGCTGTCCAGGGCCGCGTCCGGGAACCGCGTCTGAAGGATCTGCTCCTCTACCCACTGCGCGCAGTCCACCTGGCTGAGAAACCCCGCCAAGATGTATGAGCAGCTGTACTTCCCTGTTGGCTGCCGCCCATCTGCGAAAGCAGCCTTGACCGCGTCCTTCCATTTATCATCCCACATGTCCTCCGCCCCCTTCCGCATGCGCTGCCCCACCTGCTGTACCCACTCGCCCACACTCTTGTCTCCCTTCCCGACCATACGCAGGCAGCTCTGGAACTGGCTCACCGCCCGCGCCAGCTCATCCCGGTACACCGTCTCTGCCCCCTCCTTGATGGCGTCCATGGCCGCTTGCCATCGCGGCCTGCTGTCCTCCTCCGTACGCGGCCCGTGCATCTCCCTCTTAAACGCCTCAACGGCCCCGGCTACGAACGGCGCCAGCGTCTCCACCTTGACACCGGAGCGCCCGGTCAGTCCCTTAGCCACCATGGCGGCCGCGGCCCGCTCGGACCCTAACCGCTGCTCTTCGTCTAGCCCCTGATGCTGCGGCACCTCTTGTAGCATATGGGACGGGGAGCGCCCTGCGGCGCCACCGCCGGACCCGGGCCCCCGGCCCGCCCCGCAGGGTACCCCTGCCTCGCTGCCCCAACGGCCTTGCCCTGGCGGCAGAGGCGCCCCTCCTTCGGGTATGCCTAGCGGCCAATAGCCAGCGCCGGGGTCCCAGTCCCTCCCCGGCTCCTCGCCCTCTCCTGGCAGGCGTGGCTATGGGCCCCCGGGGGCACGGTGTTGAGGGGGCAGCGAACGACCCCTCCGGTGGCGCTCTGCACCCGCCTCGTACTCTGACTCGGGTTCTGCCTCCGTCCCGGCCGTCACCCCCTCCGAGTCCCGGCTCCCCTGTCCCCGGCCGCCTTGCCCCTCCCTGCGGGCCCGGTCCGGCTGAGCTGAGCACGGGCGTGCGGGCGCAGCTGTCACGGCCGGTTCCCTTGACGAGCTATGCCCGGTCCGCGGGGCCCCACCTCGCGCTCGGTCCTCCGCCAGTGGTGCTTCTCCGCCCGAACCCCGGGGCACACCTCCGCCCTGGCGTCGCTGCCCCGCCACGTAACCCCCACGCATCGCGTCCCCCAGCTCCGCCACGTGTTGCCCCGTCAGCGAGGAGTAATCGCCGCCCTCACGCCCCCATTGCTCCTCCATCTCCGACTCCCCGTGCCCACTGTGCTGCTGCACATCGTCCGGTCCCATCTCGTCCCCGCTGTCCAGGCCCCCTTCCGCGGGCGTGCGTGGCCGGGGCTGTACCCGGCGCCCGTCCTGTTCTAGGCCGCCCGGGGACGCTTCCCTCGACCTCCGGACCGCTGGCGCCCGCCCAAAGCCCGGGGCTCCCAGGGACGGCGCCCCGCGTGCCTGTGGCTCGGGTGGCCTCTGCCCTGAACCGCCCTGAGAACCCCGTGCCGCCCGGGGACGCCCAGCCGCTGCTTCACCGCCGGGCCCAGACCCAGCAGGGCCCGATGCCGCCGGGGACCCCGCGCGTGATCGCTCCAAGCCTCCACCCTGCCCTGAGCGCCCCGCCGCGGGCCGATAAGCGCCCAACCCCGCAGGCGCTGCCCCACCGGACCGCCCTGGCGACCCTTCTCTACCGCTAAGTGCTTGCCTCCCAGCGCCCCGCAGCTCCTGCAGCGCCTGTGTCGCCTGCTGTTCTTCCAGCTCCTCATCCGCCCCTCCCGCACCCCCATCCCTCTGCGCCCGAGGCCCCCCTCCCCGCCGGTCCGACGCCATCGTCCCGCCCTGCAGCCACCAGCAAAGGGGACATCCCGCGGGTAACCCGCCCGCTCAGCCTGTGTTCCGCTAAGGGGACTCCTATCCGCAGCCCCCACCCCTTTCCCCTAGTCTCGCGGACCCAACCCCGGCCCACGAAATCGTGGACCACACGCACTATCCGCTTTCCCAAAGCCTTCAACCAGCGTCGGTCAGGCCCGCACAACACCCAGCGCCCCTGCCCTCTCCAGATTGGCCGACAGCCTCCTCCACAATCGCCCCAAGCTCTCGCCCGTCCCCACGCCCATGTTCCGCCCGTGCCCCGTCTTTAACCACGCCCGTGCAACCCCCAGTGCCCTGCCTTCGCCAGGCCCGTTGGCGGTCTTTGTCAGTAACTCTCCCTTGCCTTTGCCAGGCCGCGCTAGAGCCTCCGCCGCAGGCCCCCCGCACACGCCACGCACCATGGTCCCACCGCCTTCGCCAGGCCCCACCTACCCCAGCGTCTCGGCCTTAGCCAGGCTCGCGGTCATCTCTCAGCCTTCGCCAGGCAAACCTAAGCCTTCGCCAGGCCCCCCACACGCCCCACTGAAGCCCCAGCCCCGATCAGACCCTCGCCTTTGCCAGGCTCGCAGACGGGCCTTTCCCATGCATACCTCAGCCTTTGCCAGGCAAATCTAGGCCCTCGCCAGGCCCCCACGCGTCTCACTAAAACCTCAGCTCAGGTATGACCCGCGCGCGCGTTGGCCTGTGCCAGCCTCTTTACGCAGGCCTTTCTCGTCTACCTTAGTTTGCCTGCGGCCTCTCTAGGCCCCCGGCTGTCCTAATCGCGGCCGGACCCCCTCCGTTTCGCGATCAAGAGGGTACCCCGCCCTTCGCCAACTCGCTTCGCTCGGCCTTAAACCTCAACCCGTTCTTGGATGCACGAACGGGGAAAGAGGGGCTGCTCCCCATGGTCAGCCCCTCTCGCGCCAGTCAAGCTCTCGACCGACCCGTGGGGCCGTCCGAGGCTTCGCCCCGTCAGCTCGTTCCCAGCCCCAGTCCATACTTCCCGGCCCGTGGCCGCACCCACCTTGGCACTACGTAGAGGAACTTGCAAGTCGGAATGGCGAAGGTGTAGCCTTCGGGCGAAGCAAACCTGAGGACTGAGGTGTCGGGGAAAGGGCAGGCGGACAGGGAACAAGCGGCCACAGGCCTCTCTTTATTGTCCTGTGTCCCAGCTTCTACATTGGGTTTACTCACGCACAGCCTGTTGAATTAAGCTGGCAATGAGCGTGTCGCAGGCAACGTGAAGCCCTTCCCGCCCTGCCTTTCGGCAACAGCAGCCGCGAGGTTGGCTTCTGGGCCTTGCTGCGGTTGAAGCAAGAGAGAACTGTGCTAGTATTGGACAGGGTTGCACGGATAGGGTGTGCCCTGTAGGGCGTAGCAAAGTACCCGTTGCGGTGTCGTCGACACCACCTTTCCTAGATCAGCGAGAAATGTTGGTGCGCATCCTACAGAACGAGGCTAGCAGCGGCACCAGCTTGCGCAACAGGCCCTCATTGCATGTCCAGGGCCTCGCTGAGGCTCCTTGTCAGTGCTCTTGTGAAAATCCGCGCTTCCTGCGAGCTCTGACAACCAAATAGAAAGGGAGTAATCACTTGCCTTTATGATCGCTGCTGTCGGCTCTCTGCTAGCCAGCCAGCTGTCGCGACTGCTAAGCTTCTAAAATAGTCGTGAAAAGCGTTCTGCTGCGAGCCCTTGAGCTCAAAGCTTATCGTTCAATATTAGTATTTCTATCTAGTAAGTCTGCTGGTAAGTTTGCCTGTTGGCCGCTTAGGTGACCTGGCCTCGGGGCTTTCCGTACTCCATGCACCTCTCACTCTGCACGGTGCACCCCGGGAACTGACATATCCGCGCCTTGACAATCGGACTTCGCACGTCCTTGGCCCTCGCCGGCCGGTACAATAAGACAGCTCGACTGCACAGGACTGAGCAGACATACGCCGTATACCACAAAGGGGCCTATTGCCCACTGTTCAAGGCTTGTCACGCCAACAGTAGTGACTAAACGCGTACTGCGAAACCAAACTAACACCAGAGAATACGCGATATGCGCAACACTTGTGGGCAAGAGTCTTGAAGGTTACTTGAGAGGTAGATTGAGTAGTCTTGGCTTGTTGACCGTAGAGACTTGACGCCTTTTATACCAGTGCATGCATCCAGGGAGGGTCCAGCTCCGACAAGCTTCCAAGCTTCCTCCAGCTTCCTCGCAGCTACTTCAAACAGCTTCTCGCGGCTCCTATATACGAATAGAGCAAGTCCCGATGCTTCCTTAAGGTTCGCGAACGTTCGATCCGTCAGACTCCATGCAACACCATAGTGCAACATCACTATCGAATAAACCAAATACATCATATCATGTTGATGAAGGGACACCGCTGGATCCTTGGGCGTATATCCAGATCATGCACCGAAACCAAATCGTGACGCATTTGAGACGTGGAAACGCAGTCTTTGAGCGCTGAGAAACGCTGTCAAGACACTGTAGGTATACCTCCTGCCTATTGCAGGGACACAACCGACCAAACTTTGCCCCAGACTGATGGATAAATAATTGCCGGTTCAGGGGGGGGGGGTGGAAAATTAAGTTTTGGACACATATGCCAAGTTAGTTTCAGGAGGGCGCCCCAGACCCCCCGCCCGCCCCCGGACGGTGCCGTACTATTATTTAATATTTCTAAAATATTATATTTTTATTCCTAAAAACGTATATAGTCTCGTGAGGCTGTACTCGATTATATACGCTGGTCAGGCGTAGCTCGCGTCTTGGTTCACCGTCCAGCTGTCAGCCCAGGCCTTCCATACCCCAGCAGCGGAGGCCCAACCAGGCCATCCCCATAAACACTACATTCACTAAAGTATTCAATGATTCATACTTGTTTCTGCAACAGCGCGCTGTAACCTGGACAGGGCACCTCGCCGGGTGTCAGCTGGCCCATGTAGGCATGGGAGGCCTGGGGTCTCCCCTGATCAAAGGGGTCTGACAGCATTTCAGGCTCCCCTGGTAGGTTATTGCTTGCCAAACATCTTTTATATGTTGTACAAGTTGCAAGCTATCTGTTGATGTGTTCGGCATTGCGAAAGTCTGCTCCAGGACAAAGTTCCAAAGGGGCCCCAACTTACTTCCGGGGGGCCTGAACCCGACCCCCCACCCCCTGCCGTACAACCCACTTTGACACCCCGTAACTTCATGTGTCGTACACTGTTTTGAAATTTGAAACCACCATTGGAATGCTCGTGTTAAGCTCTTTGATTTCCAGCATATGTTCACTTTCTGAGTTTTCTACCCCCTGGCCGGTTCACTATTTATGCCACATGCCGAGGCGCGATTTAGTGGGGCCCAGCCGGACCCCCTCCCCACGTGCTGCTCTGCGGCCATGCCTCCGTGCCGTCAACATGCTCTCCTGTTGTCCTCTCGTTCAGCACATGCCTTCCTAGCGCACACCTGGAGTCCAGGGCTGGCATCTTATTTAATTTTCACTATATAATCCAGTTTCCAGCTCGCAAATTTTGAGGGATTTAATTGCAACCGACCAAATTTCTGCCCCCGGCTCATGGCAAAATAATTGAGGGTTCACTATTCATGCCACATGCCGAGGCGCGACTTAGTCAGGCCCAGCCGGGCCCCTCCCCCACGCGCTGCTCTGCGGCCATGCCCCCTTGCCGTCAACATGCTCCCGTGTTCTCCTCTCGCTCGTTCAGTACATGCCTTCCTAGCACACACCTGGCCGGTGTCGCCGCAAAAGAGCTACGGTGGCAGTAAGTCAAGTACCAGGGAACAGAGTATGGGGGCGTTTCCGCAGTCATGCAACGGGATACCGTAGGCGACAAGTGTATTTTGGGGGCAGGATGCCCGTACAGCGCAGGCGGCGCTGGCAGGAAGTTATTTCCCTCAGTGGCATCCGGGTGCAAATGATTCCGGGTTCACTAAAGACACGGCCCCAAGGGCCCGGCATTTAATTAGATCCGACGTATGGGCTTGGCGGAAGATGCCAGCTAGCCCTGCCTGGCCGGTGTCGCCGCAAAAGAGCTACGGCGGTAGTAGGTCAAGTACCAGGGAACAGAGCATGGGGGCGTTTCCGCAGTCATGCAACGGGATACCGTAAGCAAGAAGTGCATTTCGGGGGCAGGATGCCCGTATGGCACAGGCGGCAGGAAATCATTTCCCTGAGTGGCATTCGGGATTCGGGATTCAACATCGGGAATGGGTGTCATCCGATGTAATCTTGTGCAAATGAGCACAAGGTCGCCAGTTCGAACCCGTATACCCAACGGTGGCTGGCTCACCCCTCTACTCTTCTCTTAGGGAGTGGAGAGTGTTATGAAGCGGTCTTGCGCTTGCGCATCCGCGCGGTCTTTCAGATTCATATCCATGGATTGGGTGGTGGACCAGTAGGGATCGTATTCCCCCAACTCCATTGGCGCCAGGGGAAGGGAATTCCCCCGTCATTTACCTCATTCGGATGCAAATAATTCCGGGCGGGTTCACTAAATGCCCTGTCTCTGACTGAGACTGACAAAAGCTCAAGCGGCACGGGGCAAACGGCACACACACCATTGCAGGCTGGTGCAGGCTGGTGGAAACAGACTCTGCCGTGGCCAACTTCAAGCTGCCCAACCCGGTGAGCCACTTAGTTAAGGCGTTTGGCAGGTCACTTGGCACCAGTGCGGTAACTGCCAAGGGCCTGGGCTTGCATCACCCCCACTCCATTGGCGCCTGGGGAAGGGATTCCCCCATCATTACCCTCATTCATCACCTGAACTGGAGTGAACCTGTGTACTGCACACTTGCAGCTCGCTTCCATGCACCACCTCATGTGAGCCAGGTGCCGCCTACCTAGCGCTGCTGGGCAAGGTGGCAACCAGCACACACACCGGGCAGGGCCATGGGAGGCGGGGTGGGGCCATGGGCGGGAGCACATGGGGTTGCCTGTGCTGGTATCTGATAGGTTGCGCTTTGGACTCCCACTGCAGCTAGGTCTCCTGGTCAAAGCCCAACATATGGTGGGGTCAGACTATGCTATGTGTAGGACCCAACATATGACGCGACCCAATGCTATCATGTGCCGATGCATGTAGTCAACCAAGTCGCGACCAAACCCAACCTTTGGTAGGTCCAACTATACCTGCGGCCCCATGACTTGTAAGGTCCAACACGCTGTCAAAGCAACACCCAATCTATGGTTGGGCCCAACCATAGGAGGGGTCAACCGCGAAAATTGGCGGCGTGCTCGCTCGCGAGCCCGCGACGCTGCGATTGCGCCTGAGGGGCACATAAATATATCAAGTGGGAGGCCAGATCATGTGATAAGAGCGGCAGCGTATGCAGGCAGCTGTATCGGCCACTCCCCTGCTGCTGCAGCTGTTACCCGCAGCTGTTACCTGCCTGTGGCCAACCCAGTCTCACCTGGGCACGTGCCATACTGCAAAGGTGGTCCAAGGTCCAAACGCCCTTGCAGCAATGCAACACGTTTTAAACCCGCATTTTACCACATTGAAATGTTGGCGCACTGTAATTGCCTGCGATTCGGTAGTGCCAGCAGGCTCATTTTGCCTGCGAACTGTCCGCATTCCGCGCTGTAATCTCTGGGGAGATCCTGAGGGGGACATTTTGTCATCTTTAGCGATCATGGAGCAAGTAGCGGGGCTTGCGGGGCTCGCTGTGCGTTCTTGCCGATGAGCATGTCGCATACATGCCGAGAGCGAACATCGCCGTTTTCGTTGATGCGAGAGTCAGAACTTACTATATAAAAAGAACAAGCACTACTGACGAGTCCAAAACACCCATTGCGAGAAATTTGCGGGGTCTATTGACTGACTTGCCATACCCGCCACAGGCTGCCCACGCCTTTTGTCCCCCAGCAGAGGTGTAAGCGCTTTCACTTGTGTCACGATACATATATAGGTATACGTCATGTACTACGAGCTTTACAGGTGCCGGTGGGACGGCAATGAGGGCAGATCAGGGCCTCGCTCTGTGTGTGCTGATACCCCTTGTACGGCAAGTGCCGTGTCCCACAACCCCTTTCAGCGGGCTTGAAGTCACCCTAAATTTTGGACCACTGCCCAGCCCCGGGTGACACCGGGTTGCCTGTGGCGCCGGAACGCGGTAGCCCAGTTCCAGCCCAGACAAATTTTTCGCCTTGGGCAACCAGGACGTGGACCGGACTCTGAGCGCCCCTAGTGCCTGCTCGTGTGTGAGTCAAGCAGTAGGTTGGAACCCTTTCCCGTGGAGGTGTAGCTGTAGTTGTAACCTAGCACTGCTGCTCCGCCAGCACGGACAAGGCGGGAGAGGAGGAGGGCGTGGTGCCGCTTCTGGTAGCCCACTGTTGCCGTACTGATCACGGAAAGGTAGTAAGAGGAGAGGGAAGGGTGCACCACTGTGCGCTGCCCTAGTGTAGCCCGCTGTTTACATACACCTTGTAGTGAGGTGCGTGTGGGAAAGGGGTGATGGACTGATGATGTCGCACCGCTGTGCTCCGCCTACTCGTAGCCCACTGTTGCCTTGCCTATACCCTATGCCCTTTGCGAGATGTTAGATGGCGGGCCCCTCCCACGGCGCCGCGACTATGCTAACCTCTCTGAAGGCATGTTTGAGTGGTGCTTGCGTGACAATGCCGTCAAGTTGCAAATAGCTTTTATGCGATCCATCTGTGGGACCTATCGCCCAGCCCACCGCCTGTTGTTTGCCGAAATGGCTCAGCTACCGCTGCACTATTTTTGGGCTCGACTTGTCCTCCTGTTCTGGAACCGTTTGGTCAAGCAGCAAGGGTCGCTCGCCCACCACGTGCTGAGAGAGGATATCCGGTTAGCGGATGAGGGATGGGCTGATGCTTGGGCGGGTAAAGTGCTGCGTTTTGTCAGGGAGCTCGGCGTTGATGTATGGCTGGAGTTACCTGTAGATACTGTCTCCCATGCAGATAGGGCGGCGTGGCTTGCTGGGCGCCCCTCCCTTTGCCACTGTGATGTCTAAATTTAGAGAGCGTTTGATGGCTGGTTGGGATCATGCACGGTTAGTATCTCCCTGCGGACTTCCGTCCGACGGAAGCCCTGGCATCCAGATGAGTAGGTACAAGCATCAAATGGGGCTCGCCTTTCGAGGCTCTGCTGGTTCCATGTGGCCTAAGCACGCCAAAGTGTTCATTTCAAGCACCAAGTGAAGTTGCTGTCGTTTAGGCTCTGTTCATGGCCGCTATCTGCAAATAGAGCTGTCCAAAGGGGCAGGCGTTTGGCCCGCTCCGAAAGGCTGTGTCTCGCATGCAACGGTGGTGCTGTCGAGGACGAAGAAGAACGCTTATCCACTGCCCTGCGTATGCCAGTGCCCGTGCTACTGTTGATTTGCCTTACGACCAGGGGATCTGTGCTGTGATGGCGGTTGAGGACCAGACCAGTCTGGCAGGGCTGTTGTTTCGCATCAGTGAGACCCGGGCTGGGATATTATCCCACGGGCGTTAGGCCAGGTGCACTTCTCCTTGTCTACTCCTGCTGACGGTCTCGGAGCCACACTGCTCATGGGGCATACCGCTGGCTGTGGGCTGCACCGCTCAAGCTATGTAACAGTAACAGTAACAGTAACAGTATACCGCTGAGTGCTGCCCTAGTCCTTGCCCGCTGCCTTATTCCCTGCCCTGCGCTGTTGTCCACCGTGCTATCCCGCCCGTGCGCTGTGCGGATCCGAGAGGCACACGCAAGGGGGCCGCCTAACCATCACGCCTTGACTTTACAGAGTATTGTAGCAGTTATGGTGCTTATCCGGGAGCCCAGAAGTCGTGTCTCTTTCGCATTGTCCACCTATATCGAGAGTATGCGCGACTGACAATCAAGGGTAACTCCCCCAAACTGGCGAGGCCACGCCTATTTATGCAGAGTGTGCCGTACCAAAGGTCCATGCACCCTCCAATAGGACGCTCACCAACCACTATGCCGACAGGAAGCTCGCGTTAGAGGGCGTTAGAGGGCGCTAGGAGCTCTGTAGCGAAATAGCGCACTGGTAGCGCACTCCTAGCGCTGCGTAACGCTGGGTTAACGCGTCGTGAGAAAGCCAGCCCTGGGCGCGCTACACACCTTAGCGCGAACGGCAGCCCCTTAGCGCTTTCTGTCGCGGTAGCATAACGCTGAGCATAGCGCGCAAAAGAAACCACCTTAGGGTATAACGCGAGCTGTAACGCGAGGCGGTACGTGGGGCGCTAGGGAGGCTGCCGTAGCGCAGGCGCCACTTCATGGCGTTAGGCGCCCTAATTGGTAACGCTGGTTTCCATTTCGCGTTACAGAGCCTCTCGCCAAGCGTAACTAGGGCGCTACGCTTGCGCCAATAGCGCTACCAGCGGAAGGGGCACAAAACCGTAGCACGGCACGCACGGTTCGGTCAGGTTCGGTGCACAACAGCAGGGTCCTACCCAGGGGTCCCCTGGTCCTACCTACTGCCTGCAAACATACAGCTGCTAGGTCGCCAGTAATCGTGCAACACGCAACCACTCCCTGCCATCTGCATTACTATGCCTAGTTGGACGCCTCAAGATCACATGCTCAAGCCTTCCAGTGACACTTGTGTTGCAGCGAACACCTTGTCCCAGCCCCACTTCCCTACACCTACCGCTCCTACATCCTGCTTACTGGTCTTAATTCCTGCTACAAACGCCATGCTGCATGCCTTGCCTAGCACTCACAGCGCTTAGCCATGCCATCTGCTACTGCAAACCTGATGCCCCCTCCCTCCTGCCTTACGCCAATCGCTCTTACTACAGACCAGCTGTCTTACGCATACACTTGTTCCAGGTGTAGCCCGGTCCTGAATGCGCCCGCCTTTGTAAAGCAGGTACCCCGCACCTGTCAGCACACGTGAAGGGATTGAGTTACATGGTCATTAAGGGTACGATAGGAGAGAGGACTACAGTGACGCAGTCAAAGCTTGAGCCAGGTGAACAGCAGGCAGGATGTTGTACTGTTGGCGGGACACAGTGTCCTGTGCCAAGGGCCTACCTGCGTTGGCTTGACCTTATGGGTGGGTGTTGGGCGGCGCTTCCTCACATGAATCCTCGCAGGCGCCTGAAGGCAAGGGAAAGCCGTGTTGGGGTCGCACAAAACACTTGACGACGGTAAGCTAGGGTACAGCCAGCGTGTTCGATGTCCTCATGGGGCGAGCGGGGCCAACAGGCTAGTACAATGTAGCTCTGGCCAGGACACAAACACACCTTCGTTGGCTGCTCAAGCAACGCTCAAGCCTACATGTGCAGCGCTTCCTGGAGCCCACCTTTCCGCACAGCGGCTGCATGCCTCAGTCCCCAGAACTCTACCACAGGAGAGACTTGTTGTACTGCATTACCCACCGTCCTTCCCGCTGCGGCACATGTAAATTGACCGACACGCAGCACCCCGGTGTCCCAGACCCACCTCCACAAGCACGCCATCAAGACCTCGGGAGTCCCCTTGCCCCTTGAGTGGAGAGGCAGCCAAGGCCCGCGAGCGGCGTCCCGCCACGCATCGAGTGCTTGCTTGACAGCCGGCATCAACCGGTGCCCCGCTAATGTATGAGGTCATGCGACAAGTGTGCAGCAAATAGAAAAGTAAACCCAAAGCACACCTTGCGATCGTCGTCGTTGACCTTGACCTCCACCGCCGCGGAGATATGCTGCCAGCCCGCATGCCCGCTTAATCCTCCTCTTGGTCAGTAGACTAATCGGTGCCATTTCAGATGGACGGAGCACCAGCAGCACCGCAGGATGGCAAGGAACGCTCCGTCACGCGTCAGCCCACAGACCTACGAGCATGAGCAGCATAAGAATGAGATTGCATCGCATTCTGCACAGTCTCGGTGCTACACAGAGAAGCGCGGGCAGGGGCAAAGCGCAGTTTGACCAGGTCCAGTTTGGGCGTTCCTTGCCGCGCTTCATCAATGCCGGAGTACTTACAGTTTATCTTAGCATAGAAGCGTTCCAGAAACAGGTCCTCTAGCTGCGCTGCGGAGACTGCGCGGCTGCAGCAAAGCCAGGACCAGCGTGAAGAAACACGGTAACCAGTTCACTGTTAGCTCATAGCTTATGAAATGTGCTTACAATATTCAAATCAATACAAGGCTGCAGTCCAAGTATCCCGGGGAAGGCTTTGCGATTTGAAAGGGGTACGGCACGCCCCATTCACGGCCGTGCACTCTTACAAAGCACATCTTCATACTTCGCATACGTTTTTTCACAGCACATCCCTCTTGTCCAAGGTCTGCGCTGCATGTCATGCCCTGGCACCCTCCCCTGGCACGCAGGCCCAGCCTTGCCCGGCTGCCCCCTTTGCCCCCCCATTGGTATGCCCCTTCCTTCCCAGCACCATTGTGGTTGAACGTGCAGGGAAGGAAAAGGAGAAACTCATCGCACGGCAACGCTGTATGCTGTGTGGGGCAGTGAGATGACCGCGTGGGGTGTGGTCCTTGCAGCCGGGTTCGTAATGCACAGACTACTCCTGAGTGGTTGCACGCAGTCACACGTTGCGCCATTGCTGTGTGCTGGCAGGTGCTAGCAGCGAGTCGACACTGGTAAACAACGCGTAGACCTAGCTGTTCTTGTCCTGAACTGCGGTGTAGCACATGCAAGAACAAGGACCCTGATGGGCGTGACAGAGCCCAGTACGTTGCACAGCACATTCTGGTGGCATTAGTCAGGCAGCACTGCAGCTGCCGTTATGTCAGATATCTTGACATCACGTTACTTGCATTGCAGCATGTAATGCTGTGTAGACTGGGGACACACTGAAGGCGTTCACATCTTCCTTGGCCAAAGTACACCGTGTCAGTAGTACCGGTATGGTTTGCATCGCCGGCACACCCATCCATGGGCATATCCAGCAAGTTGCAGCTGTGGGCATGTCGTGTTCTTGCTTATGCGTCCCTTGTCCTCTAACCCCATATGCGCAGTACAGATGCGAGGTGTAACTGGTGCTTCATCCCCAAGGGTTCGTGCATCCAGCATGCCAAAGGGCTGGGAATAACATACACCAACCGCCAGGGGAGCCACCTGCCGCCGTGGTCCACACGATGCACGGTCAGCTGCCCATAATGCGAGTGCCTTCAAGGATTCCAAGCACCAAATGTCCGTAATGATCTTTGTATGCCTGCGCACGCATGTATACATGCCCGCGGCGTCAAAGCAAACAGGGTCACCCAACACCCAGGTACGGCTCCCCACAGTGCCCACCACGCCCGATCCCCAGCGCCGCACCGCTCCCTGCAACGCGTCAAGCGGGCAGTAAACCCTTGCGTACAATGCTCGATAGGCATCTGATGGGCCACCCTTACAGGCCGTCTCGCAAATGACGTGTGCCACCGTCGCACGCGAACGGAGTTGGCCACCACATACAACAATTCAGGTGTCTTAACCCACGCGGCCCACTCCCGACACCCCGCGCCATGCTGCCGCCTGTGAAGTGTTAGGCGGGCGGCGAACCGTTGCATACTATGCTTGATAACTGCCTGGTGTGCGACTCTTAACAGACCGTTCCATGCGCGACATGCGCCCCATCGACATGGAAGCGAATAGCGCCGTCAAACCGTTGAGGGTGCAGCACCCCACACGGCCACACCCAGTCCCCAGCGCCGCGCCGCTCCCTGCAACGCGTCAAGCGGGCAGTTAACACTTGTTTACAATGCTAGATAGGCATCTGATGTGCCAGTCTAACAGCCCGTGCCGCGCCCGACAAATGCTCCCGTCGAACGCAAAGGAACCGCGCCACCCTGTTCAACACAGGTGCTTCAATCCACACAGCCCACCCCCGATCCCCAGCGCCGCGCCGCTCCATGCAACACGTCAAGCGGGCAGTTAACACTTGTTTACAATGCTAGATAGGCATCTAATGTGCCAATCTAACAGCCCGAGCCCCGCCCAACAAATGCCTCCGTCGCACGCAAAGGAACTGCGCCACCCTATCCAACTCGGGTGCTTTAACCCACACAGCCCACGCCCGATCCCCAGCGCCGCGCCGCTCCATGCAATACGTCAAGCGGGCATTTAACACTTGCGTTCAATGCTCGACAAGCATCTGATGGGCCAGTCTAACAGCCCGTGCCGCGCCCGACAAACTCCCCCGTCGCACGCAAAGGAACTTCGCCACCCTATCCAACTCGGGTGCTTCAATCCACACAGCCCACCCCCGATCCCCAGCGCCGCGCCGCTCCATGCAACACGTCAAGCGGGCAGTTAACAATTGTTTACAATGCTAGATAGGCATCTAATGTGCCAATCTAACAGCCCGTGCCCCGCCCGACAAATGCTCCCGTCGAACGCAAAGGAACCGCGCCACCCTGTTCAACACAGGTGCTTCAATCCACACAGCCCACCCCCGATCCCCAGCGCCGCGCCGCTCCATGCAACACGTCAAGCGGGCAGTTAACACTTGTTTACAATGCTAGATAGGCATCTAATGTGCCAATCTAACAGCCCGTGCGTGCCCCGCCCAACAAATGCCTCCGTCGCACGCAAAGGAACTGCGCCACCCTATCCAACTCGGGTGCTTTAACCTACACAGCCCACGCCCGATCCCCAGCGCCGCGCCGCTCCATGCAATACGTCAAGCGGGCAGTTAACACTTGAGTTCAATGCTAGACAAGCATCTGATGGGCCAGTCTAACAGCCCGTGCCGCGCACGACAAACTCTCCCGTCGCACGCAAAGGAACTGCGCCACCCTATCCAACTCAGGTGCTTCAATCCACACAGCCCACCCCCGATCCCCAGCGCCGCGCCGCTCCATGCAACACGTCAAGCGGGCAGTTAACACTTGTTTACAATGCTAGATAGGCATCTAATGTGCCAATCTAACAGCCCGTGCCCCGCCCAACAAATGCCTCCGTCGCACGCAAAGGAACTGCGCCACCCTATCCAACTCGGGTGCTTTAACCCACACAGCCCACGCCCGATCCCCAGCGCCGCGCCGCTCCATGCAATACGTCAAGCGGGCAGTTTACACTTGCGTTCAATGCTAGACAAGCATCTGATGGGCCAGTCTAACAGCCCGTGCCGCGCCCGACATACTCCCCCGTCGCACGCAAAGGAACTGCGCCACCCTATCCAACTCAGGTGCTTTAACCCACGCAGCCCACGCCCGACCGTGCTGCCGCCTGTGAAGCGTCAGGCGGGCAGCGAAACCTTGCATACTATGCTGTATAGCTGCCTGATATGCGACTCTCAACAGGCCGTTCCATGCGCGACATGCGCCCCATCAACATGAACGCGAACAGTGCCATCCAACCGTTCAGGGTGCGGCACCCCACAAAGCTCACGCCCGGTCTCCAAAGTTGTGCCGCTCCCTGCAGCGCGTCACGAGGGCAGTAATCAATTGCAATCAGTGTTAAAAGGGCACCTGATGTGCAACTCTAGGAGGCCGCCCTGCGCACCACGTGTGTTTCCATTGGAGGGCGAATTCATTCAAGCGCGCAAACAGGGTACCCTAACCATTCAGGTGCCGCACCCCACACGGCCCACGCCGGTTCCCAGCGCCATGCTACTTGCTGCAACGTTCTGCACGGGAATCAATGACAAAGTACGAAACGGCCGATTAGATGATCCAAGATTGTCTGCAAGGCGAGATGATTTGGCCCTAGTCGCCCCCCCTTCCCAGCTGCTAATACACATGTCCTGGCAAGCTGGCAGTCCCTGTGCACCCACAGCCTGCCGCGCACCTGCCGTACGGCTTTGTACGGCGTGCACGCAGCCTCTCATTGCCCCTGGCATCCGCCGCACCACCTTCCCCAGCCCACACTACCTACCACGTGGCAGTCAAGGTGCCGCAGACCAGGTGCTGGAGGAGGCGGCCCACCTCCCACTCGCCCACGCCTGCAGCGTGCACTATCGCGTGCACCGCGGCTACTCCCGGGCCTGCACGGTCGTAAGCAAAGCACATGGGCACTCAACAGCGAGCGACATGTATATTTGCACGACCCGCCGCCTACCGTACGTCATGCCTTGGATCATAGACCTTGAACCACACCCCTACACTGCCACCCTTGGCACCAACGCCCCGGGAATGCATGCCACTTTGGTGACAACGCCAATCCGTGACCTCCAGTCACACCCCAACTGTTTAGCGATTGGATGCTCCACGGTTGTCCGCAAAGCGAGATGATTTTGCCCTTTCGGCGCAAGTCACCCCTCCCCAGCTGCTAATACACATGTCCTGGCAAGCTGGCAGTCCCTGTGCACCCACAGCCTGCCGCGCACCTGCCGTACGGCTTTGTACGGCGTGCACGCAGCCTCTCATTGCCCCTGGCATCCGCCGCACCACCTTCCCCAGCCCACACCACCTACCACGTGGCAGTCAAGGTGCCGCAGACCAGGTGCTGGAGGAGGCGGCCCTCCTCCCACTCACCCACGCCTGCAGCGTGCACTATCGCATGCACCGCGGCTACTCCCGGGCCTGCACGGTCGTAAGCAAAGCACATGGGCACTCAACAGCGAGCGACATGCATATTTGCACGTTGACAGGACCCGCCGCCTACCGTACGTCATGCCTTGGATCATAGACCTTGAACCACACCCCTACACTGCCACCCTTGGCACCACCGGTTCCCAGCGCCTTGCCGCTCCTGCAACATAATGCACGGGCATATAAAGCCCAAAGTTTGCCCCATGAACCCTACTACCAGGCCCATTTGACATGCCCAAGTGCCCTCATCGACATGAAAGTGGACACGCAGGGTTACCCCACCATTCAGATCCCTCACCCCACACGACCCGCATCCGATTCCCAGTGCCGTGCTGCCCCCTGCAACATATCACACGTGCACTCAAAGCTTGCATGCAAAGGTCAATAGGTGCGCCGTGTGAGTCTATTAGCTACAGGACCGGCCCTGCATGCACGAGTGGCCCCACTCATGCATTCAGTTGTGCCCCTGATTGAGCTTCTCCCCAACAAATAATTCATTGTGCTCATGGCAATTGAGTATGTACACCTCAAGCAGAAGCACAAGGTTCGCTTGTGTGCAGTGGTATCGGTGCCCTGACCCATGCACCCACGCCCAGTGGCTGGGCAGCCCTGCCCCTGGCACGCCCGCGGGCTGCAGTCCAATGACGTCCCGGCGACCCCAGCTCACCGGAGCATGCTCGTCCTGTCGTACGTTGTAAACACAGTTCAGTCAGTCTCCATTGCGGCGTTATAGCTCAAATGACCGCACTTTCAGGCGGTCGTAACCGGGGGCTCTGGCTGCAACACCGCTCCGGCTGCAGCTGCAGTTACTCGCTTCAAGATATCGCTCCCTCACTGCTTAATAGGTAGGTCATGCAGGTAAGTCCTTGTCATGTGCCGAAAACGGTCTGAACTTGACTCCGTCTTGAACTAGCCATCGTTGGTGTATTTCGCAATGAGTACAGAATGGCATGCAACCTTATCATTATCGGATTGCTTCAGCATTGCGCAGCCTAACGCGGCGATTGGCGATTGGCGTGCGCGGTATGCCAGCGGCACCTGTATGCCAGCGGCACCTGCGACGGTTACCCCCAGATCCTCCTCTGAAATGGCTTGATACAACAACACAACACCAAATAGACATGAAAGGTGGACGGGCTGCAGTGTCTAGACGCGAAACGTGGCCTACGGGTCTGGCACGCGCTAAGGGGCAGCGCTACCCTACCGCCCCCTTGCGCCCCCTAGCGCGCCGTAGCGCTGGCTAGCGCCCTCTAACGCCCTCTAACGCGAGCTTCCTGTCGGCATAGTGAACGCCTGAAACGCCCTACTACAGGCCTTGAGGCGGTGCCTTCTACATTACGCACGCGACAGACAAAGGACCGCAGCACAGCCGGTTACCCTACAACAGCCCTGTGCTATGCATGCGGTGCACTATGAAGTATGAACACGCTCAGCTGCGGGCCCTAGACGAAGCACCGCAGTATGCAGCATGTATGCCCACAAATGCAATAACCCACATGCTAGTGCCAACACCAAAGTCAGCCACCAGCCCACCTCGTATACCAACGCCAAAGCGCCCACCAGGGTCATGCATGTACTAAAGCGCCCCCCAAGCGCAGGCTGGGCCGAGGACGACTCGCCAAGGCATACAGGCACGCACACTGTACTCAACCAACGACCTGAGAGGCCGTGGCATGCTTCCTACGCTGCTTGCATCCAAATAACCCTAGTAACGCACCTTCCCATTCACTCTACGAGCGGTATACTGAGGTCAGAGGCCGATTGCCAGTCGGACCTCGCACCTGGGTCCGTCCACACGCTCAACAGATAGAGCCTCGTCACCACTTCCCAACCGCCATGGTCCGAGCTGCACCTTAACAACCTCGCTGGGAGCCAAGCCCAAGAAGGTCATCACTCTTCTGGGCCACAGCATACGCAGGCGTGCCGACACTACTAGCCCAAACGAGACACACTGTCATTGTTGTTGCGTGCAGCGTCATATGCAGCGCCGGAACCACATGCCCCGCGATCACGTTCCGTTAGGATGCTCACGGTGCGCATGTCCAACACTGATGCATGCCAAAGCGTATCTAAATGCGTAGTTTTGCAATAGTGAGGACGCTTGCCGCAAGGCAAGTGACTACTCGCGCCACCCAACCGCCGTTTGCCCTCATCGCCTCTTATCCCGCTGCCGCTGAAGCCAGGCTGCAGGGATAGCTAAAGAATAACCTTGCAAATATGGATACAATACCGTATGCCGTGAATCCTATGAACAGCCGAACGGGACCTCCCCTGCTGTCGCCCCACGCTACGCTCTCGGTGTGGTACCGGGTGTCCAAACCCACAGCCTGTCCGCCCACGCAGTAGGGCCACATACCCGCTATCCAACTTGCTAAAAGCCATGTTCCCCGGTGCCAGGGGCAAGGGCACGGTAATAAGGACCTGTACATGGGGGTCTACCTGTCAGGCACTGCCTGGGGACATGCCAGCGCTGGCACAGGGTGGTGGGGGCTGGTGGGGCACTCCCCTAGCTGCCGCTGGGGGGTACCCCACGCTCCCGCTGTCCAGGCTGCTACAACCCAGGCCCGCCTGCTCCAGGTCCTAGGGTGTGGCCAGAAGGGCCGATGTGTTGCGCCCAATACGTCCGGCACTGCCTGGTGGCACGGTAGCGCTGGCATGGGGTGGTGGGCGTGGGGGGGACGCACGTACTGACGGCAGGGGGCTACACCACGCCCCCCTCTGTCCAGGCTGCTAGACCTCATGCTCACCAGCTCCGGGGCATAGGGTATGGCCACACGGGCTGTTGTGTTGCATCCGATACCTCAAGTACTGCCTGATGGCATTAACACAAACATGAGTTGGTGGGGGCTGGTGGGGCGGCGACAGGGGAAAATGCACGCTCCCGCTGTCCTGCCCGCTGAACGTCGTGTCGGCCAGTGCCATGTCCTAGACACGGTCATAAGGGACCATATGTTCTGCAGCTGATTGTTCAGGCACTGCCTGGAGGCATGGCAGTACTGGGTGGTGGGAGCTGACCATGACACATCTTCGGGTGCTGTTTCCTTGCCCCCGGAACATGGCGAACTTATCCCCTTCTTGTCACTAGTGGTATGTCATCTTAATTATATCGTTGAGTCATCTCCTTTGGAGTCGAAGGGCATTGATCCCCCTACCTCCCGCACTTCTGCAGGCGCTCATGCTTGAAAGTTGCTAAGTGGGCGCTCTACCATTTGAGCTACGACCCCATGGATATTGCGCCCAACCAGGATTGAATTGGTGCCCTCCTGTGAACTGATCCCCATGAAGAGATTGTTAGGCAGATGTGATTACCAACTACACCATGGTCGCGCGTTAGTCAGCAGAAGTCCTCCTGTCCTATCCCCCCAATCCCCGCTAAACACCCCGTGTGTGACGTCCGGGATGGCTTGCAGGTGCCACGTGTACCTTGGCCGCAGTCCATGCTTCAATGCCCTCGGCGGTGCTGACTGCTACGTGCCCGGTTGCCATGACTGTCTTGCTATGCTGCCTGATCATACTAGTATGCCATGCTAGTTGACTGCCCCTGCCTGTGTATACCGGTAGGGCTTCTTGGTACGGCACCCTAGCCGCGACTAGGCCTCGGCAGTAGTGGGCTGCTTTGCTGTGGAAAGCTGTCTTACTTGTTGCCCTGTCAGGGTGCGGGGTGGGTGTGTTACGATACCCGGACCAGAAGGGTCCCCTGTACAAAACCAAACCAAACCAAAAACCAAATGCAACAAGTGCACCCACTGGGGGCATGGGGGGCGGGCGTACATGTGGGGTGATGGTCACAGCACTGGCTGGTCAGGTGGGCTCGGCTGTCACATGTATGCGGGAGGTGTGGTGGCATTGCATGCCTTGGTTTTATGCCCTTCATCATATGTGGCCTTGCTGGGGTCCAGCGTGGAGCATGCATGCTGTGTGTGTTGGTGAAACCACGTGTGCAGGAGTGTCTGTACTCTGCAAGCACGCACCAACCTACCCCTGGTGTTGGGCCCGCATAGCATGACTCACACTCTGGGAGTTGGCCTTCCTAACACCAGTACCCACGTACGTTGGGTATGGGGACTTGCTTGGGAAGTGGTTATTCCTGCCCAGTGAGCCAAAATTATGGTCATGGGTTCATTGCACCTTGCTGAGACAAGGGGTACCATGTTCGGGTGCTGCTTCCTTGCACCCCGGAACATGGGATGTTTATCCCCCTCTGGTCATTGATGGAATGACATCTTGTGATATTGTTCAGTCATCTCCTTTGGAGTCGGAGGGCATCGATCCCCCTACCTCCCGCAGGTTTGCAGGCGCTCATGCTTGAAAGGTGCTAAGCGGACGCTCTACCATTTGAGCTACGACCCCATGGACAGTGCGACCAACCCGGATTGAACTGGTGCCCTCCTGTGAACAGATCCCTATGATGGGATTGTTAGACAGGTGTGATAACCAACTACACCATGGTCGCACGTTAGTCAGCAAAACTCCTCCTGTCCTATCCCCCCAATCCCCGCTAAACACCCGCGCGTGGACGTCCGGGATGGCTTGCAGGTGCCACGTGTACCTTGGCCGCAGTCCATGCTTCAATGCCCTCGGCGGTGCTGACTGCTACGTGCCCGGTTGCCATGACTGTCTTTTTTATATTGGGGGGGTTACCTAGCGGGCATCGGAACTTCGCCTGGTGGCAAGACCCTGTTGCCCTGTCAGGGGTGCGGGGTGGTACATTGATACCCGACCAGAAGGGTCCCCTGTACAAAACCAAACCAAACCAAAACCAAATGCAACAAGTGCACCCACTGGGGCATGGGGCGGGCGTACATGTGGGGTGATGGTCACAGCACTGGCTGGTCAGGTGGGCTCGGCTGTCACATGTATGCGGGAGGTGTGGTGGCATTGCATGCCTTGGTTTTATGCCCTTCATCATATGTGGCCTTGCTGGGGTCCAGCGTGGAGCATGCATGCTGTGTGTGTTGGTGAAACCACGTGTGCAGGAGTGTCTGTACTCTGCAAGCACGCACCAACCTACCCCTGGTGTTGGGCCCGCATAGCATGACTCACACTCTGGGAGTTGGCCTTCCTAACACCAGTACCCACGTACGTTGGGTATGGGGACTTGCTTGGGAAGTGGTTATTCCTGCCCAGTGAGCCAAAATTATGGTCATGGGTTCATTGCACCTTGCTGAGACAAGGGGTACCATGTTCGGGTGCTGCTTCCTTGCACCCTGGAACATGGGATGTTTATCCTCTTCTGGTCATTGATGGAATGACATCTTATGTATATTGTTCAGTCATCTCCTTTGGAGTCGGAGGGCATCGATCCCCCTACCTCCCGCAGGTTTGCAGGCGCTCATGCTTGAAAGTTGCTAAGCGGACGCTCTACCATTTGAGCTACGACCCCATGGACAGTGCGACCAACCCGGATTGAACTGGTGCCCTCCTGTGAACAGATCCCTATGATGGGATTGTTAGACAGGTGTGATAACCAACTACACCATGGTCGCACGTTAGTCAGCAAAACTCCTCCTGTCCTATCCCCCAATCCCGCTAACACACCCGTGCGTGACGTCCGGGATGGCTTGCAGGTGCCACGTGTACCTTGGCCGCAGTCCATGCTTCAATGCCCTCGGCGGTGCTGACTGCTACGTGCCCGGTTGCCATGACTGTCTTTTTATATTGGGGGTTACCTGGGCATCGGAACTCGCCTCGGTGGCGCGCGCACCCTGTTGCCCTGTCAGGGGTGCGGGTGGGTGTGTTACGATACCGGACCAGAAGGGTCCCCTGTACAAAACCAAACCAAACCAAAACCAAATGCAACAAGTGCACCCACTGGGGCATGGGGGCAGGCGTACATGTGGGGTGATGGTCACAGCACTGGCTGGTCAGGTGGGCTCGGCTGTCACATGTATGCGGGAGGTGTGGTGGCATTGCATGCCTTGGTTTTATGCCCTTCATCATATGTGGCCTTGCTGGGGTCCAGCGTGGAGCATGCATGCTGTGTGTGTTGGTGAAACCACGTGTGCAGGAGTGTCTGTACTCTGCAAGCACGCACCAACCTACCCCTGGTGTTGGGCCCGCATAGCATGACTCACACTCTGGGAGTTGGCCTTCCTAACACCAGTACCCACGTACGTTGGGTATGGGGACTTGCTTGGGAAGTGGTTATTCCTGCCCAGTGAGCCAAAATTATGGTCATGGATTCAATGCACCTTGCTGAGACCAGGGGCACCATGTCCGGGTGCTGCTTCCTTGCACCCCGGAACATGGGATGTTTATCCCCTTCTGGTCATTGATGGAATGTCATTTTACGTATAGTGTTCAGTCATCTCCTTTGGAGTCGGAGGGCATCGATCCCCCTACCTCCCGCAGATCTGCAGGCTCTCATGCTTGAAAGTTGCTAGCGGCGCCTACCATTTGAGCTACGACCCCATGGACAGTGCGACCAACCAGGATTGAACTGGTGCCCTCCTGTGAACAGATTCCTATGATGGGATTGTTAGACAGGTGTGATAACCAACTACACCATGGTCGCACATTAGTCAGCAAAACTCCTCCTGTCCTATCCCCCCAATCCCCGCTAAACACCCCGCGGCGCGTCCGGGATGGCTTGCAGGTGCCACGTGTACCTTGGCGCAGTCCATGCTTCAATGCCCTCGGCGGTGCTGACTGCTACGTGCCCGGTTGCCATGACTGTCTTTTTATATTGGGGGTTACCTAGCGGCATCGAACTTCTCGTGGCCGCAGACCTGTTGCCCTGTCAGGGTGCGGGGTGGGTGTTACGATACCCGGACCAGAAGGGTCCCCTGTACAAAACCAAACCAAAACCAAATGCAACAAGTGCACCCACTGGGGGCATGGGGGGCGGGCGTACATGTGGGGTGATGGTCACAGCACTGGCTGGTCAGGTGGGCTCGGCTGTCACATGTATGCGGGAGGTGTGGTGGCATTGCATGCCTTGGTTTTATGCCCTTCATCATATGTGGCCTTGCTGGGGTCCAGCGTGGAGCATGCATGCTGTGTGTGTTGGTGAAACCACGTGTGCAGGAGTGTCTGTACTCTGCAAGCACGCACCAACCTACCCCTGGTGTTGGGCCCGCATAGCATGACTCACACTCTGGGAGTTGGCCTTCCTAACACCAGTACCCACGTACGTTGGGTATGGGGACTTGCTTGGGAAGTGGTTATTCCTGCCCAGTGAGCCAAAATTATGGTCATGGGTGCAATGCACCTTGCTGAGACCAGGGGCACCATGTCCGGGTGCTGCTTCCTTGCACCCCGGAACATGGGATGTTTATCCCCTTCTGGTCATTGATGGAATGTCATTTTATGTATAGTGTTCAGTCATCTCCTTTGGAGTCGGAGGGCATCGATCCCCCTACCTCCCGCAGATCTGCAGGCGCTCATGCTTGAAAGTTGCTAAGCGGGCGCTCTACCATTTGAGCTACGACCCCATGGACAGTGCGACCAACCAGGATTGAACTGGTGCCCTCCTGTGAACAGATCCCTATGATGGGATTGTTAGACAGGTGTGATAACCAACTACACCATGGTCGCACGTTAGTCAGCGAAACTCCTCCTGTCCTATCCCCCCAATCCCCGCTAAACACCCCGTGCGTGACGTCCGGGATGGCTTGCAGGTGCCACGTGTACCTTGGCCGCAGTCCATGCTTCAATGCCCTCGGCGGTGCTGACTGCTACGTGCCCGGTTGCCATGACTGTCTTTTTTATATTGGGGGGGTTACCTAGCGGGCATCGGAACTCGCCTCGGTGGCCGCGCACCCTGTTGCCCTGTCAGGGTGCGGGGTGGGTGTGTTACGATACCCGGACCAGAAGGGTCCCCTGTACAAAACCAAACCAAACCAAAAACCAAATGCAACAAGTGCACCCACTGGGGCATGGGGGCGGGCGTGGGGTGATGGTCACAGCACTGGCTGGTCAGGTGGGCTCGGCTGTCATCACATGTATGCGGGAGGTGTGGTGGCATTGCATGCCTTGGTTTTATGCCCTTCATCATATGTGGCCTTGCTGGGGTCCAGCGTGGAGCATGCATGCTGTGTGTGTTGGTGAAACCACGTGTGCAGGAGTGTCTGTACTCTGCAAGCACGCACCAACCTACCCCTGGTGTTGGGCCCGCATAGCATGACTCACACTCTGGGAGTTGGCCTTCCTAACACCAGTACCCACGTACGTTGGGTATGGGGACTTGCTTGGGAAGTGGTTATTCCTGCCCAGTGAGCCAAAATTATGGTCATGGGTTCAATGCACCTTGCTGAGACCAGGGGCACCATATCCGGGTGCTGCTTCCTTGCACCCCGGAACATGGGATGTTTATCCCCTTCTGGTCATTGATGGAATGACATCTTATGTATATTGTTCAGTCATCTCCTTTGGAGTCGGAGGGCATCGATCCCCCTACCTCCCGCAGGTTTGCAGGCGCTCATGCTTGAAAGTTGCTAATTGGACGCTCTACCATTTGAGCTACGACCCCATGGACAGTGCGACCAACCCGGATTGAACTGGTGCCCTCCTGTGAACAGAACCCTATGATGGGATTGTTAGACAGGTGTGATAACCAACTACACCATGGTCGCACGTTAGTCAGCAAAACTCCTCCTGTCCTATCCCCCCAATCCCCGCTAAACACCCCGTGCGTGACGTCCGGGATGGCTTGCAGGTGCCACGTGTACCTTGGCCGCAGTCCATGCTTCAATGCCCTCGGCGGTGCTGACTGCTACGTGCCCGGTTGCCATGACTGTCTTTTTTATATTGGGGGTTACCTAGGCATCGAACTCGCCTCGTGGCCGCGCACCCTGTTGCCCTGTCAGGGTGCGGGTGGGTGTGTTACGATACCGACCAGAAGGGTCCCCTGTACAAAACCAAACCAAACCAAAACCAAATGCAACAAGTGCACCCACTGGGGCATGGGGGGCGGGCGTACATGTGGGGTGATGGTCACAGCACTGGCTGGTCAGGTGGGCTCGGCTGTCACATGTATGCGGGAGGTGTGGTGGCATTGCATGCCTTGGTTTTATGCCCTTCATCATATGTGGCCTTGCTGGGGTCCAGCGTGGAGCATGCATGCTGTGTGTGTTGGTGAAACCACGTGTGCAGGAGTGTCTGTACTCTGCAAGCACGCACCAACCTACCCCTGGTGTTGGGCCCGCATAGCATGACTCACACTCTGGGAGTTGGCCTTCCTAACACCAGTACCCACGTACGTTGGGTATGGGGACTTGCTTGGGAAGTGGTTATTCCTGCCCAGTGAGCCAAAATTATGGTCATGGGTGCAATGCACCTTGCTGAGACCAGGGCACCATGTCCGGGTGCTGCTTCCTTGCACCCGGAACATGGGATGTTTATCCCCTTCTGGTCATTGATGGAATGTCATTTTATGTATAGTGTTCAGTCATCTCCTTTGGAGTCGGAGGGCATCGATCCCCCCTACCTCCCGCAGATCTGCAGGCGCTCATGCTTGAAAGTTGCTAAGCGGGCGCTCTACCATTTGAGCTACGACCCCATGGACAGTGCGACCAACCAGGATTGAACTGGTGCCCTCCTGTGAACAGATCCCTATGATGGGATTGTTAGACAGGTGTGATAACCAACTACACCATGGTCGCACGTTAGTCAGCGAAACTCCTCCTGTCCTATCCCCCCAATCCCCGCTAAACACCCCGTGCGTGACGTCCGGGATGGCTTGCAGGTGCCACGTGTACCTTGGCCGCAGTCCATGCTTCAATGCCCTCGGCGGTGCTGACTGCTACGTGCCCGGTTGCCATGACTGTCTTTTTTATATTGGGGGGGTTACCTAGCGGGCATCGAACGCTCGTGGCCGCGCACCCTGTTGCCCTGTCAGGGTGCGGGGTGGGTGTGTTACGATACCCGGACCAGAAGGGTCCCCTGTACAAAACCAAACCAAACCAAAAACCAAATGCAACAAGTGCACCCACTGGGGGCATGGGGGGCGGGCGTACATGTGGGGTGATGGTCACAGCACTGGCTGGTCAGGTGGGCTCGGCTGTCATCACATGTATGCGGGAGGTGTGGTGGCATTGCATGCCTTGGTTTTATGCCCTTCATCATATGTGGCCTTGCTGGGGTCCAGCGTGGAGCATGCATGCTGTGTGTGTTGGTGAAACCACGTGTGCAGGAGTGTCTGTACTCTGCAAGCACGCACCAACCTACCCCTGGTGTTGGGCCCGCATAGCATGACTCACACTCTGGGAGTTGGCCTTCCTAACACCAGTACCACGTACGTTGGGTATGGGGACTTGCTTGGGAAGTGGTTATTCCTGCCCAGTGAGCCAAAATTATGGTCATGGATTCAATGCACCTTGCTGAGACCAGGGGCACCATGTCCGGGTGCTGCTTCCTTGCACCCCGGAACATGGGATGTTTATCCCCTTCTGGTCATTGATGGAATGTCATTTTACGTATAGTGTTCAGTCATCTCCTTTGGAGTCGGAGGGCATCGATCCCCCTACCTCCCGCAGATCTGCAGGCGCTCATGCTTGAAAGTTGCTAAGCGGGCGCTCTACCATTTGAGCTACGACCCCATGGACAGTGCGACCAACCAGGATTGAACTGGTGCCCTCCTGTGAACAGATCCCTATGATGGGATTGTTAGACAGGTGTGATAACCAACTACACCATGGTCGCACGTTAGTCAGCGAAACTCCTCCTGTCCTATCCCCCAATCCCGCTAAACACCCCGCGTGACGTCCGGGATGGCTTGCAGGTGCCACGTGTACCTTGGCCGCAGTCCATGCTTCAATGCCCTCGGCGGTGCTGACTGCTACGTGCCCGGTTGCCATGACTGTCTTTTATATATTGGGTTACCTAGCGGGCATCGGAACTCGCCTGCCGCTGCAAGACCCTGTTGCCCTGTCAGGGTGCGGGTGGGTGTGTTACGATACCGACCAGAAGGGTCCCCTGTACAAAACCAAACCAAACCAAAACCAAATGCAACAAGTGCACCACTGGGGGCATGGGGGTGATGCAGGTGTTGGCACAGCACTGGCTGGCAGGTGGGCTCGGCTGTCATCACATGTATGCGGGAGGTGTGGTGGCATTGCATGCCTTGGTTTTATGCCCTTCATCATATGTGGCCTTGCTGGGGTCCAGCGTGGAGCATGCATGCTGTGTGTGTTGGTGAAACCACGTGTGCAGGAGTGTCTGTACTCTGCAAGCACGCACCAACCTACCCCTGGTGTTGGGCCCGCATAGCATGACTCACACTCTGGGAGTTGGCCTTCCTAACACCAGTACCCACGTACGTTGGGTATGGGGACTTGCTTGGGAAGTGGTTATTCCTGCCCAGTGAGCCAAAATTATGGTCATGGATTCAATGCACCTTGCTGAGACCAGGGGCACCATGTCCGGGTGCTGCTTCCTTGCACCCCGGAACATGGGATGTTTATCCCCTTCTGGTCATTGATGGAATGTCAGTTTATGTATATTGTTCAGTCATCTCCTTTGGAGTCGGAGGGCATCGATCCCCCTACCTCCCGCAGATCTGCAGGCTCTCATGCTTGAAAGTTGCTAAGCGGGCGCTCTACCATTTGAGCTACGACCCCATGGACAGTGCGACCAACCAGGATTGAACTGGTGCCCTCCTGTGAACAGATTCCTATGATGGGATTGTTAGACAGGTGTGATAACCAACTACACCATGGTCGCACATTAGTCAGCAAATCTCCTCCTGTCCTATCCCCCCAATCCCCGCTAAACACCCCGTGCATGACGTCCGGGATGGCTTGCAGGTGCCACGCACGTGTACCTTGGCCGCAGTCCATGCTTCAATGCCCTCGGCGGTGCTGACTGCTACGTGCCCGGTTGCCATGACTGTCTTTTTTATATTGGGGGGGTTACCTAGCAGGCATCGAACTCGCCTGGGTGGCGCGCACCCTGTTGCCCTGTCAGGGTGCGGGGTGGGTGTGTTACGATACCCGGACCAGAAGGGTCCCCTGTACAAAACCAAACCAAACCAAAAACCAAATGCAACAAGTGCACCCACTGGGGGCATGGGGGGCGGGCGTACATGTGGGGTGATGGTCACAGTACTGGCTGGTCAGGTGGGCTCGGCTGTCACATGTATGCGGGAGGTGTGGTGGCATTGCATGCCTTGGTTTTATGCCCTTCATCATATGTGGCCTTGCTGGGGTCCAGCGTGGAGCATGCATGCTGTGTGTGTTGGTGAAACCACGTGTGCAGGAGTGTCTGTACTCTGCAAGCACGCACCAACCTACCCCTGGTGTTGGGCCCGCATAGCATGACTCACACTCTGGGAGTTGGCCTTCCTAACACCAGTACCCACGTACGTTGGGTATGGGGACTTGCTTGGGAAGTGGTTATTCCTGCCCAGTGAGCCAAAATTATGGTCATGGGTTCAATGCACCTTGCTGAGACCAGGGGCACCATGTCCGGGTGCTGCTTCCTTGCATCCCGGAACATGGGATGTTATCCCCTTCTGGTCATTGATGAAATGTCATTTTATGTATATTGTTCAGTCATCTCCTTTGGAGTCGGAGGGCATCGATCCCCCTACCTCCCGCAGATCTGCAGGCGCTCATGCTTGAAAGTTGCTAAGCGGGCGCTCTACCATTTGAGCTACGACCCCATGGACAGTGCGACCAACCAGGATTGAACTGGTGCCCTCCTGTGAACAGATTCCTATGATGGGATTGTTAGACAGGTGTGATAACCAACTACACCATGGTCGCACATTAGTCAGCAAATCTCCTCCTGTCCTATCCCCCCAATCCCCGCTAAACACCCCGTGCGTGACGTCCGGGATGGCTTGCAGGTGCCACGTGTACCTTGGCCGCAGTCCATGCTTCAATGCCCTCGGCGGTGCTGACTGCTACGTGCCCGGTTGCCATGACTGTCTTTTTTATATTGGGGGGGTTACCTAGCAGGCATCGGAACTCGCCTCGGTAGCCGCGCACCCTGTTGCCCTGTCAGGGTGCGGGGTGGGTGTGTTACGATACCCGGACCAGAAGGGTCCCCTGTACAAAACCAAACCAAACCAAAAACCAAATGCAACAAGTGCACCCACTGGGGGCATGGGGGGCGGGCGTACATGTGGGGTGATGGTCACAGTACTGGCTGGTCAGGTGGGCTCGGCTGTCACATGTATGCGGGAGGTGTGGTGGCATTGCATGCCTTGGTTTTATGCCCTTCATCATATGTGGCCTTGCTGGGGTCCAGCGTGGAGCATGCATGCTGTGTGTGTTGGTGAAACCACGTGTGCAGGAGTGTCTGTACTCTGCAAGCACGCACCAACCTACCCCTGGTGTTGGGCCCGCATAGCATGACTCACACTCTGGGAGTTGGCCTTCCTAACACCAGTACCCACGTACGTTGGGTATGGGGACTTGCTTGGGAAGTGGTTATTCCTGCCCAGTGAGCCAAAATTATGGTCATGGGTTCAATGCACCTTGCTGAGACCAGGGGCACCATATCCGGGTGCTGCTTCCTTGCACCCCGGAACATGGGATATTTATCCCCTTCTGGTCATTGATGGAATGTCATCTGATATATAATGTTCAGTCATCTCCTTTGGAGTCGGAGGGCATCGATCCCCCTACCTCCCGCAGGTTTGCAGGCTCATGCTTGAAAGTTGCTAAGCGGCGCTCTACCATTTGAGCTACGACCCCATGGATAGTGCGACCAACCAGGATTGAACTGGTGCCCTCCTGTGAACAGATCCCTATGATGGGATTGTTAGACAGGTGTGATAACCAACTACACCATGGTCGCACGTTAGTCAGCAAAACTCCTCCTGTCCTATCCCCCCAATCCTCGCTACACCCGTGCGTGACGTCCGGGATGGCTTGCAGGTGCCACGTGTACCTTGGCCGCAGTCCATGCTTCAATGCCCTCGGCGGTGCTGACTGCTACGTGCCCGGTTGCCATGACTGTCTTTTTTATATTGGGGGGGTTACCTAGCAGGCATCGAACTCGCCTGGTAGCGCGCCCTGTTGCCCTGTCAGGGTGCGGGGTGGGTGTGTTACGATACCCGGACCAGAAGGGTCCCCTGTACAAAACCAAACCAAACCAAAAACCAAATGCAACAAGTGCACCCACTGGGGGCATGGGGGGCGGGCGTACATGTGGGGTGATGGTCACAGTACTGGCTGGTCAGGTGGGCTCGGCTGTCACATGTATGCGGGAGGTGTGGTGGCATTGCATGCCTTGGTTTTATGCCCTTCATCATATGTGGCCTTGCTGGGGTCCAGCGTGGAGCATGCATGCTGTGTGTGTTGGTGAAACCACGTGTGCAGGAGTGTCTGTACTCTGCAAGCACGCACCAACCTACCCCTGGTGTTGGGCCCGCATAGCATGACTCACACTCTGGGAGTTGGCCTTCCTAACACCAGTACCCACGTACGTTGGGTATGGGGACTTGCTTGGGAAGTGGTTATTCCTGCCCAGTGAGCCAAAATTATGGTCATGGGTTCAATGCACCTTGCTGAGACCAGGGGCACCATATCCGGGTGCTGCTTCCTTGCACCCCGGAACATGGGATATTTATCCCCTTCTGGTCATTGATGGAATGTCATCTGATATATAATGTTCAGTCATCTCCTTTGGAGTCGGAGGGCATCGATCCCCCTACCTCCCGCAGGTTTGCAGGCGCTCATGCTTGAAAGTTGCTAAGCGGGCGCTCTACCATTTGAGCTACGACCCCATGGATAGTGCGACCAACCAGGATTGAACTGGTGCCCTCCTGTGAACAGATCCCTATGATGGGATTGTTAGACAGGTGTGATAACCAACTACACCATGGTCGCACGTTAGTCAGCAAAACTCCTCCTGTCCTATCCCCCCAATCCCCGCTAAACACCCCGTGCGTGACGTCCGGGATGGCTTGCAGGTGCCACGTGTACCTTGGCCGCGGTCCATGCTTCAATGCCCTCGGCGGTGCTGACTGCTACGTGCCCGGTTGCCATGACTGTCTTTTTTATATTGGGGGGGTTACCTAGCGGGCATCGGAACTCGCCTCGGTGGCCGCGCACCCTGTTGCCCTGTCAGGGTGCGGGGTGGGTGTGTTACGATACCCGGACCAGAAGGGTCCCCTGTACAAAACCAAACCAAACCAAAAACCAAATGCAACAAGTGCACCCACTGGGGGCATGGGGGGCGGGCGTACATGTGGGGTGATGGTCACAGCACTGGCTGGTCAGGTGGGCTCGGCTGTCACATGTATGCGGGAGGTGTGGTGGCATTGCATGCCTTGGTTTTATGCCCTTCATCATATGTGGCCTTGCTGGGGTCCAGCGTGGAGCATGCATGCTGTGTGTGTTGGTGAAACCACGTGTGCAGGAGTGTCTGTACTCTGCAAGCACGCACCAACCTACCCCTGGTGTTGGGCCCGCATAGCATGACTCACACTCTGGGAGTTGGCCTTCCTAACACCAGTACCCACGTACGTTGGGTATGGGGACTTGCTTGGGAAGTGGTTATTCCTGCCCAGTGAGCCAAAATTATGGTCATGGGTGCAATGCACCTTGCTGAGACCAGGGGCACCATGTTCGGGTGCTGCTTCCTTGCACCCCGGAACATGGGATGTTTATCCCCTTCTGGTCATTGATGGAATGTCATCTGATGTATAATGTTCAGTCATCTCCTTTGGAGTCGGAGGGCATCGATCCCCCTACCTCCCGCAGATCTGCAGGCGCTCATGCTTGAAAGTTGCTAAGCGGGCGCTCTACCATTTGAGCTACAACCCCATGGATAGTGCGACCAACCAGGACTGAACTGGTGCCCTCCTGTGAACAGATCCCTATGATGGGATTGTTAGACAGGTGTGATAACCAACTACACCATGGTCGCACGTTAGTCAGCAAAACTCCTCCTGTCCTATCCCCCCAATCCCCGCTAAACACCCGCGCGTGGCGTCGGGATGGCTTGCAGGTGCCACGTGTACCTTGGCCGCAGTCCATGCTTCAATGCCCTCGGCGGTGCTGACTGCTACGTGCCCTGTTGCCATGACTGTCTTTTTTATATTGGGGGGGTTACCTAGCAGGCATCGGAACTCGCCTCGGTGGCCGCGCACCCTGTTGCCCTGTCAGGGTGCGGGGTGGGTGTGTTACGATACCCGGACCAGAAGGGTCCCCTGTACAAAACCAAACCAAACCAAAAACCAAATGCAACAAGTGCACCCACTGGGGGCATGGGGGGCGGGCGTACATGTGGGGTGATGGTCACAGCACTGGCTGGTCAGGTGGGCTCGGCTGTCACATGTATGCGGGAGGTGTGGTGGCATTGCATGCCTTGGTTTTATGCCCTTCATCATATGTGGCCTTGCTGGGGTCCAGCGTGGAGCATGCATGCTCTGTGTGTTGGTGAAACCACGTGTGCAGGAGTGTCTGTACTCTGCAAGCACGCACCAACCTACCCCTGGTGTTGGGCCCGCATAGCATGACTCACACTCTGGGAGTTGGCCTTCCTAACGCCAGTACCCACGTACGTTGGGTATGGGGACTTGCTTGGGAAGTGGTTATTCCTGCCCAGTGAGCCAAAATTATGGTCATGGGTGCAATGCACCTTGCTGAGACCAGGGGCACCATGTCCGGGTGCTGCTTCCTTGCACCCCGGAACATGGGATATTTATCCCCTTCTGGTCATTGAGGGAATGTCATCTGATGTATAATGTTCAGTCATCTCCTTTGGAGTCGGAGGGCATCGATCTCCCTACCTCCCGCAGATCTGCAGGCGCTCATGCTTGAAAGCTGCTAAGCGGGCGCTCTACCATTTGAGCTACAACCCCATGGATAGTGCGACCAACCAGGACTGAACTGGTGCCCTCCTGTGAACAGATCCCTATGATGGGATTGTTAGACAGGTGTGATAACCAACTACACCATGGTCGCACGTTAGTCAGCAAAACTCCTCCTGTCCTATCCCCCCAATCCCCGCTAAACACCCGTCGCGGACGTCCGGGATGGCTTGCAGGTGCCACGTGTACCTTGGCCGCAGTCCATGCTTCAATGCCCTCGGCCGTGCTGACTGCTACGTGCCCGGTTGCCATGACTGTCTTTTTTATATTGGGGGGGTTACCTAGCGGGCATCGGAACTCGCCTCGGTGGCCGCGCACCCTGTTGCCCTGTCAGGGTGCGGGGTGGGTTGTCACGCCCAGATGCTGCACATGTGCCCACTGAGTAAAGACACGCCACTGCAGTGCCGGTTGTGACAGGGTGTGTTACGATACCCGGACCAGAAGGGTCCCCTGTACAAAACCAAACCAAACCAAAAACCAAATGCAACAAGTGCACCCACTGGGGGCATGGGGGGCGGGCGTACATGTGGGGTGATGGTCACAGCACTGGCTGGTCAGGTGGGCTCGGCTGTCACATGTATGCGGGAGGTGTGGTGGCATTGCATGCCTTGGTTTTATGCCCTTCATCATATGTGGCCTTGCTGGGGTCCAGCGTGGAGCATGCATGCTGTGTGTGTTGGTGAAACCACGTGTGCAGGAGTGTCTGTACTCTGCAAGCACGCACCAACCTACCCCTGGTGTTGGGCCCGCATAGCCGTAGGTCAGGCGCACAAGTTGCGGCATTTTTGCCAAGCTGGCTTTAGGCATGGGTTTGGCACTGTGCACCACCTGCTAGTCAAGCGGCATCTTACGGCTAGGCATCAGCGCCCAGGCTCCCCGCCGCTTATCATAGTTCAGATCGATTTTGAAAAGGCGTTTGATAAGGTACCTCGTGATCTGCTTTGGGAGCGTTTGCGTGAGCGTGGCATCCACGGTCCCATGCTTGACGCTCTGTTGGCGTGCGAAAGAGTCGAGATGGCCGTCAAGGTTAATGGGAAGATTGGGGAGCCGTTTGTCTCTGAGCAAGGGGTCAAGCAAGGGTGTCCCCTCAGTACCGAGCTCTTTGGGCTGTTTATCGAGATTCTGGCTGATTACATAGACTGCACTGATAGCAGGCTATCCAAGGCTGGCTCACCACTTGCCATGGGTGCGCCTACTGTTGATGGGCAGCGGTGTCGCTGCTCCTTTATGCTGATGATGCGAGCTTGGTAGCAACCGGTCGCGGCGCATGAGTCACCTGCTAGGGCTTGTCGACACCTTCTGCGTTTCCTTTGGTATGCGAGCTAATGTGAAGAAGTGTGAGGGAATGGTCTTCAGTAGTCAAGACAGGGAGAGAGGTAGTTTCTGAGGTGTTCTCGCGGTCTGCTAGGCTTGCGGGCCAGGCGGTGCCTCTAGTGCCCTCCGCTAGGTATTTAGGTCTAGTCTACGGCCCTGGGCTCCCCAGCCACTGTCGAGAGCAACTGATTTCCTCTGGGCGTGGTGCTATGTTCAAACTTGCTGGCAAGCTTAAGAAGATGCGCATGTGGGCGCCTGATGTGCGCATGCGGTGCTTTGAGGTACAGGTCAGGTCTATCCTGTCATACGGCTGCGAGGTTTGGGGTCCCGATGCCCTTTGCGAGATGTTAGATGGCGGGCCCCCCCCACGGCGCCGCGACTATGCTAACCTCTCTGAAGGCATGTTTGAGTGGTGCTTGCGTGACAATGCCGTCAAGTTGCAAATAGCTTTTATGCGATCCATCTGTGGGACCTATCGCCCAGCCCACCGCCTGTTGTTTGCCGAAATGGCTCAGCTACCGCTGCACTATTTTGGGCTCGACTTGTCCTCCTGTTCTGGAACCGTTTGGTCAAGCAGCAAGGGTCGCTCGCCCACCACGTGCTGAGAGGAGATCCGGTTAGCGGATGAGGGATGGGCTGATGCTTGGGCGGGTAAAGTGCTGCGTTTTGTCAGGGAGCTCGGCGTTGATGTATGGCTGGAGTTACCTGTAGATACTGTCTCCCATGCAGATAGGGCGGCGTGGCTTGCTGGGCGCCCCCTCCCTTTTGCCACTGTGATGTCTAAATTTAGAGAGCGTTTGATGGCTGGTTGGGATCATGCACGGGTTAGTATCTCCCCTGCGGACTTCCCGTCCGACGGGAAGCGCCCTGGCATCCAGATGAGTAGGTACAAGCATCAAATGGGGCTCGCCTTTCGAGGCTCTGCTGGTTCCATGTGGCCTAAGCACGCCAAAGTGTTCATTTCGCGCGCCAAGTGAAGTTGCTGTCGTTTAGGCTCTGTTCATGGCCGCTATCTGCAAATAGAGCTGTCCAAAGGGGCAGGCGTTAGTTTGGCCCGCTCTGAAAGGCTGTGTCTCGCATGCAACGGTGGTGCTGTCGAGGACGAAGAGCACGTGCTTATCCACTGCCCTGCGTATGCCAGTGCCCGTGCTACTGTTGATTTGCCTTACGACCAGGGGATCTGTGCTGTGATGGCGGTTGAGGACCAGACCAGTCTGGCAGGGCTGTTGTTTCGCATCAGTGAGACCCGGGCTGGGATATTATCCCACGGGCGTTAGGCCAGGTGCACTTCTCCTTGTCTACTCCTGCTGACGGTCTCGGAGCCACACTGCTCATGGGGCATACCGCTGGCTGTGGGCTGCACCGCTCAAGCTATGTAACAGTAACAGTAACAGTAACAGCATAGCATGACTCACACTCTGGGAGTTGGCCTTCCTAACACCAGTACCCACGTACGTTGGGTATGGGGACTTGCTTGGGAAGTGGTTATTCCTGCCCAGTGAGCCAAAATTATGGTCATGGGTGCAATGCACCTTGCTGAGACCAGGGGCACCATGTTCGGGTGCTGCTTCCTTGCACCCCGGAACATGGGATGTTTATCCCCGGAACATGGGATGTTTATCCCCTTCTGGTCATTGATGGAATGTCATCTGATGTATAATGTTCAGTCATCTCCTTTGGAGTCGGAGGGCATCGATCCCCCTACCTCCCGCAGATCTGCAGGCGCTCATGCTTGAAAGTTGCTAAGCGGCTCTACCATTTGAGCTACGACCCCATGGATAGTGCGACCAACCAGGATTGAACTGGTGCCCTCCTGTGAACAGATCCCTATGATGGGATTGTTAGACAGGTGTGATAACCAACTACACCATGGTCGCACGTTAGTCAGCAAAACTCCTCCTGTCCTATCCCCCCAATCCCGCTAAACACCCGTCGCGTGACGTCCGGATGGCTTGCAGGTGCCACGTGTACCTTGGCCGCAGTCCATGCTTCAATGCCCTCGGTGCTGACTGCTACGTGCCCGGTTGCCATGACTGTCTTTTTATATTGGGGGTTACCTAGCGGGCATCGAACTCGCCCGGTGGCGCACCTCTTGCGCTGGTCCACATTTTACAGAGGGAGAGCGCTTGGCTCTGCTCCACCCTGGAGTCACCCTCAGAGACGCGATGCTCAGCGTGACATTTCCCGTCACTACACCAGTGCCTGCGGCTATTACTTGTTCACGGGGCCCCATCCCGGCAGACAGCATACGCTGACCACACCCTGAATCGACACCTTCGCCCACGTGGACTTCTCAGTGCCGGGGTCTGAAACTGCCCGAAAGACCACTTCAGGGGTTCAATCGCGAGGCCAGAGGTTGAAAAGCCCAGGCAGCAGCCCCGCGATATCCATAGTACCAAGTATTTCCGATACTACTTTTGGGTTTCGAAATGGGGACGTGTCATTTGGAGAGCCGAAACTCATGACATGACCCAATCCAGCGGCCTATTATAGGGGGACCGCCGCCCCATGTCTTGCTATGCTGCCTGATCATACTAGTATGCCATGCTAGTTGACTGCCCCTGCCTGTGCATACCGGTAGGGCTTCTTGGTACGGCACCCTAGCCGCGACTAGGCCTTGGCAGTAGTGGGCTGCTTTGCTCTGGAAAGCTGTCTTACTTGTTGCCCTGTCAGGGTGCAGGGTGGGTGTGTTACGATACCGGACCAGAAGGGTCCCCTGTACAAAACCAAACCAAACCAAAACCAAATGCAACAAGTGCACCCACTGGGGCATGGGGGGCGGGCGTACATGTGGGGTGATGGTCACAGCACTGGCTGGTCAGGTGGGCTCGGCTGTCACATGTATGCGGGAGGTGTGGTGGCATTGCATGCCTTGGTTTTATGCCCTTCATCATATGTGGCCTTGCTGGGGTCCAGCGTGGAGCATGCATGCTGTGTGTGTTGGTGAAACCACGTGTGCAGGAGTGTCTGTACTCTGCAAGCACGCACCAACCTACCCCTGGTGTTGGGCCCGCATAGCATGACTCACACTCTGGGAGTTGGCCTTCCTAACACCAGTACCCACGTACGTTGGGTATGGGGACTTGCTTGGGAAGTGGTTATTCCTGCCCAGTGAGCCAAAATTATGGTCATGGGTGCAATGCACCTTGCTGAGACCAGGGGCACCATGTGCGGGTGCTGCTTCCTTGCACCCCGGAACATGGGATGTTTATCCCCTGACTCACACTCTGGGAGTTGGCCTTCCTAACACCAGTACCCACGTACGTTGGGTATGGGGACTTGCTTGGGAAGTGGTTATTCCTGCCCAGTGAGCCAAAATTATGGTCATGGGTGCAATGCACCTTGCTGAGACCAGGGGCACCATGTGCGGGTGCTGCTTCCTTGCACCCCGGAACATGGGATGTTTATCCCCGGAACATGGGATGTTTATCCCCTTCTGGTCATTGATGGAATGTCATCTGATGTATAATGTTCAGTCATCTCCTTTGGAGTCGGAGGGCATCGATCCCCCTACCTCCCGCAGATCTGCAGGCGCTCATGCTTGAAAGTTGCTAAGCGGGCGCTCTACCATTTGAGCTACGACCCCATGGATAGTGCGACCAACCAGGATTGAACTGGTGCCCTCCTGTGAACAGATCCCTATGATGGGATTGTTAGACAGGTGTGATAACCAACTACACCATGGTCGCACGTTAGTCAGCAAAACTCCTCCTGTCCTATCCCCCAATCCGCTAAACACCCGCGCGTGACGTCGGGATGGCTTGCAGGTGCCACGTGTACCTTGGCCGCAGTCCATGCTTCAATGCCCTCGGCGGTGCTGACTGCTACGTGCCCGGTTGCCATGACTGTCTTTTTTATATTGGGGGTTACCTAGCGGCATCGGAACTCGCCTCGGTGGCCGCGCACCTGCGCGGGTCCACATTTTACAGAGGGAGAGCGCTTGGCTCTGCTCCACCCTGGAGTCACCCTCAGAGACGCGATGCTCAGCGTGACATTTCCCGTCACTACACCAGTGCCTGCGGCTATTACTTGTTCACGGGGCCCCATCCCCGGCAGACAGCATACGCTGACCACACCCTGAATACGACACCTTCTCGCCACGTGGACTTCTCAGTGCCGGGGTCTGAAACTGCCCGAAAGACCACTTCAGGGGTTCAATCGCGAGGCCAGAGGTTGAAAAGCCTAGGCAGCAGCCCCCGCGATATCCATAGTACCAAGTATTTCCGATACTACTTTTGGGTTTCGAAATGGGGACGTGTCTTTTGGAGAGCCGAAACTCATGACATGACCCAATCCAGCGGCCTATTATAGGGGGACCGCCGCCCCATGTCTTGCTATATATGCTGCCTGATCATACTAGTATGCCATGCTAGTTGACTGCCCCTGCCTGTGCATACCGGTAGGGCTTCTTGGTACGGCACCCTAGCCGCGACTAGGCCTTGGCAGTAGTGGGCTGCTTTGCTCTGGAAAGCTGTCTTACTTGTTGCCCTGTCAGGGTGCAGGGTGGGTGTGTTACGATACCCGGACCAGAAGGGTCCCCTGTACAAAACCAAACCAAACCAAAAACCAAATGCAACAAGTGCACCCACTGGGGGCATGGGGGGCGGGCGTACATGTGGGGTGATGGTCACAGCACTGGCTGGTCAGGTGGGCTCGGCTGTCACATGTATGCGGGAGGTGTGGTGGCATTGCATGCCTTGGTTTTATGCCCTTCATCATATGTGGCCTTGCTGGGGTCCAGCGTGGAGCATGCATGCTGTGTGTGTTGGTGAAACCACGTGTGCAGGAGTGTCTGTACTCTGCAAGCACGCACCAACCTACCCCTGGTGTTGGGCCCGCATAGCATGACTCACACTCTGGGAGTTGGCCTTCCTAACACCAGTACCCACGTACGTTGGGTATGGGGACTTGCTTGGGAAGTGGTTATTCCTGCCCAGTGAGCCAAAATTATGGTCATGGGTGCAATGCACCTTGCTGAGACCAGGGGCACCATGTGCGGGTGCTGCTTCCTTGCACCCCGGAACATGGGATGTTTATCCCCGGAACATGGGATGTTTATCCCCTTCTGGTCATTGATGGAATGTCATCTGATGTATAATGTTCAGTCATCTCCTTTGGAGTCGGAGGGCATCGATCCCCCTACCTCCCGCAGATCTGCAGGCGCTCATGCTTGAAAGTTGCTAAGCGGGCGCTCTACCATTTGAGCTACGACCCCATGGATAGTGCGACCAACCAGGATTGAACTGGTGCCCTCCTGTGAACAGATCCCTATGATGGGATTGTTAGACAGGTGTGATAACCAACTACACCATGGTCGCACGTTAGTCAGCAAAACTCCTCCTGTCCTATCCCCCCAATCCCCGCTAAACACCCCGTGCGTGACGTCCGGGATGGCTTGCACGTGCCACATGTACCTTGGCCGCAGTCCATGCTTCAATGCCCTCGGCGGTGCTGACTGCTACGTGCCCGGTTGCCATGACTGTCTTTTTTATATTGGGGGGGTTACCTAGCGGGCATCGGAACTCGCCTCGGTGGCCGCGCACCTGCGCGGGTCCACATTTTACAGAGGGAGAGCGCTTGGCTCTGCTCCACCCTGGAGTCACCCTCAGAGACGCGATGCTCAGCGTGACATTTCCCGTCACTACACCAGTGCCTGCGGCTATTACTTGTTCACGGGGCCCCATCCCCGGCAGACAGCATACGCTGACCACACCCTGAATACGACACCTTCTCGCCACGTGGACTTCTCAGTGCCGGGGTCTGAAACTGCCCGAAAGACCACTTCAGGGGTTCAATCGCGAGGCCAGAGGTTGAAAAGCCTAGGCAGCAGCCCCCGCGATATCCATAGTACCAAGTATTTCCGATACTACTTTTGGGTTTCGAAATGGGGACGTGTCATTTGGAGAGCCGAAACTCATGACATGACCCAATCCAGCGGCCTATTATAGGGGGACCGCCGCCCCATGTCTTGCTATGCTGCCTGATCATACTAGTATGCCATGCTAGTTGACTGCCCCTGCCTGTGCATACCGGTAGGGCTTCTTGGTACGGCACCCTAGCCGCGACTAGGCCTTGGCAGTAGTGGGCTGCTTTGCTCTGGAAAGCTGTCTTACTTGTTGCCCTGTCAGGGTGCAGGGTGGGTGTGTTACGATACCGGACCAGAAGGGTCCCCTGTACAAAACCAAACCAAACCAAAACCAAATGCAACAAGTGCACCCACTGGGGCATGGGGGGCGGGCGTACATGTGGGGTGATGGTCACAGCACTGGCTGGTCAGGTGGGCTCGGCTGTCACATGTATGCGGGAGGTGTGGTGGCATTGCATGCCTTGGTTTTATGCCCTTCATCATATGTGGCCTTGCTGGGGTCCAGCGTGGAGCATGCATGCTGTGTGTGTTGGTGAAACCACGTGTGCAGGAGTGTCTGTACTCTGCAAGCACGCACCAACCTACCCCTGGTGTTGGGCCCGCATAGCATGACTCACACTCTGGGAGTTGGCCTTCCTAACACCAGTACCCACGTACGTTGGGTATGGGGACTTGCTTGGGAAGTGGTTATTCCTGCCCAGTGAGCCAAAATTATGGTCATGGGTGCAATGCACCTTGCTGAGACCAGGGGCACCATGTTCGGTGCTGCTTCCTTGCACCCGAACATGGGATGTTTATCCCCTTCTGGTCATTGATGGAATGTCATCTGATGTATAATGTTCAGTCATCTCCTTTGGAGTCGGAGGGCATCGATCCCCTACCTCCGCCAGATCTGCAGGCGCTCATGCTTGAAAGTTGCTAAGCGGCGCTCTACCATTTGAGCTACGACCCCATGGATAGTGCGACCAACCAGGATTGAACTGGTGCCCTCCTGTGAACAGATCCCTATGATGGAATTGTTAGACAGGTGTGATAACCAACTACACCATGGTCGCACGTTAGTCAGCAAAACTCCTCCTGTCCTATCCCCCCAATCCCCGCTAAACACCCCGTGCGTGACGTCCGGGATGGCTTGCAGGTGCCACGTGTACCTTGGCCGCAGTCCATGCTTCAATGCCCTCGGCGGTGCTGACTGCTACGTGCCGGTTGCCATGACTGTCTTTTTATATTGGGGGTTACCTAGCGGGCATCGAACTCGCCTCGGTGGCAGCGCACCTCTGGCGGTCCACATTTTACAGAGGGAGAGCGCTTGGCTCTGCTCCACCCTGGAGTCACCCTCAGAGACGCGATGCTCAGCGTGACATTTCCCGTCACTACACCAGTGCCTGCGGCTATTACTTGTTCACGGGGCCCCATCCCCGGCAGACAGCATACGCTGACCACACCCTGAATACGACACCTTCTCGCCACGTGGACTTCTCAGTGCCGGGGTCTGAAACTGCCCGAAAGACCACTTCAGGGGTTTCAATCGCGAGGCCAGAGGTTGAAAAGCCCAGGCAGCAGCCCCGCGATATCCATAGTACCAAGTATTTCCGATACTACTTTTGGGTTTCGAAATGGGGACGTGTCATTTGGAGAGCCGAAACTCATGACATGACCCAATCCAGCGGCCTATTATAGGGGACCCGCCCCATGTCTTGCTATGCTGCCTGATCATACTAGTATGCCATGCTAGTTGACTGCCCCTGCCTGTGCATACCGGTAGGGCTTCTTGGTACGGCACCCTAGCCGCGACTAGGCCTTGGCAGTAGTGGGCTGCTTTGCTCTGGAAAGCTGTCTTACTTGTTGCCCTGTCAGGGTGCAGGGTGGGTGTGTTACGATACCCGGACCAGAAGGGTCCCCTGTACAAAACCAAACCAAACCAAAAACCAAATGCAACAAGTGCACCCACTGGGGGCATGGGGGGCGGGCGTACATGTGGGGTGATGGTCACAGCACTGGCTGGTCAGGTGGGCTCGGCTGTCACATGTATGCGGGAGGTGTGGTGGCATTGCATGCCTTGGTTTTATGCCCTTCATCATATGTGGCCTTGCTGGGGTCCAGCGTGGAGCATGCATGCTGTGTGTGTTGGTGAAACCACGTGTGCAGGAGTGTCTGTACTCTGCAAGCACGCACCAACCTACCCCTGGTGTTGGGCCCGCATAGCATGACTCACACTCTGGGAGTTGGCCTTCCTAACACCAGTACCCACGTACGTTGGGTATGGGGACTTGCTTGGGAAGTGATTATTCCTGCCCCATGGTCATGGGTGCAATGCACCTTGCTGAGACCAGGGGCACCATGTTCGGGTGCTGCTTCCTTGCACCCCGGAACATGGGATGTTTATCCCCTTCTGGTCATTGATGGAATGTCATCTGATGTATAATGTTCAGTCATCTCCTTTGGAGTCGGAGGGCATCGATCTCCCTACCTCCCGCAGATCTGCAGGCCATGCTTGAAAGTTGCTAGCGGCGCTCTACCATTTGAGCTACGACCCCATGGATAGTGCGACCAACCAGGATTGAACTGGTGCCCTCCTGTGAACAGATCCCTATGATGGAATTGTTAGACAGGTGTGATAACCAACTACACCATGGTCGCACGTTAGTCAGCAAAACTCCTCCTGTCCTATCCCCCAATCCCGCTAAACACCCGTGCGTGACGTCCGGGATGGCTTGCAGGTGCCACGTGTACCTTGGCCGCAGTCCATGCTTCAATGCCCTCGGCGGTGCTGACTGCTACGTGCCCGGTTGCCATGACTGTCTTTTTTATATTGGGGGTTACCTAGCGGCATCGGACTCGCCTCGTGGCCGCACCTGCGCGGGTCCACATTTTACAGAGGGAGAGCGCTTGGCTCTGCTCCACCCTGGAGTCACCCTCAGAGACGCGATGCTCAGCGTGACATTTCCCGTCACTACACCAGTGCCTGCGGCTATTACTTGTTCACGGGGCCCCATCCCCGGCAGACAGCATACGCTGACCACACCCTGAATACGACACCTTCTCGCCACGTGGACTTCTCAGTGCCGGGGTCTGAAACTGCCCGAAAGACCACTTCAGGGGTTTCAATCGCGAGGCCAGAGGTTGAAAAGCCTAGGCAGCAGCCCCCGCGATATCCATAGTACCAAGTATTTCCGATACTACTTTTGGGTTTCGAAATGGGGACGTGTCATTTGGAGAGCCGAAACTCATGACATGACCCAATCCAGCGGCCTATTATAGGGGGACCGCCGCCCCATGTCTTGCTATGCTGCCTGATCATACTAGTATGCCATGCTAGTTGACTGCCCCTGCCTGTGCATACCGGTAGGGCTTCTTGGTACGGCACCCTAGCCGCGACTAGGCCTTGGCAGTAGTGGGCTGCTTTGCTCTGGAAAGCTGTCTTACTTGTTGCCCTGTCAGGGTGCAGGGTGGGTGTGTTACGATACCCGGACCAGAAGGGTCCCCTGTACAAAACCAAACCAAACCAAAAACCAAATGCAACAAGTGCACCCACTGGGGGCATGGGGGGCGGGCGTACATGTGGGGTGATGGTCACAGCACTGGCTGGTCAGGTGGGCTCGGCTGTCACATGTATGCGGGAGGTGTGGTGGCATTGCATGCCTTGGTTTTATGCCCTTCATCATATGTGGCCTTGCTGGGGTCCAGCGTGGAGCATGCATGCTGTGTGTGTTGGTGAAACCACGTGTGCAGGAGTGTCTGTACTCTGCAAGCACGCACCAACCTACCCCTGGTGTTGGGCCCGCATAGCATGACTCACACTCTGGGAGTTGGCCTTCCTAACACCAGTACCCACGTACGTTGGGTATGGGGACTTGCTTGGGAAGTGGTTATTCCTGCCCAGTGATCCTGGGCTCGGCTGTCACATGTGTCTGTACTCTGCAAGCACGCACCAACCTACCCCTGGTGTTGGGCCCGCATAGCATGACTCACACTCTGGGAGTTGGCCTTCCTAACACCAGTACCCACGTACGTTGGGTATGGGGACTTGCTTGGGAAGTGATTATTCCTGCCCCATGGTCATGGGTGCAATGCACCTTGCTGAGACCAGGGGCACCATGTGCGGGTGCTGCTTCCTTGCACCCCGGAACATGGGATGTTTATCCCCTTCTGGTCATTGATGGAATGTCATCTGATGTATAATGTTCAGTCATCTCCTTTGGAGTCGGAGGGCATCGATCTCCCTACCTCCCGCAGATCTGCAGGCGCTCATGCTTGAAAGTTGCTAAGCGGGCGCTCTACCATTTGAGCTACGACCCCATGGATAGTGCGACCAACCAGGATTGAACTGGTGCCCTCCTGTGAACAGGTCCCTATGATGGGATTGTTAGACAGGTGTGATAACCAACTACACCATGGTCGCACGTTAGTCAGCAAAACTCCTCCTGTCCTATCCCCCCAATCCCCGCTAAACACCCCGTGCGTGACGTCCGGGATGGCTTGCACGTGCCACGTGTACCTTGGCCGCAGTCCATGCTTCAATGCCCTCGGCGGTGCTGACTGCTACGTGCCCGGTTGCCATGACTGTCTTTTTATATTGGGGGTTACCTAGCGGGCATCGAACTCGCCTGGTGGCAGCGCACCTGCGCGGTCCACATTTTACAGAGGAGAGCGCTTGGCTCTGCTCCACCCTGGAGTCACCCTCAGAGACGCGATGCTCAGCGTGACATTTCCCGTCACTACACCAGTGCCTGCGGCTATTACTTGTTCACGGGGCCCCATCCCCGGGCAGCATACGCTGACCACACCCTGAATACGACACCTTCTCGCCACGTGGACTTCTCAGTGCCGGGGTCTGAAACTGCCCGAAAGACCACTTCAGGGGTTCAATCGCGAGGCCAGAGGTTGAAAAGCCTAGGCAGCAGCCCCCGCGATATCCATAGTACCAAGTATTTCCGATACTACTTTTGGGTTTCGAAATGGGGACGTGTCATTTGGAGAGCCGAAACTCATGACATGACCCAATCCAGCGGCCTATTATAGGGGGACCGCCGCCCCATGTCTTGCTATGCTGCCTGATCATACTAGTATGCCATGCTAGTTGACTGCCCCTGCCTGTGCATACCGGTAGGGCTTCTTGGTACGGCACCCTAGCCGCGACTAGGCCTTGGCAGTAGTGGGCTGCTTTGCTCTGGAAAGCTGTCTTACTTGTTGCCCTGTCAGGGTGCAGGGTGGGTGTGTTACGATACCCGGACCAGAAGGGTCCCCTGTACAAACCAAACCAAACCAAAACCAAAATGCAACAAGTGCACCCACTGGGGGCATGGGGGGCGGGCGTACATGTGGGGTGATGGTCACAGCACTGGCTGGTCAGGTGGGCTCGGCTGTCACATGTATGCGGGAGGTGTGGTGGCATTGCATGCCTTGGTTTTATGCCCTTCATCATATGTGGCCTTGCTGGGGTCCAGCGTGGAGCATGCATGCTGTGTGTGTTGGTGAAACCACGTGTGCAGGAGTGTCTGTACTCTGCAAGCACGCACCAACCTACCCCTGGTGTTGGGCCCGCATAGCATGACTCACACTCTGGGAGTTGGCCTTCCTAACACCAGTACCCACGTACGTTGGGTATGGGGACTTGCTTGGGAAGTGGTTATTCCTGCCCAGTGATCCTGGGCTCGGCTGTCACATGTGTCTGTACTCTGCAAGCACGCGCCAACCTACCCCTGGTGTTGGGCCCGCAGAGCATGACTCACACTCTGGGAGTTGGCCTTCCTAACACCAGTACCCACGTACGTTGGGTATGGGGACTTGCTTGGGAAGTGATTATTCCTGCCCCATGGTCATGGGTGCAATGCACCTTGCTGAGACCAGGGGCACCATGTGCGGGTGCTGCTTCCTTGCACCCCGGAACATGGGATGTTTATCCCCTTCTGGTCATTGATGGAATGTCATCTGATGTATAATGTTCAGTCATCTCCTTTGGAGTCGGAGGGCATCGATCTCCCTACCTCCCGCAGATCTGCAGGCGCTCATGCTTGAAAGTTGCTAAGCGGGCGCTCTACCATTTGAGCTACGACCCCATGGATAGTGCGACCAACCAGGATTGAACTGGTGCCCTCCTGTGAACAGGTCCCTATGATGGGATTGTTAGACAGGTGTGATAACCAACTACACCATGGTCGCACGTTAGTCAGCAAAACTCCTCCTGTCCTATCCCCCCAATCCCCGCTAAACACCCCGTGCGTGACGTCCGGGATGGCTTGCACGTGCCACGTGTACTTGGCCGCGCAGTCCATGCTTCAATGCCCTCGGCGGTGCTGACTGCTACGTGCCGGTTGCCATGACTGTCTTTTTTATATTGGGGGGGTTACCTAGCGGGCATCGGAACTCGCCTCGGTGGCCGCGCACCTGCGCGGGTCCACATTTTACAGAGGGAGAGCGCTTGGCTCTGCTCCACCCTGGAGTCACCCTCAGAGACGCGATGCTCAGCGTGACATTTCCCGTCACTACACCAGTGCCTGCGGCTATTACTTGTTCACGGGGCCCCATCCCCGGCAGACAGCATACGCTGACCACACCCTGAATACGACACCTTCTCGCCACGTGGACTTCTCAGTGCCGGGGTCTGAAACTGCCCGAAAGACCACTTCAGGGGTTCAATCGCGAGGCCAGAGGTTGAAAAGCCTAGGCAGCAGCCCCCGCGATATCCATAGTACCAAGTATTTCCGATACTACTTTTGGGTTTCGAAATGGGGACGTGTCATTTGGAGAGCCGAAACTCATGACATGACCCAATCCAGCGGCCTATTATAGGGGGACCGCCGCCCCATGTCTTGCTATGCTGCCTGATCATACTAGTATGCCATGCTAGTTGACTGCCCCTGCCTGTGCATACCGGTAGGGCTTCTTGGTACGGCACCCTAGCCGCGACTAGGCCTTGGCAGTAGTGGGCTGCTTTGCTCTGGAAAGCTGTCTTACTTGTTGCCCTGTCAGGGTGCAGGGTGGGTGTGTTACGATACCCGGACCAGAAGGGTCCCCTGTACAAAACCAAACCAAACCAAAAACCAAATGCAACAAGTGCACCCACTGGGGGCATGGGGGGCGGGCGTACATGTGGGGTGATGGTCACAGCACTGGCTGGTCAGGTGGGCTCGGCTGTCACATGTATGCGGGAGGTGTGGTGGCATTGCATGCCTTGGTTTTATGCCCTTCATCATATGTGGCCTTGCTGGGGTCCAGCGTGGAGCATGCATGCTGTGTGTGTTGGTGAAACCACGTGTGCAGGAGTGTCTGTACTCTGCAAGCACGCACCAACCTACCCCTGGTGCTGGGCCCGCATAGCATGACTCACACTCTGGGAGTACAGATGCACCTCATCCCAGCCTTAACAACCGCATCCTTCAGCACCTCATCCCAACCTTAATAACACCCGAGAACATCCGTACAACCGCAAGGCAGTGGTGCTTGTCGGAGCGCCGGCGAAAGACATCCAAGACATACATATATAATCTGTTGTGATATAGTTCTGACTGAACATGCGCAGGGCATGAAAGTGCTGTTGTTCAGGAATTGGACGGATGGCGGCAATGGGGCAGGGCGCGAAAAGAAAGCAGGACGACTTCGGACTTCTCGCCGCGAGAACAGAACAGGGCATATCAGGCTCGGTGAATTGGCCTCAGTTTGATGAGCTCGCGCCCGTCCGCGCGGTCCGCAGTGCCGCGAGGGGCTCTGTGCCGGAGTCCTGCGGGCCCCTCCTGGCAGGCGTGCCAACGCTTCTGCCCACCCTCACCCCGCGGAACTATCATATGACCGGACCACATGAGCTGGACGTGCCCTACAGGTACGTTGGCACCCAGCCGGGGAAAGACGGACGGACGAGGCACGGGGCACGACCTCCCTGCCAGGGCACCAAGGCCCCATGCCAGGGATGCTGAACACTTGCACGTGCAGCTGAATGAATGATCTTTATTTGAGGACCTACAATTGACTGCAGCAGCGGCTACTCGCACTTGAAGCAAACACCCTGTGCTGTGCAAACAGCTTGGCAGCAGAGCCCCACCATCCTTGCCCATCCCCCTTTCCTGGCACCTTGGCCCTCTCAAACACCTCCTCGCACCTCCTCCCTCCCCACAACCGCCACCCCACGTGCAGCTACGCCGAGCACGTGTCAGAGCAGCTGGCGTGGCTGCAGGCCACCCACCCCCACGCCTTCGTGCCCCGCCAGCTGCTGACCGACCTTCTGCGGCAGGAGCTGCTAACGCACTCCACCGGCTCCAGCCGCTTTTCCGTACCGCGGCAGGAGGGCGCCGCCCGTACCCTCCCGCCCGCCAGTCTAGCGGCGGGATTCCCGTCGTACGACGTACTGGCCGCCCACCTTAAGGGCAACACTCTGGCAGTGGTGGACGTAGCGCTGCCTGCCGTACACGGAGCTGGAATCGGATCAACTGGTTCCGGAACCCGGCTAGCGACAGGGCTAGGGGCACGGGCAGGTGCAGGGCAGGTGGCCAACGGAGGGCACGGGCTCGGGGACCAGGACAAGGAGAAGGTGCCAGAGGGCAGGGCAACGGCTGCGGCAGCGGCTGCGGCTGCAGCAGCGGCTGCGGCCGCGGCAGCAGCAGAGGGAACAGGAATAGGGGCAGCGTGCCCCCAGCCCAGCGGGGTGACGTTGATGTTCAATGCCACGGGCCAGATAGGGGAGGTGCTGACGCTGACCGTGCTGCGGAGGGCGGGAGAGGGTGTGGAGGCAGCCGTTGGGCCGGGAGCGGCGGCCGGGAGCGGCAGCGGGGGCGACAGCAGCGGAGGGCAACAGGCGGGGGAGTCTCCCCAGCTCGAGGTGAGGGGCGTGCACGCTCCCCTGCATGCACCTCAGGGTGCACCCGAACCATGTGCTGGCGTTCCCTGCCTGCTGTTGCAACTCCACGTACCGTTAGTGAGATCTCGATCCCCACCTGTTACATGATTGCTGACTCTTCCTCGCTGGGCCCCCCCTTGCATTATGCTCATCCCACCTCGCCTCACCCCATTTCACCTTCCCCCAGGCCTACCCTGCTGCTAACCTCTCCCTCAACAAGTCCATATGGCAGATCGTGGTGAAGCTGCAGCCAGTGTCCGTGCCCCCGCAGCTGTGGGCACAGGGCCAGGGCCAGGGACACGAGGGCACCCGCAGTTACGGCCATGAAGGGGCTGTCCTGGCTGCGGGTCCCGGCCGACCGCCGGGCCCTAGTGCCGTATCAATGCCTGTACGGCAGCAGCAGCATGGCGCAGGCTCGGGGCATGGAGTGGGGTCATGGACAGCGGCAGCGGCAGGGGCAGGGGCGCCGCTCAACCTGCCGTGTTGGGAGGCGGCGGCAGGCCGCTTGCTGCCGGCGGCCGGGGGAGGGGAAGGGGAAGGGGAAGCGGCTGCTGCTGCGGGGTGCCCCACACCGGGCGTGTGGGTGGCGGTGCGGTGCAACTACCGCGTGGACGTGCTGCTGGCCTACCTGGTGGACCCACGGGACTGGTGAGGCGGGTGGGGTGAGGGGTACGCGTGAAGCGCCAGGAAACCGGGTGGGGTGAGGGCAGGGGGAGCTGGCGGTGAGGGGCAGGGGGAGCTGGCGGTGAGGGGCAGGGGAGCTGGCGGTGAGGGCAGGGGGAGCTGGCGGTGAGGGGCGGGGGAGCTGGCGGTGAGGGCAGGGGGGGCTGGCGGTGAGGGCAGGGGGGGCTGGCGGTGAGGGCAGGGGAGCTGGCGGTGAGGGCAGGGGAGCTGGCGGTGAGGGCAGGGGGAGCTGGCGGTGAGGGCAGGGGAGCTGGCGGTGAGGGCAGGGGGAGCTGGCGGTGAGGGCAGGGGGAGCTGGCGGTGAGGGCAGGGGGAGCTGGCGGTGAGGGCAGGGGGAGCTGGCGGTTAGGGGGGAGGCGGCAGGCCATGCAGAACAGGCAGTGGAGTGGGGTGGGGCTGGGAGCCTTACACATGGTACGCCACAGGCGGACGTGTTCAGGTACGTGTTTTAGGGACGTGTTCAGGGATGTGGTCAGGGAAGTGTGGAGAGTTGCTGACGAAGGGTGGGTCCGCCGCGGCTGTAATGCGAGGTGTGGGGGCCGGGTGTGCTGCTGGCCTGCGGGTGGACCCACGGACCTGGTGTGCGGGGTGGGTGCTGTTGCCGGGAAGGGTGGGCGCGGGCCAGGGCGGAGCGGCTTGCCGCGCCTTGCAGGCAGGGGAGGGGGGGTTGGGCGGGTCGGGCAGGTTCCCAGGATGAAGATCGGCCGGAGACGGGGTCGATTCACGTGGCCGGGGCGTGCAGGCGTGTCAGTGGCTAGTGGGTTCCCTGGTAAGGTTGGGAGGATGCCCTGTAGCTGTGATGTGAGGTGTGGGGCTCGAACATGCTGCTGGCCCACCAGATTGGCCAGGGACGGCTGAAGAGCTACCCGGCACACGTGCGCACAAGCCGTCATCCCGCACCTACAACCACTAACAAACCGCCTTCCCCTCCACCCAAATCCCGCCCCCCTCCCCGCTGCTCTTCCGCACGCCCCGCCTACCCGTACACCACTCGCTGTGCGTCCCCCATCCGCCCCTCCCTGACCCTCAGGCGCAGCTGGCGCCTGGAGTGGCGCGCCTCGCACCCCACGCCCCGCCCCACCGCCGCCATCGCCTGGAACCCCCACCTCCCAGAGCTGGCCTTCGCCCTGTCGGACGGATCCGTGGCCCTAGCGGACGTCGCGTCCGTCGCCGCCGCCACCGCCGCCGGCTCCGGCTCCGTGTTGGCTGCTGCCCCATACCCCCCTGCTGCTGATGCCAAGGCTGGGGGATCAAGCCAGCCCCCGGGGGCGGCAGGGGGAGAGGGAGGGGGAGGGGCGAGGCTGTGCTCGCTCGACGTGCGGCGGGTGCTTAAGGCGGTGGTGCCGCCGCCGGCGCGGGGGTGGGGGGCAAGGAGCCCGTGGTGGTGGCGGGAGCCGGAGATTGTGGGCCGGGGGCGCATCTGCCTGGCGTACGGTGGGTGCCGGGTGCCGGATGGCGTGTGGACGGTGGTGTGTCTAACAATTGGGGGGGGAGGGGGGGGGCCTGGTTGCCGGGTCGGTGAGGCGTGGGTGGCTTGGGACGGGGCGCCACGGGGCGGGTGACGCCGTACCTCTTCACCTGCGCCTCTTGCGACGGTACAATAGAATACACGCCCGATACTGTGCGCGAGGGGGCCTCTATTTCGCGGAGCTCGACCTCCTCTATCTCAATCATCATATCATCAATCCCGATGGCTCATGGCCACTGACCTGATGCAGCAAATCCACCATGCTATACCCCCATGCCATGCTCTTTCCGTGTGGCCATGCATGGCCCTGGCGTGCGTACTGTACCCGCCGGCAAATAGTAGTCGAGTCATACAACATCGGTCGAGTCATATAACATCCGTCGAGTCCGATAGCATGGCGATTCCTCCGCATGCCTGCTGTGCACTCCACCGCAGCCATGCACACCCCATCCCACGCACGTCCCTCCCCACACACACGCTCGTGCCACCCACACGTGCCATGCGTGCACATGAGCCAGCACCCATTAGCACCACCACTGCTTACATGGCAAGCTGCTGCGCAACGCCTGACCGTACTCACTCGCAGACGCTCCTGCACCCTCCCACACGCCACGCGCCACGTGCCGCAGGCGTGCACCCGCGGCAGCTGTTTGTGGCGCGCGACCGGCAGGTGCTGGCGGTGGAGCTGCGGGCGCCGGGCGTGCGGCACGGGGTCAGGTGGGCGGGCCTGGGTTCGGGTGGGCGGCACGGGGTCAGGTGGGCGGGCCTGGGTTCGGGTGGGCGGCACGGGGTCAGGTGGGCGGGCCTGGGTTCGGGTGGGCGGCACGGGGTCAGGTGGGCGGGCCTGGGTTCGGGTGGGCGGCACGGGGTCAGGTGGGCGGGCCTGGGTTCGGGTGGGTGGCACGGGGTCAGGTGGGCGGGCCTGGGTTCGGGTGGGCGGCACGGGGTCAGGTGGGCGGGCCTGGGTTCGGGTGGGCGGCACGGGGTCAGGTGGGCGGGCCTGGGTTCGGGTGGGCGGCACGGGGTCAGGTGGGCGGGCCTGGGTTCGGGTGGGCGGCACGGGGTCAGGTGGGCGGGCCTGGGTTCGGGTGGGCGGCACGGGGTCAGGTGGGCGGGCCTGGGTTCGGGTGGGCGGCACGGGGTCAGGTGGGCGGGCCGGATCGGGTGGGCGGCACGGGGTCAGGTGGGCGGGTGGGATCGCTGCAAGGAGCGGATGAGGTCAAAGTATATTGGTTCAGGGGTCGGCGTGTCGTCGAGACGGGGTGTCGAACGAAGTGGGAAGGTGCAGAGCTGCAGACGTGCGCGTGGGCTGTGCCTAGCCCGCTACCTAAGCTTTTCGGGGCGTTGGATTGTTGGGGCACAGGTCTGCGGGTTTGGCAGGGGCGGACCGCCCCGCCCCGGCCCAACCCCACATATCTCCTGCGCCTTATCAACATAAGCGTCCTCCTCCTCTGCGTTGTCCCCCGCCCCCACCACAGGCTGCTGTTCCAGGCTGCCAAGCGTGACGGCCAGCTGTGGGCCATGGAGTCTGCCGCGTCACTGCCTTGCTGCCCACAGGTAGGGCCCGAACCCCTACTCCTCACCGCACACCTAACACACCTAACACACCTAACACACCTAACACACCTAACACACCTAACACACATAGCGCATGCCTACAGATGCTTCATAGGCGCCCCAGGATGTTGCGCTGGCATGTCCTTAGTACTGCACCCACAGCGCCCATCCACTATTTTGCTGCACTTCCCACCGGCACGCGTTCCCCACACACCTGCCCCCTACGCCCACACCCCCCCTTCCTACCCCACCCACCTCCACACGCAGCTGGGCCCCTCCTCCTGCGTCCCACCGCACGCGCTGCATCTGCTGGTCCTCGCCACCGACCGCGACGTGCTGCTCATGGACCCGCGCCGCGCTCCCTCCGGCCGCGGCGCGCAGCCGCCCCTGGGCCCCGCCGCCTCCTCCGTCAGCCCCGTGCTGGTCGCCGCGCCGCACGGCCTGCCTCCTGGGCAACTACCCTCCCTGTGGGCCATGTCCGTGCGGCCGTGGGTGTGGGGCGAGGAGGGGCGGCGCGAGAGGGGTGGGCATGGGCAGGGGCAGCACAGGGGCCGGGATGAGAGAGGGCAGGCGCATGGGAAGGAGGAGGGAAGGCGAGAGGGAGATGGAGGGGCAGGGGGTCAGCAGGACATGGAGATGGAGATGGGCGGAGGGGGCCGTGTGGATGGGGAGGATGGATGGCGGCACGGGGCCCGCCATGGAGAGCCGGTAGAGCAGCAGGCTGCTGCGGCAGGGTTGGCATTCGAGAGCCAGTTCGCAGACTTTGACCCGCTGTCGCCCGGCGGACCGGCGGCGGCGGAGGCGGGCGTGACGCCCTCCGCGCGCACACCACACGTGCCGTACGGCACGCAGGCGAGCCAGCACGTGGACGACCTGATGATGATGATGATGGGGCAGGGCGTGGAACGGGATGGAGCGAACGCGGTGGCGGGCCATGGGCCCACGCCTGGGGCGGCGGGGCACGGGCCAGGAGCGCAGGGTGGAATGGGAGACAGGGCTCGTTCGGCGGCGGCGGCGGCGGCGGCGGCGGGCGGGTCTGTGCCGCGGCCTGCGGCGGCGCACGTGTGTGTGCTGCTGGCCAACGGCGGCAGCGGCGACGTGGTGTGCTTCGAGTTGGTGGTGGAGGACGCGCCGTTTGCGCTGCGGGTGGGTCGGAGGGGCAGTTCTGGGCCGTGTGTACAAGCAGAACAACGGGTCTGATGAGAGCAGCTCGTGGGACGCACTTTGCATGCCTGCTGGCTGAGTGACGGCTTGGGGTGGATGCACCTTGTGCGCTGCGGGAGGGTAGTTGAGATGGCTCACACCTGATCTCTGAGTGCGTGGGATGTGGCAGGACGTGTTGGGTTACGTAGCACACAGGGGAATGGCCACCAAGGGTATACCATGTTGTTCGGTCGTTTCTGCTAAAGGGGGACGCTGACTGACCGCGGACCGGTTCCCTTTTGCAATGTCTTGTTGCCTGCCGCTGCAGGTGTTTGCGCCGCCGGTACCTACCACCCTGGAACCGGACGACCTGGGAACCCTGCGCCTACCCCACCTGCAGCGCCTGGTGCCAGCGCCACCACCAGCAGCAACCGCCGCCACCCCCACACATGCCCCTCGTCAACACCCCCATCAGTCGCCTGATACTACTCCAAGCCTACAAGGAGGACAGCTGCCGGGGCCCTCCGCCGCACAACAGGCCCACCTCCACCCCCCACCCAGCCATGACCCCTCCGTTGCCGTACCTTCCCGCCCGCCCTCCCTAGCATCCGATGCGGCGTGGAAGCCCGCCTGCCTGGCCCACCTCCACGTGCTGGGCCTGCCGTACGCTCCCTGCCGTACTGTACGGCAGGACCTTGGCGGGCCGCTAGTTACGGCGCTGGAGGGCGCGCGGGCGGCGGCGTACAGCAGCGCGGAGCAGCGGCGCTGGGTGGGCCACCTGTACGGCTACCAGAGGCTGGCGGCGCTCAACGCAGAGCTGCAGCACGCCGCACGCCACAGCCCCGACCTGCAGGTGTGCGGGAGGGAGCGGGGGGTGGAGGGAGCGTTGAACACAGTACTAGCAGCGCGAGTAGGAGGTAGGGTAAGTATACATTTGACCCACTGCAGTCGCGGTCCGCCTTCGGGTCCAGCTCCCACAGGAAGGGAGAGGGGGCCGGACACCTGTAGCGGTGCAGTGCTAGGGATGCAGTTCGGTATGAAACGCTGATTGCGGAGCTGCAGCACGCCGTAGGGCACAGCCCCGAACTGCAGGTGCACGTGTGAGATGTGTCGGGTGAGTGAGGAGATACGGCACCGGCCTGGGATAACAGCGGCACGGGGTGGGTGCGGGGCCCATGAGGCTGCTTGGTGAGCGAATAGCCGTAGCATCCCTGTACAGGCGTAACGGGCCAAATCCTTGATCATTGTTTGCCCTGCCCGGCTTGAGCGCACGCAGGGCCGCAGCATCGTGCCTGACCGCTACCTCTCCCCTACCGCTACCCCGTATGCCGCAGGGCCTCGCGCTCCTGCCTGTCGCCGCCGGCGGACCCGGGCCCCGCCACCCCTCCTCGGCGCCGCGCTTGCCGCAGCTGCTGCTGCTGCGCCAGTCCCACGACGGAGACGTGACGGTGCAGGCCCTGGCCCGCCTGCCGCCCGGGGCGCCGCTGCCCACCAGGGCGGACCAGGCGGTGGCCGCAGCACTGAGGGAGGGGGCAGCGGGGGCAGCGGGGGCCGCAGCACTGAGGGAGGGGGCAGCGGGGGCAGCGGGGCAAGGGGCGGAGGCGGGGCCGGCGGGAGCAGGCATGGGGGTGGGAGCGGAGGCGGTGGAGGGTGGTGCGCAAGCGGAGGCGGGGCGGGGCGGCGCGCAGGGCGTGTGCGTGCGGCTGCTGGACAGCCCGCACCTGCTGGCGGTGGGTGCGTGTGCAGCAGCAGCAGATGTGCACGGAAGCAACGCGTAGCGGCATGGTGGTCCTGATCTCTTGCTTAGAGTCTGGGTGTGCCATTTCGCAGCATCTATGTGCAAAATGTTTGCGCTTGCACCTGTTTCGGCATTGCGTAAAAGGATGGCTGGTATCGGGCAGCCTAGCCGCCCTGGCACGCTTTGTCGTTACAGCGCCAGTCGTTGATGGTTTCAGCTGCATATGACGTGCGCAGCTGCGGCGCCTGCGCGAACACCAATCGTCAGGTCCCACTCTCCTTGTCCACTTTCGTAAGCATTTCAATCCTTCCTTTACACGCAGAAGCCCCACTTTGCAACACGCACCCCTTCTTGCCATTCATGCCACCTGCCCCACCCTCACCCCCTGCTCTCCCTCCCATCGGCCGTACAGGACCTGTCCGCCCGCCTCACGCCCGTGTCGTACGAGCCCCTCCTCCGCGCCCACCGCAGCGTCACCGCCGCCATAGCCGCCACCGCCCACCTGCCCGCAGCCGGCTGGCCGCACCCCAACAAGGACGGCAGGACGCTCCCCCGCCTGGTGCCTCCCAGCGATGACCACCTGTACTATGGTCCGCAGCACCTCAGCCTCCTGCACCACAACACACACATGGGGGAGCTGCTGCGGTGGGCATCGGGCGAGGGGTCGAGGGAGGACGCGGGGCAGCGGCGGGGGTCAGGGGTGCACAAGCGGCGGCACGAGGAGCGTCCCGATGGGGTTGGTAGTGGAAGTGACGGAGGCCAAGGGGTGGAGCAGGCGGGGGACGGTCGGCTCGGGCAGGTAGATGAGGTGCGGGAGGCAGCGGGGGAGGGGGGGAGGAGGAGGAGGGGATGGACGGGCGTGACAGCAGTGGGGAGGAGCCGTCATGGAGCGAGCTATTGCCGGTGCTGCTGCCGGAGTGCGGGGAGGAGATCTGTGCAGCGGAGGGGCCATGGCGGTGGGGCAATGGGCAGCGGCAGCGACTGGGGCCTGATGCTGGTGGCACAGGAGTGCACCCCATGTCGGACACACAGCAGGGTCCCTTCGGCCCTCCGGGTGCCGCGCACGGTTCCAACGGCCTCAGCCACCGAGCGGAAGCGGAGTACGGCAGCCAGCCCCCGCCGTTCATGGCCACGCAAAAGGCCCATGGGTCGCTGGAGGACGGGCTGTGGGGTAGTGGTGGGGGAGCAGCAGGAGCAGCGGCAGGGGGGGTAAGTGGTACGCGGCCAGCAGGGGCTGCAGGCGAGTCGCGGCGAGGGGCTGCTGCGCCCGAAGGTGGCGGTGGCGGTGGCGGTGGCGCTGGTGGAAGGAGCGGGGGAGAGGGGCTGGCCGCATGGGGTTTCTCTACGGCTGGGGTTGCTCTAGTGGGGCGGCGGCGCCCGAGGCGGCTTCCTCGCAGTGTGTGGGGCCTCGTGAGGGCAGGGGAGGACCAGGGGCAGGAGCCCGAGGGGGCTGTTGGAATGGAGGTGTGCGGGGGCGGAGGGGGTGCGGGAGAAGGCGGCGGAGCGGGTGGGAGTGGTGGGCCCAGCGGCGGGGACATGCCTGCTGGGGGTGCGGTTGTTGGAGGAGGAGCACGGGGAGAACGCGGAGGACGGAGGGGACGCCCGTCTGCGGCGCAACGCGCGGCCGCGCAGGTTGTACGACAGGCGATACGGCAGAGACTGCAGGTGCGTGCTCGGGTTTGCGGGTGCGACAGCGGATTGCCTAAAGGTTGACTCCTCCTCCTCCGTCCGCCAGTGGGCGTCCGCTGCTCGCGCTGCCCTCGTTCACTGCTGTCCTGCTCCTCCGCCGATACCGCTATGCTCGTGTGCAGCTCGCGAACCCCTGCCCCCGTGCCGGCCAGGCTTTGAATGAGCCGTGTGCAGTCACTCCTGTTCACAAACCTGGACACGGCCTCCCTCCTTACGCATACCCCCACCCCAGGCATACCCCTACTCCGTGCTGCTGTCGGAGCTGGGTCAGGCCGCCGTCGACGCTGCCGCCGCCTTTGACACCTCCGACGCCGCCACCCGCCAGCGCCGCCCCGTTGCCAGGGTGGGTTGCAAGGCCCTGCCGCCGCACGTGCTGCTGCCGCCCGCCACCGCAGCCCAACGCCTCAAGTTCACTCGCTTGATGCAGCACAAGGAGGCAGCTGCAGTCGGAACAGAGGGCCAGGCGGACGCCACGCAGCCCAGGAGCAGCGGCAGGGGCAAGGGCAAGGGCAAGGGGGCTGCGGGTAGGGGCGATGCCGAGGCAGGGCATCAAGGAGCAGCACCGGAAGGGCCCGCGCCGCCTTGCCTGTGGGACTTGGAGTTGCAAGAGAGGGCGCTGATGGCGGTTGAGCTGGGCAGGCTGGTGCGGGGGGGTGCCTTGGGCACGGGGGGCAACGGGCTGGGGGGTAACGGTGTGCAGGATGCGGCGGCGGAGGAGGCTGGAGCGCCGGCAGGGGCGGAGGGCGAGGTGCAAGAGGTTGTGCCAAGGGAGCTGCTTGGGCTGCAGTACCACTCGCTGCGCTGGCCGCTGCCCGTGGCGGCGGCGGCGGAGGAGGTGGCGCATGCGGACCCGTTGACCCGGGTGTGCGGCGGGCCGGGCGGAGCGGCGGCGGGGGAGGCAGGGGTGGCGGTGATGGTGACGGTGCCGCGGGCTGGAAGAGCGGAGGCGGGGCTGCTGGGCGTGCCGCGGGAGAGCCCTATGCCACCGCGAACAGGCATAGGCCGGGGGGTGCAGGCGAATGGCGGGCCTGTGCCAGTTGGCAACGCGGACGAGCCATTGGACATGGACGACGAAGACGGAGGTGGGGGTGGCAGGGAGCAGGGCGAGGATGGCAAGGAGCGGGACGCGGACGATGCCGGGAGAAAGGGAAAGCAGGCGGGACCGGCAGGCGAGGTGCAGTGCCCGCCGCACGACTCCCCAGCAGCCCTGCTAAGCTACCTGGACTCCCTGGTGGCCCTGCAACCCGCCGCCATGCAGCCCGCGGCCGCGGTGCTGGTGCCGCCACCACCGCCAACGGCGGCGGCACCCGCAGGTCCGCACAGGCCGGGGAGGCCTCGCGCTGCTGCGGCCGCGACACTAGGTGCGGCTGCCCCGACCTCCCCCATAGTTGCATCCCAAGCCACTGTCGCACTGCAGGCGGCCACCCAGGTGTCTGAACCTCCAAGGCACCCGGCCGCGAGACGGGTACCGCCGCCACCCCCGCCGCCACGGACGGACCATGCGCTGCGGCCCAGCCGGCCGGCGGCGGCGGCGGCGGCGTGGGATGCAGGGGAGGGCCCCGCAGCGGCGGTGGCGCTGACGGCGGCGGGGGCGACGGCGTTGGAGCAACTGCTCGCGGAGTGGCCTGGGGCGGACGGGGCGGACAGCATTGGGGACGGCATTTTGGATACGGGTGCAGGTAGCACTGCAGGTGCAGGGGAGGGGTATGGGTATGGTGGGCTTGCAGCGGGTGGCCAAGGGGCGTTGGGTCTGGGGCCAATGCGGGGACATGGAGTGGGGCAGGGGCGCAGTAGGTTCGGAAAGGGGGCGGGGCGGGAGGCTGGTGGGGAGCAGGGATGGGGGGATGCACCGCTGGGGATTGGGTACGCTGCCCCATACCTGGTGGACGCCGCGCTGCAATTGCACCCGCCGCCACATGTGTTCCGCCGGGAGGCTGAGGCGCAGGAGCAGCAGCAGGAGCAGGAGCAGCAGCAGGAGCATCAGCTGCACCAGCATCAGCAGCAACCGCAGCCCCCGCCTGGTGCGGCTGGAAGGGTCACTCATCCTGCCACTGGAGGAGCAGGCTCGGGGGCGTACGGCACAGGGCTGTACGGCCCTGGTGCGTACGGACCTAACCGGGGAGCGCCCACCGGTACGGAGCCGCAGGGCCCTCCTGGAGGGTTCCCAGGTGTGGGCCCCGCAGCAGCGGCCGCTGTGCTCGCTGCGGGCGAACCGCAAGCTGCACAGCGGCCCGCACCATCTGCAGCATCACCGGGGGCCCCCGCACCAAAGCGTCAAAGGCGGCAGGAAGGGGCTGCGGCAGCGGGGCCGGGGCCGGGGGGCTTTGTGCCCTTGCAGCTGCCGGGCTTGGCGCCGCCCGTGGCCCAGGTGGCGGTACTGGCCCCAGCGGTGCTCCCCATCCTAGGGCCAGCGCGGGGACTCACTACGGCCCCAGCTGTTTCTGAAGCCCAACATCACGCAGAAGCTTCTGGCGCGGCTGCAGGCCCGCCGGCTAGGCTGGCAGCGGCGCAGCTACTGCGGGGCGCGGCGCTAGGCACAGCGGGTGCAACAGCAGCGGGAGGAGCAGGAGGGGGAGTAAACCCTGTGTCCGGGAGCCAACCCCAGCCGCAAGCGCTGCCGCTGCTGCAGCCGTTCCCGGGCATGTCGCAGCTGCCCATGTCGCAGGCATCCGCCCAGCCGCCCCGGCAGCAGCAGAAGCCCAAAGCGGCCGCAAGGACGTTTATGGAGGGGTTTTGAGGGCGTGTGTACGGCATATTAACCCTGCTAAACACAAAGCCGTGTGTACGGCATAGTGCCAGGGCGGACGCGGCATGCGTAGTGACCGGGTGGTCAACGTAGTGTCGGGGGTGTCGGTCATGCTGCTTTGCGTGCCCCTGCGGACGGCTTCGTTCTGGCGCGCAACAGTTGCCGGTAACCCACGACGCACGAGTGCAGCGCACAGACCAACATTGTAAGTCCTCCTCCTGGTGCTGGTATCAGTGCTGCCACGCACTTGGTCGATCAACAAGATGTAGGCCGGATAGTGTGAGTTCAGAGCTCTTTCCTCGTTTCCTGGACCGGCACCGACCTGCACCGACAACAGCAAGTGTCCCCTACAACCATGTGGGAGATGCTCACCTCCGCTCTAGTGCACACCGGACCAATGTTTCGATCTTCCGCGGGGCATCTCGGATGACACGTCGGAACCGGCCCCCCACACACCCCCGTTTCACCCGATCAGCCCGCTCACAGGCCCGGGTCTTTCGTATGTGGACCCCAATGAGTTTCGGCGGAAGCCAGCAAGAAACGCGGCTGGTTCGACCCATCCGATGAAGATAGAAACGCTGTACCGGATACCAGTGAACGGCCTGCTGTGGGGTGCCGCAGCTGTCAGGATGACCATGTAATGGAAAAGCCGTTTGCCGTGACGAATGGAAACAACATGGAGCTCCAAACTGTGAGCATCACGATCCGCAGGCGCTTACAAGGGATCCGCCCATGTCATCGTGCCGCCTCCTTTCACCGCGAAGGTTGACACCACCACCATCAAACATCCATAACCAACAACGGAAACCACATCCTTTGCGACTAATACACTTGCCAACATGACAGCCACTTACTGTTGTGTTGGCTGCCGGGGCACGGCCCGCCCCAAGATGGAAACCAGAAGCCGTAACCGCAAAACACGCCTTCGAGCAAAGCACAAGGGAACCCTACCTGCCATTCGCCTCCTACAGCAGACACGGAATGATGCATCCCGGTTCCCGCAACCGCACCTCCACACACGACGAATACCAAGGACAGCCGCGGACAGGGCCGAGGATTCCTTCGAGAACGCCCCATCGGCAGAATGCAGCAATGCTACGGTATGCTACACATCTAACTGTCAACCGCTGGTTAGGCAGGCTGCCTGTCCTACACACGGTGCTACACACGGAACCGGGTAATAACGACTAACACGTAACACTAAAACCTATGCATACATACGCCTGCTCTCCAGTGCTAAGCAAGGGACAGCTCTCGTGGCACACCGCTATCATACAGCAAACCGGAACATATGACGTACACCAGAGACGCATGCGTGTGCGTGCAACCTTAAGCTCCTGTCGGGCCGCACAAGCTAGCGGTAAAGACCCCACTCATCACGCCCGCGGCTGCAACCGTTGCTATCATACGCCTAAGTGAGGTGGCCCTAGGCGCAGTGTGCGTGACCAGTGCTGCCCGAAAAAATGGCCATCTGGCACTCCGCTGGCACACCGGCTACATACGCGGCACGCCATGAATGGTGGTTCTCTTCACTCCCGCGAAATGCACCTGCTGCCAGCAGCACACTTGTATATCTCACAGTTGTTGGCTGCCACGTTGTACACCATACAATTACCGGCCAGCCTCACACGCATTCGACCCGCCCGCCGTCAATAATCACCATAAGGACCATGCGTGGGACAACAAAACAGCCCAGGAAATGCGATAAGCCCAGGACACAGAGGCTAAACATTTGGCCAGCGCGGCACAGCCCACCTCAACGCGCTCCCGCCGCCGCAGCCTGTTGCACGTGCCCCTGCCCCTGCTGCTGCGCCACCAGCCACGCATCCCGCAGCTGCGTGTACAGCGGCGCGCCCACGCACACGCGCGTGAGCGAGAAGTGCGTGCAGCTGCAGCCGCCCGCGCCGCCGCCGCTCTGCGAGGTCTTGAGCACGTAGCACCCGTCCGCCTCGCTGGCGGTGTTGCCCTGCACCACCAGGCCCCAGTACGCCGTGCAGGCCAGGTCGCACGCACCCCCAGCGCCGGCCCCCTTGCCATGCTTCCCGTGCCCCTTGTGCGAGTGGTGCTTGTGGTGCTTTCCCCTGGTCGCCCGTGAGGCACGGTACCCCTCGAACTCCTCGTCGCTGCTGCTGCTGTCGCTCCCTGCGTCCATGTCGGCCTCCGCCTCCGCCTCCAAACCAGCCCCCGCCTCTGCGTCCGTGTCCTCCCCGCTGATGCGCCCGCCGCTGCAGCACTCGCCCACTTGCCCCAGCATCTCGCCCACAGAGGCAGCGGTGGCCGCTGCTGTACCCGTCAACTCGTCTGCTGGAAGGTCAATGCTGCCGCTCCGGCTGCAGCCTGCAGGGCCGCACACGTGCGACTGGCCGGCCGCCGGCAGCGCAAGCCGCTGGGAGGAGGGCGGCGCCCGTGCCGCTGCCTCTGCTGCCTCTGTTTCTGCTGCCGCTCCTGCCGCTGCTGCTGTGCCGTACGCGCAGTGGGCCTCCGGCGAGGGTATGGGCCGCACCAGCATCAGCCCGCTGGCGCCGGTGGAGCGCACGTAGGAGGAGAAGGTAGACCAGCTCTGCGGTACACGACCAGAAGCCGAGGCACAATAAGGGCATGTAGCTCGCCCGTATAAACAAGGTAAGGCTGCTGTTAAATCATCGTCGGCGACACAGCGGGCCCCCCTCCCCTGCACCACAGGCCTGCGCGCCTACCTGCGGGTCATCCGCCACCGAGGTCGAGATGGGGATGGCCTGGAAGCGCGGAGGCAGGGGTCGCGGTGCGGCGCCCGGCACCAGGCTGGGCGCCGCGCCCCCGCCGTGCACCAGCTGCAGGAAGGGCACGCGGCCCTGGGAGGGCGCCACGGAGGCGCAGGTGAGCACCGCGCTGCGCACGGCGGCCGCCAGCCACGTGTGGCTGCCGGCGGGCAGCGCGCGGGGGGCCGAGAAGGATGACGAGGAAGAGGAGGTCCAAGAGGAGGAGGACGCGGAGTTGCTGCTACGTGAGTTGCTGCTGCGTGTGTTACTGTGAGCGTGTGCGTCGGGGCTAGGGGAGGAGGAGGAGGAGAAGGAGGGTCTGTTTTGGGAGGCCTGGCGCTGCTGCTCGCGGCGTTCCATTAGCGGGTAGGTGGAGTGCAGGGCGGCCGTCGGGGTGCACCGTCTGGGGTGGTGGTAGGTGGTGGGAAGATGAAAGGGCGCGCGGATGCTTAGCCGTAGCAACGTCACATGCCCAACACGCATAACTGCATACTGTGATACTTGCACAAGTCTGGGCTGAAACGTGCTAAGCAAGCTCATATGAGCAAAGCACAGCGGAAGGCCGATTGCGCCGAACCCTAGGACACCACGGCACAGGCACGTGTCATGGCCCGGAGCGGCCATCGCAAGAGCTGGCGCCATAGAGCTTAGTATCCATGTAGAAAAGTGCCATAGGTGCAAACGCCCTACCTGGCGCGCGAAGATGGCAGGCCATGATGAGCAGAAGGCCCTGCACCTGGGCTTGTGCGCAACCGCACTCTTAGCTGGCTTTGAGCAGGAGGCTGCGCCAGAACATGCCGCACATGTCCCCTAGAGCTTGGATGGCCAGTAGAGCAGTGCGGAGCCGAGGACATTCGTTAATAAAACTACTTTAGGCCCCAGGCGTATGCCGTCAGAGCAACCGTCTCTGACAAGGATAAGTTGTGTATCGACCAGGAGAAAGAAGTGTCGGAATGGCTCTAGCTTGGTCCAAAGCCTGGCACAAGAAAGGAGCGTGCGAGGCGTGTGGCCCTCACGTCAGGCGCTATCACACGCAGTGCAACAAACAACCACAACAAGTCACATATATAAACGTCAAAATTGGCAGATGCACTCGTTGCCGATGGCTGCGGCGCTCTACATTCTTTGAAGCGGCTTGTGCCCATGGCGGTACTTGTACCGCAATTGCGCATGGATGGGGGGCATTTTGCAAGAGTTGCACCTGATTATATTTTTCCCGCACTTGCTATCACTGTAAGTTCCTGCAGCTCTGGCAGCGCGCCACCACTGGCGCGCGATGCCTGCGGACAGCAATACCTCTCCAGCACCGCTTAGCAAGGAGGCGAGGAAGTCCTGTCACTCGGTAGGTTCTTGCAGTTGCATGCTCGTACCGTTGCAGCACAGGTTGGGCTCCTCTTGTTGGGCCTTGGCTTGTCCCAACCTTTCCAGAACTCCGCCTGGTTTTCAAGAGCCAGTTCGCTAATGTGATGCTGACGTACTGCAGGCTCGTGACGCATTCTACGCCTGTGTTCGCGAGCAAGGAGTTGAGTTTGCTCCTGGCACCAAGCCACCTGCTCGCTGCACAAGCCTGCGCCAGCAGTTCGAGGGCGCCTGTCCCGCCAGCTGGGTGAGGCCACCGCTGCACCACTCATGGCACCCTTATGGCAAACGATGACACTAGCGGGTACCTGTTGGGGCACACAGCTGCTTACGTCCAAACTCTGACCTTAATGCACAGGGCCGCTCCTCTGGGCAGGTGCCTGTGCTCCTATAGCTTTCGACACAGCTGCTGGCTGAACACAAAGTGGGATGCGCTTACACCAGCTCCATGGCCCATAAACCCCATGTGATTTTCCGCAGGTCAAGCACTTCGACGACTTGCAGGAGGCCAACATCCGCAGGGCCAAGTACCTAGCGGCCACCATTGGGCGGGCGTCCGGCAACGCAGCAGGTGCGCGCACGGGTACAGGCCGTGGCACTGGTCGTGACGCATGTGGTCGCATGGCTACTTCATGACGGGCATGTCAGCACTGTGGGAGCGGTCTAGATGCGCTTGTATCTCCGTGTCCGGCACACGCGTGCCTCACAGAGACAGCCTCAGCACTGTTGAGCTGCAGACACCACTACACCCTGCTACCTGCCCTGCCTCGCCGCATTGGCCTGATTACCGGTATGCTCTGTTTGTATACTGCTTGCCAAGGTATGATATGCCTGCATCCCGCACCGCATCCGCTGCACACGTGTCCTCAGCATAGCACAGAGCGGTTACCAACCTGTCCAGCTTAGGTGTGCGAGCTCGGCATGTCAGCGCATCAACGGCGGCGCTATGCCGACGCACCACAATCGGATGCCAGCTTGTATCCGGGCGGGCTTGCGCCTGGCAAGGCGTCGGCAGCCCTCTGCACGCTCTGTCCATCCATGTTCGCACCTGCCATGCAGCTGGGTGAAAACGTCGTGGTGCCTGTGCCCGCAGGCTCTCTGGAAGGAAAGGCGCAGCAGTAGCCCATTCCCAGCAACTACTTGGCCCGTACTTGAGCAACACACCTGGCCAGCGGGCAGTACCAATAGCAGCAGCAACAGCAGGAGCCACACAGGCAGCCGCGCAAGCACGGCCTTCTTCGGCAGCATCCAGTACACAGCTAAGGCCTTTGCGTGACGATGGGGCGTGACTACGATCGCGACCGCGATAGGGACCGTGATAGAGACAGGGACCGGGACCGTGAAAGGGACAGGGAGCGGGAGCGGCGGGACAGGGACTACGACCGCGGCGGCGACCGCGACAAGGAGCGAGACAGGGACCGGGAGGTAAGCCCGCAGCTGTGCACATGGGGCTGAAGGAAACAGGAGGGCGTGTCGTTCTTGTACGGATTTAAACAGGGCGCAACCGGGCTCTGACACACCACTACCGGTAATAGTAGACTGGCTTTTTGTGGCCGGCGCAACGTCCGTGCTACCATAGGACTGGCTGAACACAAGGCATACTGGTATCCGCTGGAGTCCGTACCCCCATGAGCGTCATGCATGCGTCGACCCCTCCTTGCAACCCCTCATTCCCCTTCAACGTCCGCTGCCCAGCGACGGGATGGGCGCGACCGGGACAGGGACCGCGACCGGGACAGAGAGCGGGAGCGGGACCGCGACCGCGACAGGGAGCGGGACCGGGACCGGGATCGCGGGAGGGACCGCGACGACGACCGCAAGCGCAGCCGCAGGAGCCGCAGCCGCAGCCGCAGTGCGGACGACGAGGACGGCGCTAGGTGAGCGGAGGAGGGGTTCCGTGGTGTGGAACCTAGGTTGCAAGGGGCGCCGCCTTTGGTTACCGTTGCTCATAGCAGCCTACGTACTCCCCCACCGCAAGAGGGCTCTCCTACATGCCCGCACGTTGCACCAAACACAGCCTGTGTACTCTCCCACCGCAAGAAGGCTCTCCTACATGCCCGCACGTTGCACCAAACACACTCGGAAGCGCAGTGTTGGGCTCAACGTGCCTCGTGTGGGCTCGTGCATGACACCCGCCCTCGCCCCTGCGGCCTGCACACCCCTGTTGGCCTGGCCGGCACAGCTCCCATGGCATGGACCCCGTACGGGCCGTGTATACGTTGATGTACGGCATGCAAAATGGCCAACTGTTCCGTGCAGGCGCAGCCGCGGCGACGGCAAGAGCCGCGACCGGGACCGGGATCGGGACAGGGACCGGGACAGGGAGAAGAAGAGCCACCGCAGCAGCCGGAGCCGGGGGCGGGGCTCTGAGGACGGCGGCTCGGAGGAGGGCGAGGCGGCGCGTGGAGGCGAGTCTGGGGAGGGCGAGCAGCAGCAGCAGGTCAACCTGGACGCCGACATCACGCCTGAGGAGATCGCCATGATGCAGGTCGGTGACAACTGGTGTTCGTAACATATTTTTGTATTTAATTGATTTACTTTAGTCACGCGTGGGCACCGCGTGCCGCCTGCTAGCCTGGCTACGTGTATGCAGTCGCGCACAGCAGCCACATTGCCTGTTTCAGTTGCCGCAAACCTGGGGCTTGTGTGCACTGTGCATGTGGCCGGATCTATGAAAATTTGAGGTGAGGCTGACCTGCCAGATCATGGACAACAACATCATTCACGTGCGCGTTTGTTGGTGCCCTGCAGGCCATGGGAATCCCGTTCATGTTTGACACCACGCAAGGGAAGGAGGTAGAGGATGCGGCTGCCAAGCAGTCGGGCTCCCGCGTGAAGTCGCTGCGTACCGCTAGGCAGTACATGAACCGGAAGGGTGGCTTCAACCGCCCACTTCCGGCTGAGAAGTCGGGAGAGAAGTACCACCCCGACTAAGGGTTGCAGGGGAGAGCGGACGGTAGCATGTGGTGCGCAGGTGGTGTTTTGGTTCTTTGACGGATGAGCATCGTGTGTAGCTTTCTCAGTGTAGGCCATTTTCCTGTATGTTGCTGCATGCGTTTGCGTCGCAAGTACCGTTGCATGTGTAAATGACACGGATGGGTTCTTGCCGTCCCTGTGTCCAGACCAGGGGAGGTCCAGACACATACCACGTGACGCTTCAGTCGCCTTTGCATGTTGGCCTGCTGCAAGCTTCTACCATACGCAGGCCCACTTAGAGCTTAGTTGAGGAAGTGGTACTGATGTTTCGCATTCCGGCGATTCGGCGAAGCTGGAATCGGTTGCGGCAGGTACACACAACGGTTGTTCGCTCCTCCGCCGCAAAAGCGCTTCCAGCCCTTACATATTTGGGTCACTCTGTGGGAATGTCAGACAACCATCGGATTACAATACTCCTTAGCTGACCCTTTTCTGTATTTTCTGTGAACTGGCGGGAACACCCAAAGAGCAGGTTGTCGCTGTATCCGGCTAAAGTCTGAGCTATTACCATCCAGCGTTTATTATTGGGGCTCTGTTACTGTTACCAGGCTACCTGTAAGGGCTACCACGACGTTTCTGTCGGGAAGGGAAGCCAAACTGGCCGCTGTAGCGCGTGGTCCCTTTCTGGGACCGGCAGGAGGGCGGAGGGAACACGACCTAATGGACAAGGTATGCCGTCAGCTCCCTGTCAGGGGTAGCCATGGGTGCCGGGCGAGGACATTCAGCAGCCCCTTTGCCGGCATTTTCATCTGAGGTACCGAACTTTGCACTTGAACGTCCAGTATGAACGGCTTGAACGCGCCGGAGAGGGCACGTATGGCGTTGTCTACAAAGCGAGGGACCGGTATACAAACGAAATCGTCGCGCTCAAGAAGATAAGGCTGGAGCACGAGGACGAGGGGGTTCCGAGCACAGCAATTCGCGAGATATCGTTCCTGAAAGAGCTTCGGCATGAGAATGTCGTCAGGTGCGGGTTGCAAATCTGCGAGCTGTTGCTACCGAGCTCGCTCAGGAACAGGGGATTCACGAAGCCGCCGGTCAATTACACTATATCCAGGCTCTACGACGTGTTGTACAGCGACAGGCGGCTGTACCTCGTCTTTGAGTTCCTCGACCTGGACCTGAAGAAGCTCATGGACAGCACACACAACTTCCGCAACAACCACGGGGTCATCAAGGTAGGACGGCAACGTCATGGATGCATCAAGGGTTGCAGCTGCTGCAGCTCTGGTGCTGGGGGGCGTTAGGCTGTTTGTTGGGCTGTTGGGCTGGTTCCGCTGATGGCCCCAGCTTGAACGCCACCCACGCAGAAAAACTGGGGACACGCACCGGCCTCTCTGTGCAGGTCCTTCACGGATATGTCCAGGCCATAACTAAGGCCACACAGTGTCGATCTACACTAACTTGTGGTGCTCCCATTACTGTTCCTGCAGCTGTACCTGTGGCAAATGCTGAGCGGCATTGCTTACTGCCACACGCGCAGGTACGATACGGCAGCTGTGCGGTCTTTCTCAGCTGATGGCTGCCCCACAATGGTCAAACTCCTTGAATTCAGTGACCCATGCGTGTGCTGCTCACAACGCCTGCAGGATCCTGCACCGTGACCTCAAGCCGCAGAACCTGCTGATAGATCGGTCGCGCAATCAGCTGAAGTTGGCGGACTTCGGCCTCGCGCGGGCCTTCGGCATCCCCGTGCGCGCGTACACGCACGAGGTGAGGCTCGCATGTCACAATGCACGACAGCATGCAACATAGGCACTTGTATGCAAGCTGCACCTTCAAGTCAGCCAGTATCCTATGCTCAGCGCTGAAAGGAGAGCTTGACCTGTGAGGTCTCAGCTGCACACAGGGCACGACGCACAGTGTCTGCCTTGTGCTTCACGTTGCCTGTTACCATCCTTGCCTACCATGTGCGGCAGGTGGTGACGCTGTGGTACCGCGCACCGGAGATCCTGCTTGGGTCGCGCACCTACTCGACGCCCGTGGACATCTGGTCCATCGGGTGCATCTTCGCCGAGATGGTGAACCACAAGCCGCTCTTTGCCGGCGACTCGGTGCGTCACAGACACACAGTACCGCAAGCGTGGCACTTTACTCTTGTACTGCTGCTATGGCTTGAGTGATGCATCGGCCGCAAGACTGCGCAGGTCGGCATGTTGAGGCCGTGGAAGGCCTCCGTATTGCTTTCATGTTGGGCGCAGCATGAAGGCATGCGGTCAAGGCAGTGCTATGTGACGCCCGAACGCAGGAGATCGACCAACTGCACAAGATCTTCCAGCTGTTGGGGACACCGGACGAGACGATGTGGGCAGGCGTGTCGCAGCTGCCCGACTACAAGGAGACCTTCCCGCGGTGGCGGCCGCGCAACCTGGCGGCGGAGGTACCCACGCTCAGCCCACAGGGTGTGGACCTGCTTAGCCGCATGCTGGTCTACACGCCGCAGCACAGGTGGGGATCTGGGTCATGGACCGGCAGAGTTTAAACCATCTGGCCTACTGTGCCGTTTTGCGGATTGGGACAGAGTCTGCACGCAATGTCACACCTTTTGGGTTGCTTTTGTGCGCATACTGATACTTTTGGCACGACCCTGCATGGCGCTTGCAGTTAGGTACGTGCACATCTGCCGTGAAAGCAATGTAGAATTACCTTGCTCTTGTATGGCCTGCACGCCCACCCACACGCAGGATCACGGCCAGCGCGGCCCTGGAGCACCCCTACTTCGACGACATCCGGGACGCCATGCGCTCCGGGCAGCAGTCCGTGTACGGCGGGTTGCACGGCCACATGATGCCGCACTAGGTGGCGGGTGGCGCTGAGTACTTGGCCACAGGGCGCCGGGGCCATGGGAGTAGCGGAATCTGGACGTGGACCGCTGCACGGTCCGGGCATAAGGAGCCAAGGCACCCTCCTGGAGTCAGACAGTCCGGATGCTTGTTAAAAAGCAGCGTGTATCTATGTACAGGCATCAGTGTGATCCAACCACTGTGATTTGAATGCATGCATGAGAACTTGTGGGGTGTACCGAAGGTCTGCCCAGGCCCCAAGCTCTTTGGGGCTTTGTCACACGCCGCATTCTTCTAGGGCACGGGCCTCCGCATGAGGAAGAGGTTGCATGGCGTGAATCGTCCAGTGAAGAACGTGCTTTTGGAGGAGGGTTTTCAGAGGGGAAGCGCCCGTGCGCCAGTGCGGCGGTGTGGAGCGGCGCCTTGCGCTGAGTGTGGGTGTGCAGTGCTGCGTCAACCGCACAAGACCTACAATAACCCACCTGCCTCAGCTTTACAGGCAAGGGATGTTTACTTGGTGCTGTTGAGTCGGGCTTATGAGTCCGGCTGCGCTAAAGGTGTCCAAGTTTTGGAGAGCGCCTGTTCGAGCTGACAACCCCTGGCGTTGGGCAAGGCTGCACATGACCGCCCTGTCATGTATGGGGGATTGTGCCGCCCACTGTGGCAATAGTGGTTAGAACTTGCGAGCTTTATCTGTTCCCATGGCGCCGCCGAACAGGCGGCACATACGCTTTACCGTCATGCAGTGTAATGAGCATGACGACGTGCTTCCTTGGGCTCTCGGTGTTATTGAGAACGGCATGCCAGCTCATTTGAACCCCGCTGACCAAGCATATGCAGCTAACGGAGGCAGGGCCTCAGTCATGCACCTCTGCCGTGCGTACCTTCTCAGCTGGAACAAGCTTCACCAGGTGCAGAAGACCGCTCCCAGGGGCCTCTCCCCTGGCGGCTCCCTGTTGCCCAGACGTGCTGCGCGTCCTTATAGGCACTCTGGCAATGGTAAGTGCGGTAGCTGATAGGAGTTTATGTTTTATTGAGGAACTTTGACGCGGTGAGGAGGCTAGGGCTGAATTTATGCGGCTGGGCTTGGGCCGGGCATGCACCCCGCCGAACCCTCATGCCTGCGAGCCTCTGTGGGAGGGGCCAGGAGCCTTCCTGTGAACGCCAGGACTAGTCTGGTGGACCCCATGCAGACAGGTTTGGGAACTTGAGTAGGAACCGACCTAGCAGAACACATGTGAAAGCCGCTTGGCTAAACGATGAGCCCCTGTGATGTGTAACATGCTCTTGTAATCCTGGTTGGCGACTGGGGAAGCACACGGACGCAGGGGGGAAACGTGCTGGGGGGCGGGGTGACTGCAGCGCACGTGTATGGAACTCTTTTGACACTGACGGATGGGTGGTTGCCGTAAATGCGAAGCTTCACGTTGTCCAGCCTTGCCCCGTTTTCCCTCGTGGCCGACACGGAGGGAGCGGCCTGCGCATGAATGACGACAGCCCCCCATCCATGGCTCGAAGGCGTGACCCTGCCAAAGCCGCGTGTGAAGTGCATTACTTATCTTTAGTCCTGAAATATCATACACGACGACGAACGGGTTGGGCAGGCTGAGCTGCTTGCTTGTCGGCAGGCGGGCAGAGCCTGTCTGAAATTTGCAGCCGGGTTCCACACCCCCCGTACGTAATCTATTAAACATAAATATGATGTGTAATTGATTAGCACCCGTCTTGAGTACTATGCCTCCCGGACCCAGTCAAGCCGGTCAAGCCTCTGGGCTTGGCTTGGCGAGCAAGGTTGGGGCAGCCCCATTCGTCCCCAGCTCAGCGGCACCAGTGAAATCTGGTGGAGCTGCTGGATCGGCGTTCTCAGCTGCAGCGCAGCCGTTTGTACCAGGCAAGCTGCCGCATGGCCTGTTACGGTTTCATTCATACCATGCTACGCATTGCATGAATGCGTATTTTGCATACTTGGATGTAACAGCAAGTATTCGCATATGCCTTGCCTGTGCTCGCGCTCCTAGAGCTCTCCCAACCTCCACCCTCCGGGACGTGCACACCACCCGCCTCGAATCCCCATTCCCTGCCGAAGCCATGCACGTGATTTTCCACAACAGCAACGTACCACACCACGAACGCTTGTCTGCGCACGTGTGACGCAGGTAACAGCCCCACCAAGCCCGCCACTGGGGCCGCTGCCTCTGGGCCGCCAGCCGGGTCGCAGCCCTCACCTGGAACGGCAGGAGGACGTGGCTCTGGGGCTGCAGGGGGTGCCAAACTGGCCGTGAATGCTGTCGCCTTTGTGCCCAACAAGCAGCAGGCAGATGCGGGCCCTGCGAAAGGCGGCCGCTGGTGAGCAGGAGGGCCCGGCCGCGGTTCAGTTTGGTTGTACAGGGCCGGCGGCAGGCGACACCAGTGCAGCGCAGGTGTAGCGCTTTGTCGTTTCCCAGCTCTGTGTTTGCCACGGCGATGGCTTATTAGCTTGGCACAGTCTTGCCTTGGCGATGCGGCTTTGTGGGGCTGGATGTCACGGTTATATCCTGTTCTCGCACGCAGGGCAAGCGGCGCTGAGGCACCCGCGGGCTCCTCCGAGGGCCCCTCCGCCTCCACGCCCTCCGCGGCTGGAGCTCCCGTTGCCACGGGTGGGGGCAGCAGCGGCGGAGCCGGCAGGTACGCACATTCAATTGCTGCCCTGTGTGACCCCATGTGCCCCTGCCATCACCGTCACACACGGTTCTGTGTTTTTAAGGATTTCACCTGGATTCTACCCTACCGCCGCTCTGAAGGGGTACCGCCGGCCCCAGCACCCCTTCCAGCAGCACCCCCGCAGCTGGCCGCAGCGGCCCCGGCGGCCGCGGCACCGGTCCTGCAGGAGGCCGCGGCGGCGCCGGCGGCGCCAGCGGCACGCCCTCCGGGCCTGCCGGCCGCTCCCCACCCGGCCCCGCTGCTGGCGGCCCCATGCCCGGCCGCGGCGGCCCCGGCGGGCGCGGTCCCGGCGGCCCGGGGCCCATGCAGGGCCGCGGCGGGCGCGGCAATCGCGGCGGCGGCTTCATGGGTCCGCCCGGCATGGGCCTGCCGCCGCACCACCCCGCGGGCGCCATGGGTGCCATGGGCATGGGCGTGGGCATGGGCATGATGGGCCCAGCGGGCTTCGTGCCGGGTGGGCCCATGGGCGTGGGGCCCATGATGGCGCACAACCCCATGGCGTCGTACGGCTCGGGGGGCGGGGGCCACCTGCCCACGTACAGGTGGGCGGTGGGCTGGGGGTCCATGGGGGAAGGGGACCCGACGCATTCACCTGAATGGGACAGGAGTTACGGGTCAACCGTGTGCACGGAATCTGCCATGCAGCTGTCGGCATCCTCAGCCGCATCGTGATGAGCCGTGTTCGGCTGTCGTGTTGGGGTCAGGACCACAGCTGCACCCGCGTACGCACCTCCTCCGTACCGCCGCCTGCCTGCCCACGCAGGTCTCGCGACCCCTACCTGGTGGGCCCCGGCCGCGCATACGTGGGGCTGCATTTCGCGGAGGAGGGCCTGCGGCAGCACCTGCAGCAGCGCTCCTACCTCACCACCGCGCAGGTAGGGTTGGGCCCCGGGCCGTGGCAGGGGTGCTGAGTCGTGCCCACGTGCGTGGCTGACCTAGGGGTGGGTCCCTACTGCACTCACTGAATGGTAGCATACGGATGGCAGGAAGTGGAAACCGCCCTGGACTGGATACCTGTACCGCCAGCCAGTGCCATTAGCATGCTCTCACCGCGGACCTAAGCTAAAGCCCTGCGTACTGGTGCCATCCATTACCTTGCGCCCTGCGCAGTGGCACCCTGACGAGGCGTCCGGCCTGGAGCCCTCCACGCCCGCCCCTGCGCTGCGGCTGGGCCCCTACCACACGCTGTACCCCCTTGAGGAGGGCGCGCTGGGGGGCGGGGCCGCGGGGTCGGGGGCGGGCGGGGACTTGCTGCCGTCCGCGGCGCTGGGGCTGCGCACGGTGCTGATCAAAGGGGTCAGCAGCGTGGACGGCAGCGCGGCAGCGCTGCGGCGGGTGGACCCCAAGCAGGTGGGGACATGGGAGTGCACCAGGATCGGGAATGGGGGCGCGGAGTGCACGGGTCTCACGGTGAGCACAGGAGATTCCTTCCGTACGTAAGCTGCGCTTGTGATGGCAGGTAGGTGGCACGGAGTGCACCGCTAGCTCAACAGTGGACTGGTTGGATAAAAGTGCTGTGGGTGCCCTTAGCCAACGCCTGTGCAACCGGCGGCGTGTGCCCGCAGGTCATCCCTACCGCAGAGCTGCTGTCCCACTGCCGCGAAGCGGTGGAGTCGTGGGGCCCCCTGGCCAACCACCCCAACCTGGTGGGCCTGCGGGCGGCCTTCCTCGCCTCGGACGTCCTGCCCTCCGGGCCACAGCCAGCCGCCGGTTCCGGAGCGGGCGGCGGCGGCGGCAGCGGCGCTCAGGGCGGCGGTGGCGGCGGCGGCGGCTCGCAGCCGGGCTCCGCGACCGCGGCTGCTGCTGCTGCTGCTGCCGCTGCAGCTGGCGGGGGCGAGGGCGCAAGTGCGCTGGTGTTTGCACACGACTACCACCCGGGGGCGGTGTCGCTGGCGCAGGCGCACCTGGTGCCCCAGGCAAGCACGTGCGCGGGGGAAGCCCCGGGCCTCACACAGAGTCACAGAGTGTTGGGACGAGCTTGCGACTGGTCGGAACCATTCAAGGATGTTGTTGTTCCCTTGTTCGGGAGTGTGCTGCACGGCAGCAGCCTTTCCTTTAACAGGTGCCAGCGCCTGAAGCGCAGCACGTGTACGCTGTGTTCCGGCCCGCCAAGGCGCAAGCGCCTTGGCATGGCGTGCCGCGTACCCAGGGCCCCCTGTCTGCTGCCCGCAGATGACCCCCGCGGGCCTGGTCTCGGCCCCCCAGCCTCCCCCCGAGGACGTCATCTGGTCTTACGCCGTGCAGCTGACCAGCGCGCTGAGGGCGGCGCACGGCTGCGGCCTGCTGCTGCGCCCTGCGTGCCTGCACCCCACCAAGGTGGGCCCGGCCTGCGGGATGCAGCAGGCGTAACAACCAGTCCCATGGCGTGACACCATTATACACTAGCCGTAAAGGCTCTTTGCTTCGGGGCCCTGCGCAAGGCCGTCCCTGCCTCGCCGTTGCATGGTTGCATCCACCGCACCGGTACCCTTTCCTCCTCTTTGCAGGTGCTGCTGACGGGCATGGGGCGGCTGCGCGTGGGCTCCGTGGGCATCCTGGACGCGCTCATGGGGGCGGATCAGCCGGGGCCGGAGGAGATGCAGATGCTCATGCGGCAGGACATCTCGGTGAGCCGCGTTGGCGTTGGGGTGTCAAAGAAGCGCTACGGGGATGGGGAATTAGGGGGGGACCATTTATGAGCCTGGAGTGTTGGGTCGCGACGCAGGGAGGGGTCTGGGGTTGGGGGAGGCAGCGGCAGCGGCAGCGGCAGCGGCAGCGGCAGCGGCAGCGGCACAGGTGCGTTCTGCCCCGCAATAAGCATCCCTGCGCCGTCCCTTGCTAAAGCTGGTGTGCGGACCGTGCGCGGCCCGCTGTGCTGCAGTCCTACCGTGCACGGGAAGGCTACGACACCCTTGCCGCAAATTTCGACGGACCCATGTCCACCTCGCCGTCCCTGCACTCCTCCGGTTCAGTTCCTTTGCTGCTTTGCGGTTGCCGCCCACTCCTCGCCCCCAGGCCGTGGGCAGCCTCCTACTGACGCTGTGCTGTGCGGGCTCCGGCCCCGCGCCCTCCCTGGAGCTGGTGGCTGCGCACGGGTACAGGTGGGCAGCTGGGAACGGTAGGGAGGGGTAGCGTAGGGGAAATGCGGGCCTGCAGGGCCAAGGCGCCCCTGTCGCAGGGGAGTAGGGTAGGGGAATGGTGGGCACGGTTGTGTCGCGTGGGTCGGGTGGAGTGCGGCAGGGTGGCCTACGAGGGTGGTGAGCCCAGCGCCTACACACGCAGCGCCGCAGACTGCATGGACTGCGGACAAGGCGACAGCGATGGCACGCTTTCAACGTGCCCGAACCCGTGTCCACGCACGGCCCACGCACGGCCCACGCACGTCGCGACGGCCTTGCATGTCCCACATGGGCCAACTCGGCCCCTGCCTCTTCCCCTCAAGTTCCCCTGCCCCTGCCCCTACTCATGCTACCGCCCCTACTCCTGCCCCCAGCTCTGGGTGAGGCCCGGCCGTAAGCTTCAACGATCCTGTCTATGCACGGCCCACGCACCTCGGTAGACGGGCGTGCACCGAGGTACGCCCCTTACGTGTCCCTGTCCCTACCAATGCTACCGCCCCTGCCTCTTCCCGGCTGCCCCCAGCCCCGAGCTTGCTCGGCTGCTTGGCGCGGCGCTGTCTGCGGTGGAGGGCGGCCCGCTGGGCAGCTGGCGGGGGCTGGTGGCGGCGCTCGCGGACAGGGCCTTCACGGAGCTGGACGGAGCCAACGTGGGCGTGGACCACCTGGTGAGCGAACGTGGGGGCGGGAGGGTCGCTTTGCGGCAATATGCAGCGCAATCTGTTACTCAAAGCAGCGAGCGGTTTCATACCTGTAAAGTGGGGGTGGACCACCTGGTGAGCTGGCGGCGGCGGGAGGGGCGTGGGAGAAGTGGGCACCGTGAACCGCGCCAGGGTGCGCCTCGGGGCACTGACCTAGGTGCCGGCGTGGCGGCTTGGACGCCCTGCCTAGCAGAGGACGTCGGGTTTTTTACTGTAGACCGGAGTATATGGTGAAGCTTTCGACCGTGTGGCGGGGCTAGGGCCGCGGCGGAAGGAGGTGGGATCACGGGGAAGGAGGCTCGCCTGAGCGGCACGGTGGCAGAGCTACGAGTCACAGTGAGCCCTCCAGTGCCCCGGTTCATTAATCCAACATTTCTCCTGTGCCTACGCAGATGGTGGAGTTGGGCAAGGAGGTTGAGAACGGGCGGCTGCTGCGGCTGCTGGCCAAGATCAACTTTGTGGTGGAGCGGCCAGCGGGGGAGGGCGCCGGAATGGGGGCGGGCGTGGAAGGGGTGAGGCGGGCTGCGGGGCGGGAGGCGGGGGACGCGGTCGCTTTCCTGCCTAGTGAAGATAGTAATACCATAGTCATGCCGGATCATGGTGCTCTTTGACGGGCGTCGTGTGCGAGGTGTTGGGCTGGCTGGACAGCGCGGTGTTCCGCGCATGCGGCTGGTCAGTGTACCTGTATGCTCAGCAGGTCAGCACACCCTCCCGCCACCGCCGCGCCCCCAGGACTCGTCCTGGTCGAGACGGGCGACCGCTACTGCGTCAAGCTGTTCCGCGACTTCGTGTTCCACGCGGCGCACCCCGACACGGGCGGGCCGCTGCTGGACTGGGGGTGCATTGTGGAGGCGCTGAACAAGGTGAGAAGGCGTGCCAGCGGTGCGGCATGTTCACCCAGGCACGCACGGCACTCGGCGGTCAACCACTGCGGTTCCCTTTCCCCTTTAATCCTAGGTTGCATGTAGAGGCATCCCTACCGCCTTACCCCTTCCTCTCCCCGCTTTGCGGTCACCCCCTCGGTCGTGAGCCTCTGAGGCCCCGACCCCGTGCCCACCTGCACACGTGCAAGTACGGTCCGCCATACTTGCCTGTGTGTCCATTCCATACTTTCGCCCGCGCTCCCTTCATACTTGTACTTTTACTTTCTGCATCTTAGCGGCATTTGCATCTCACGCCATGCCAGCCTTCTTATGCCGGCCCCTGCTAACGATTCTGCGCCTGTGCCTTCTGCCCCCCACTTCGCGCCGCGCCGCATGCTAGGTGAGTCTGGGATGCGATTAGGTGTCTTTCCGTGAGGGTGCGCGTCTGGGTTGGTAGCCGGGGCCGGGAAACTTAGTGCACGCACGCGCATGTCTCTCAGCCCAGCCGTCGGCCAATGGCCCTGTCTACGATACTCGACCTACTCAGCCGCTTTAGACTACGCCACTGTCGCTTCGCGGACCTTTCTGCGCCGGCCAGCCTGCCGGCGCATGCTGTGGGAGCTGGAGCCGCTGGCGGACCAACTCTTCAGTAGGTCGACTTTTACTTACCGTACTACTCCTACTACTGCTACCACCACTACCACTTTACTCGCGTTACTAGTACTTTGTTCCCCCCCCTCCCCCACTACCGTTTCACTCGCGTTACTGGTACTTCGTCCCCCCCCCCTCAGCTTGACGCCGGCGTGCACGAGGAGCTGCTGCTGTTGGGGCGCGACGGGCAGTCCATGCTGGTGGTCACGTACGCAGACGTCAAGGTGTGCGGGGGGAAAGAAGCAAAGTACTAGTAACGCGAGACGGGGTAGTGGTAGTGGTGCGGTAAGCAGGGGAGAGTGGAGGGTGGTCGGGCGGTAAGCAGGGGAGAGTGGAGGGTCTCCGGGAGCGCGAAGCATCTCTTCAGTGCAATGCGTTGCGTGCGCCCGGACGGGGGAGGAGCGCCGCCCGCCTCTCACGCCCACTGTGCTGCGAGCCGCTGCTCGCAAACAGCAACCGACATCCGTGGAGGGGGGTTGCGAAGTATGCCCTGCCATGTGGATGCTTGACCGCGTATGGCTCGCGGTCCCTCCCGCCCACGCAGCGCCACCTCAACGATGTATATCCAGGGCTGTGGGTAAGACCTGTCCCGCTTCCGCCTGGTGGCCTTCGGACTTCACTGGGTGCTTGTACCCACCCATCCCGCCTTCCTCGCCCCGCCCCACGCCCGCCCCCGCAGCATTGCCGGAAGTCGGCCTTCCCGGAGCTGCTGCAAAGCAATCCTACCTTGTGCGGTCGTTATACCTCCTTGTCTCTCCTGCCCGTGCTTTCACCACCCATCCCGCCTATCCCGTTTCCCCTCTCCTCCCGTAGCGCTGCCTGGAGTCGGCCTTCTCGGAGCTGCGGGCGGCGGCGCACGCGGCGGGCGCGGGCACGGGACCCGGCGGCAGGGGCGGGCCGCAGCGGCCGGGCGGGCGCATGTGACCGCCGGCATGTGTAGCGGAATGTTCCTGCACATGCGGCGGCGGCGGCGGCGGCGGCGGAGCTGGGGGTCGGGAGGGCTGCACAGGGAGGTGGGGATCACATGTGTAATCCGTTTACGCGGGGAGGCATCAAGGTGTTGCGGGGGTGTGGCGGATGGTACATGACGGTCGAGAGAGAGAGAGAGGCGGCTCCCCGACAGGCGAGGCGGGGTGCATACCGGTACCCACTAGGCGCACATCATGGATGGTCTGGGGTTGGGAGGGGCAAAAGGGTGTCGAGTTGCGGTATAGGAGCTGGTGGGTGTAGCCGGGGCTGACGGTCGGCTGTGCACGAGCGCTGACGTTTCGAGAAGATCACATTACTTGGGTTCTTGGACGCTGTGACATTTGCGCCATCCTCTGGTGCGCTGTGCTGTCGTGCCAAGTGGGCACTGTTGGGCGCAGCCTGTTTGGAGCGTGGGCAGGTGGACGAGGGATAAGGCCGACTGGGAGACGCGGAAAGGAGGGCTGGTGTGCTGTGCGGAACATGGAGACGTTCAGGCGGTCCTGCATGCAGCAGTACAGCAGGGTGCTCTCCTGTTTCCTGGACATTTGTCATACGGTACCTGTGGGGGCGAGCCGTGGTGCTAGAGCGCAGCTGCAGACAGACGGTGCCTTGCAGTTTCAAAATGCCAGTCACCAGCGTGTATGCACCGCTGTATGCGAGGGGAGGGCCGCACTTTGCTGTGTAACGGTCGGGACCAGTAAGGATCGTGTGGCCACACCACCTGCAATGTAGCTCAAGTAACTGTGGCATGAAGCCCTGCTCCACCCCCTTGACCTGTTGGCGCTCTTCTGCCCATGGGTGCATGCGGTGCTGAAGCTCTGACCCCGCCGGCACGATACCGTACGCTTGGTGCAGGGGTCTCCCCTGCCTGGTGCTTCCTAGGCTGCAAGGTGCTGGGCAGATGAGAGCGAGTGCGCTGTGTGCACAGGCACTGATGCGGTGCGGCGGTGCTTATCGGTAATGCGGGAGCGGGGTTACGTACAGGTCATATGGGTACTGGTGCGATACACATGCGATACGGAGTAGCAAGCAGCCCTGCACACCTCCCTTCTCGTATATTTATTTTTTTCTTCGTGAGAAGGTTACAGGGAGGTTATCTGGAGCCCTTGTACGCATGCATAGCACCTGCTGCACACCCCAGGCGCCACTGCTCTGCAACAAACTCTCCGCGCGGTGGGTGTGGTACGACACCCCGACCCGCGACCGGAAGGGGTTCCCTGCAAGCAACATAAACTTAATTCCGGCTGGGACACGCTGCGTTCGTCTCTGTTCCAGGTTCCAGGGGATCTCCTCCGGTCGGGCTGCCGTAACACTGGGGCATATGAGAAGCCCTGCACCAGAAACCACACTGTGGACCTACGACATTTGATACTGCTGTGGACCCCAGCCAGTATGGCATGCATATCCTTCAGGGCCCGGCACGGTAGTATCTCTGCATGGGCCTTGCCGTCACCCGTGCGCGAGTGTTGTTAAACCGCCCCTCTAGACACCTATGTGGCCAGATTCCCGCAGCTTCCTCGCGTTTTGGCAGAGTGGCTCATTGCATTCGGAATGTCTCGATGTATTTGTACATGTCTGGATCCAGACGAGAAAACGCCGCCTCGAATATAGACTAACTCAGCACGCGGGCTCCGCACGCGGCCCGCACGCCCGGCATACCGTTGGCCAGACGGTTTCCTTCGCCGTTGCGACGAGCGGTCGGTAATGCCCATCTGATGAGAAAGCCAACATTGTGTGAAAGCCGCATTGCACAGGTTTCCCGCGGCACAACCGGACTCTGACAGTTCACAATGTCAGCAGGCCGACATGTTCCAGAAACGCCCTCCTCAAAACGTGCTGGCCAAGCGTCAGTCCAATTGAAATAATACTGAAGCTTGAAGCATGAAGCCAATGGATTCGGTCTGGGGAAACGGGCGTTGGTCGCTTGACTTGGCCGCGGTGTGGAACCCTCCGTCTACGCCACATGAAAGACATATCCGAACGCGACTGGGTTCCAAGCCAGACGGCCCCCCTTCACTGATGCTAGGCCATAGGGCATATGTGCATGGCCTGGTGCCCGCTACACCAGGCATCTGTTCAGAGGTCTTTCGCTGGTGGGGGGGCTCCGCCCCCCCACACCCCCCCGAGCGGACACCTTGCTCATGGAAAAGGGGAGCCACACGCAAGTAAACACAGGCGTACGGATCGGCCATCCCGGGGTGTCTGCTCGGGGGGGGGGGTGGTATGACGTGCATGGCCCCTGCTACACCAGCTCCCTGCTACACCAGGCATCCGTCCAGACGCCATTCGCTTGGTGGGGGGGCTCTGCCCCACCCCAGTAGGCCTTGCTTCTCGATCCAGGCGCAAAAAGGCCGCATCGAGTTAAGCACATCCCAGCACGGAGCCCCTGCACTCGGCGTGCACACCTGTATACTCTGTGTTTGTGCGTGTGGCTCCCATCCAAGAGGTCCACTCCGGGGGGTGTGGGGGGGCAGAGCCCCCCCACCAGCGAGTGACATGCTCACGCATGGTGTTATGCCCCGTGTACATGCGTGTGGCCAGCGAATGACATGCATGGCATGGTGCCGTATGGGCGGAGCCCCCCCCCCACACCCCCGAGTGGACATCTCGCTATTGGATGGGGGAGCAACACGCACACACACAGATCAGACGGGCGTGTGGGCCGCATGCGGAGCCCCCGTGCTGGGATGTGTTTAACTCGATGCGGCCTTTTTGCGCCTGGATCGAGAAGCAAGGGCCCTCGGGGGTATGGGGGGCAGCCCCACCAGCGAATGGCGTCGTCTGGACCTGTCTGGACACATGCCTAATGTAGCAGAGACCAGGCGTGGCAGGCGATGCACGTCAGCCGCTGGTGGGGGGGGGTCCGCGCCCCCACAACCTAACCCCCCGAGCGGGTACCACGGCGAACAACATGCATGGCCTGGGGCCGTGCCGTATGCCCTGTGTACATGCATGTGGCTCCTCCATCCAATAGCAACGTTTGCTTTTCGGGGGGTGTGGGGGCGCGGAGGGCCCCCACCAGCGAGTAATACGCATGGCCTGGGCTGTGCCGTATGCCCTGTGTTCATGCGTGTGGCTTCTGCATTCAAAAGCAAGGTGGTCTGATCGCCCATAGAGAACAGCGCATGCATGCACAGACAGCTGGCATACGTATGTGTTCCTGTCCTCCCTGCATGAGCACAACATGGCGCCCAGGTGCATGCTGTCTTTACCCTGGAACCCTACAATAATCCTTCCACTCATATATGCGGTTTCATCCCTGAGTTAGGGGATACCGCGAGTAGTTTGATTGGCGGCGAGGCAGGCAGCGGCTCCCTTGGGCAGCGGCATGCAGGCCAGTGCAGGCAGAAGCGCGGCGTACGTGGGCCGCCCACGCCGCGCTTCAGGAATTTATCCCGCATAAAGTTATGAAAAATTACGGCCTGTCCGCGAAAAAGAACCCTGCCGCCACCCAGGTCGTCCACACATGCCGTGCGGCTCACAGGTTACCCAGCAAGGGGAGGGGTGGTGATGGGGCGGGTGATTTGCGCTGGGTGGTGGTCGGGCTAGGTACAGCCCTCATGCGACCTACCAGCACATCCCATTCGTTGATACTGAATGGAGTGTTGTACCACACCCACTACCCCGCCAGGCCAGATTGGGGAACCCTGCACCAGCACCGCACATGTGGACCTAAACTGTTCTACCGGTATGTGTGCCGCTTTGATGGCTGAATTTGGGGGCAAAAACCCCACGGGACAGTCCCTAACGAAATGTAACAGGATAGCAGCACCTCACCTGCACCGATTACAGAGGACCTCGGCCGGTCAGGGTGTCGCACCACACACCCCACGTCCCCACCCCCGACGCCTTCTTTGGTTTGGTTTGATACAGGGGACCCCTTCGGGTCGGGGATGTCATACCACACCCACCACCCCGACGCCAGCCGTGCACCAGCACTGCACACACCCAGATTTGGTTTGGTTTGGTTTTACACGGGGGACCCCTTCGGTCGGGGTGTCGTACCACACCCACCACCCCGAGAGGGCAACAAGACAGCCCTCCCAAAGCACAAAAGCCCACTACTGCCCAGGCCTAGTAATGTCGGCTAGGGCGGCACACCATGAAGCCCTAAGCACAGGCAGTCAACTAGCACGGCAAGGCAGGACAGGCATGGCACCCAGGTACGTAGCAGCAGACACCACCAAGGGCATTGAAGCATAGACTTCGGCCCAAGTACACGTGGCACCTGCGCACTACACCAGGCGTCACCACACTGCCACACTCGCGTACAACTGAAGTCATCAGTCAGTCAGCACACATGCGTAGGGCAGGCATGGTATGTAAGTAGCACCAGTGACGCGTTTAGTACGCTAATGTGCAATGCTTAAGCATGCTGCTCAAGCATAGGACCGTTGTATCGGACTCTGTTGTCCTGTATGCCAAGGAACGGATGGTGCGCAGGCACGCTCTTCCACCCCTTGGGCATGCCCAAAGCTGCGAAGTCTCGCAGGCGCGACCAAAAATCCACTACCGCCCGAGTACGTGCCGCAGCCACATGCCGTGCGTCTGGGTGCAGTTAAGCATGCAAATGCCGCCGTCCATGCTCCATGGCCGATAACGCGCTGAGGCACACCACCTCCCACACCTTGCGATGGATGCCCTTGGGAGGCATCAGGCATGACCAGCCACAGGTGTTGGCGTGTGAGGCGTATGTCATGTGCATAGTGCTCTATGTGCTCACGAATAGCCAGCGCAACCTCACACTCCCAAAAGTGGTGAGTGCGCGGTGGGCTGCTGCAATGACACGCGAATGTGCTACAGGGGCACACCCACGGCTGGCTACCATGCAGGTGGCTATTGCCCAGCAATGGTACCCCATCAACCGCCAACCGCCACAAGATCTCCTTATTCTCATTCTCCCATCGCACATGCTGCCATACCCTACGAAACGTCGCAGCAAGGTGCTTCTGGGCGTCTTGCTGAGTAGCCTGATCTGCATCGGGCTCCAATGCTGCCCTGACGTACTGGCTGTGGCATTGCTGCCGCCGCTGCTGGAGGGGTCCAAGCTGCATGAGAGTTGCAGCCCTGACTGTGATGGTGTCGAGGGTGATGGGGGCGCTGAGGGGTACTGGCCAGCCAAGGCGCGGCAGCAGCATGGCAACGACAGTGTCACCTGACGGGACGTGCTGCTTCTGGGTGATGGCTGTCAGGGCGGCTTTCAGCCAGTCAGGGTGGATGTCGCGGTGAAGGGCCTCAAGCCGTGCTGTGATCTCATGGCGATCCCCGAGTGCGCCGGACAACCACATGGGCGGGTCAAGGTACCGCCTGACCAGCTGTGACCAAAGAGTCCTTGCATCCCTGAGCATGTCTGCGACACTGGTACTTGCTGTGCGCGGGGCGCTGAACGCCTGCCGTACGGCGTCGTACACCTGAACCACGCAGGTCCCCTATCGTCATGAGGCGACGACAGTAGGACAGGTTGAGGTGATAGTGTTCAAGCCCAGGCCGGCGCTGGGGTGCACCAGCGTTAGCCAGAAACGGGTTTCCCCACAGTGGAGCGCTGCAGCACCACGCCCCCAGGGTGAGGGGTGTTTCTGCAACATCCACCATGGGCGGCAAGCTGCCGAACGCAAACACCAGGCGCTGTAGCTCCGCTAGGAGCGCCATGGCTGCGTGGAACTGGCTGCCGGGCTGCGCTGTCAGCACCGCCATGTGCTTTTGGTTTGGTTTTACACGGGGGACCCCTTCGGTCGGGCTGTCGTACCACACCCACCACCCCGAGAGGGATTAGGGTTAGGTGTTTACAGGGGACCTCTTCGGTCGGGGTGTCGTACCACACCCACCACCCCGAGAGGTTAGGTTAGGTTAGGTTAGGTTTTTACAGGGGAGGGCAACGAGACAGCCCTCCCTAGGTTAGGTTAGGTTTTTACAGGGGACCTCTTCGGTCGGGGTGTCGTACCACACCCACCACCCCGAGAGGGCAACGAGACAGCCCTCCCAAAGCACATGTGCAAAATTTATGTGGACTGCTTTGTTGCTCAGGTTGGCACGAAATTTGATGCTCGCCTAGCTCAGTGGAAGAGCACCCGTTTAGTATACATGGTAATAATGAGCGGGAGGTCTCGAGATCGAAACTCGAGGTGAGCAGGACATGAGTGACAATGATTCAATGACTTTAACACCTTACAATATGTTAAACCCATCTTAGTATGTAGAGTGCCATCGGGCCATAGATCACATGGACGTTGCAGGGGCATATTTTAAACCCATATTAGTATGTTACTGTTACTGTTACTGTTACTGTTACTGTTACATAGCCTGAGCGGTGCAGCCCACAGCCAGCGGTATGCCCCATGAGCATTGTGGCTCCGAGACCGTCAGCAGAAGTAGACAAGGAGAAGCGCACCTGGCCTAACGCCCGTGGGATACTATCCCAGCCCGGGTCTCACTGATGCGAAACAACAGCCCTGCCAGACTGGACTGGTCCTCAACCGCCATCACAGCACAGATCCCCTGGTCGTAAGGCAAATCAACAGTAGCACGGGCACTGGCATACGCAGGGCAGTGGATAAGCACGTGCTCTTCGTCCTCGACAGCACCACCGTTGCATGCGAGACACAGCCTTTCGGAGCGGGCCAAACGCCTGCCCCTTTGGACAGCTCTATTTGCAGATAGCGGCCATGCACAGAGCCTAAACGACAGCAACTTCACTTGGTGCGCGCGCGAAATGAACACTTTGGCGTGCTTAGGCCACATGGAACCAGCAGAGCCTCGAAAGGCGAGCCCCATTTGATGCTTGTACCTACTCATCTGGATGCCAGGGCGCTTCCCGTCGGACGGAAGTCCACAGGGAGATACTAACCCGTGCATGATCCCAACCAGCCATCAAACGCTCTCTAAATTTAGACATCACAGTGGCAAAGGGAGGGGCGCCCAGCAAGCCACGCCGCCCTATCTGCATGGGAGACAGTATCTACAGGTAACTCCAGCCATACATCAACGCCGAGCTCCCTGACAAAACGCAGCACTTTACCCGCCCAAGCATCAGCCCATCCCTCATCCGCTAACCGGATCTCCTCTCTCAGCACGTGGTGGGCGAGCGACCCTTGCTGCTTGACCAAACGGTTCCAGAACAGGAGGACAAGTCGAGCCCAAAAATAGTGCAGCGGTAGCTGAGCCATTTCGGCAAACAACAGGCGGTGGGCTGGGCGATAGGTCCCACAGATGGATCGCATAAAAGCTATTTGCAACTTGACGGCATTGTCACGCAAGCACCACTCAAACATGCCTTCAGAGAGGTTAGCATAGTCGCGGCGCCGTGGGGCCCGCCATCTAACATCTCGCAAAGGGCATCGGGACCCCAAACCTCGCAGCCGTACGACAGGATAGACCTGACCTGTACCTCAAAGCACCGCATGCGCACATCAGGCGCCCACATGCGCATCTTCTTAAGCTTGCCAGCAAGTTTGAACATAGCACCACGCCCAGAGGAAATCAGTTGCTCTCGACAGTGGCTGGGGGAGAGCCCAGGGCCGTAGACTAGACCTAAATACCTAGCGGAGGGCACTAGAGGCACCGCCTGGCCCGCAAGCCTAGCAGACCGCGAGAACACCTCAGAAACTACCTCTCTCTCCCTGTCTTGACTACTGAAGACCATTCCCTCACACTTCTTCACATTAGCTCGCATACCAAAGGAAACGCAGAAGGTGTCGACAAGCCCTAGCAGGTGACTCATGCGCCGCACCGAAGTTGCTACCAAGCTCGCATCATCAGCATAAAGGAGCAGCGACACCCGCTGCCCATCAACAGTAGGCGCACCCATGGCAAGTGGTGAGCCAGCCTTGGATAGCCTGCTATCAGTGCAGTCTATGTAATCAGCCAGAATCTCGATAAACAGCCCAAAGAGCTCGGTACTGAGGGGACACCCTTGCTTGACCCCTTGCTCAGAGACAAACGGCTCCCCAATCTTCCCATTAACCTTGACGGCCATCTCGACTCTTTCGTACGCTTTCAACAGAGCGTCAAGCATGGGACCGTGGATGCCACGCTCACGCAAACGCTCCCAAAGCAGATCACGAGGTACCTTATCAAACGCCTTTTCAAAATCGATCTGAACTATGATAAGCGGCGGGGAGCCTGGGCGCTGATGCCTAGCCGTAAGACGCCGCTTGACTAGCAGGTAGAGTGCCATCGGGCCATAGTTCACATGGACGTTGCAGGGGCATGCCAGAGCCGATACAGAGCGTTCAACAGGCAGATATGTGCTGCGCCAAGGCGTGCAGGAGCCTGACACTGCATGCACCTCCATCCTAGCTAGCTCCACAGCAAAACACGTGCCCAGTAACACGCACGTCACCGGAATCGCAGGCGTATGACTTTTACAAGAAATTGCAGATATACATCGCATGATACTTATATGATTCACAGTTCAGCGATTGTAAAGTAATACAGCTTCGGAGCGGGAGAATGAATGGGTCATTTTCGCACGTCTGTGCTAATGATACGAAAATGAAATGCGTCGCTGGAAATGAATGCGGCTACCGGAAATGAACACAACCCCCGGATAATGAACGCTTCATTATCGCCTGCGGCCGCATAGCTGCGATAATGAACGAGAGATGTGCGGGAATGAAGGACAAATGCCTAAAATGAACAACTTTGCGGAAAATGAACGAAGTCTTTCCCGCTGTGTGGCTTTACTGTTTTCATGTGTAATATTTGCAGTCTTATAAGTCTATGACACGCTGTTACATGGAGAGTTTTGTATAGGATGAGGTTTGAACCCTGAACACATGTGCAGGCCGCAGTGCTTGAGGTTGCCCGAATTGGCACGTGTCATGGCAGGCAGCATCCAGGCAGTGGGCACGCGACCACCACTCCTGGAGACCTGGACTGACTCTAGAAGCCACTTGCACATGTTGCGCTAGTGCACGCCTGGCACCTCATCATGGGTGGTCACAGGGGCCTGCACGGGCTAGCCAAGTGGCCCATCCGTTCTCTTGGCTGTACTCTGGACGGTGTGGGTGGGTCCGGGGTTTCGTGCGCTTGCGCAATGGTGCATGGGCAGAGGTTGGCAGCGACGGCAGCATGATCATCAGCGATGAAGCTGTTACATTCACTTCACTATGGTTGAGTCTGGGTCCTGGAAGAATGTAGCCAGGGGACCCAACCCCCTAGTTGCACATGCCCCACACGCTCACAGACAGAGCAACGAAGCCGACACACTTGGTACCACGAGAGCCCAGATGCATAATAAATGCCCAGAAAGCTGCTATAGGCCACTGACCCATTGTAGTCGACTGTCATCCTAAGCAAGAGGCGCAACACCCACAATGGCAATTGGCCTGTTCGCTCGACCTGCCCAACTGAGCTGGGAAAGGGCACAATGGACTCTACCGGTATGGCTCAAGGAAGTGTTACTGTAGGAAAACTCTGGGCATTGGATACCGGCCAGGCAACTGGGCTGCACAGTACGTTGTACGCGTACAAATACGAAGTACGTACATGTACGGAATACGTTCATTTTCTGCCCTACATGAGAGAAATACGGTCTGCGGTCCAGGCCAGGCACGGCACGTGGCAGTGTCACACGCACCAGGACTGTCCCAGGGAGGTACCAGGGAGATCAGGCGCCAGCAAAACCACACCACAACGGCTGCATACGCATATGCGAGACACTTCTCATGCCTCAATATCTTGTGGCTTAGTTGCCGCGGTGCCTTGCAGGGAGCTCCCCTGTCTGGCAGCACACGGGAGGGGACCTCCCTTGCTCCAGGGGGTGGACTGGCACGAGCGTATTTTTAGCGTATTTGAGCGTATTTCGCGAACAGACCCCCGTATTTTACGTATTTCTTAAAATACGTTCATTTTAGAACGTACAGTGCAGCCCAGCCAGGCAATGAGCACCAGGCACACAACCGTAAGGACGCCACCTGGCCTCCTGGCACATACATGCACAACCAATGCCGTATGCAGAAACCGCGGACTGCATTATCAGGTGCGCATGTGCCCAGTGCCTAAACTTGACGTAGGACTGCAACTTCGGCCACTTAGATGCGGCAAGTCTACGTCATAGGTGCGGTAAAAATAAGATCGTCGTTGCGGTTCGCAATATCGTTGGTTCTCAATGCGGGCAGGTTGAATCAGGTTGAATCAGGTTGAATCAAGGCTGTTTTGAGGCTTTCCGCCTAGCACGTCTTCAGTTGCCTAATACACAGGAAGCAATTAGCACCGGATGCATGGCATCACTGTTACGTTGCAAAACCCACATGCACGGCTATGTTGCAGTGCGTATACGTATGTTATGGACCCTGGGTCCCTGCCTTGAGTCAGTCCCGAGCACACGCCATGCCCACTGCCCACAAACATGACTGTGCGCCACCTAACCTAACCTGAACACGTAACCGCACGTTGTACTCAAGGCGGTTCGTACCCTTGCTCCGCAACTGTACATACCGTCACTAACTTACTAACACCACTGTGCGCTGCTGCCTAGTTCCCTAGAACAGCAGGCCCAGCCCGAAGCCCACCGCCCCTGCCAGCACCACGTCCCCTCCGTCGTAGTAGCCCCCGTGGTGGTGATGGTGGTGGTGGTGGCGGTGGTGGTGGTAGCCGTAGTCGTTCTCGATGACTACGGTGGTCGGCATGGGCGCGGGCGAGGGCATGTACACCACGGGCGGTGGGGGCGGCGGGGGCAGGTACACCACCTGCTGGGCCGGGGGCGGGGGCGCGGCGTAGACCACCTGCTGCTGAGGCTGTGTGGGGTAGGCGGGGGCGTACATGGGCGGCTGCTGGTAGACGGGGGCGGCGGGGTAGGGCGGGGGCTGCTGAGGGTAGGGCTGCTGCTGCTGCTGCTGCTGCTGGGGATAGGAGGGCTGTTGCTGCTGCTGCTGTTGGGGGTAGGAGGGCTGTTGCTGCTGCTGTTGGGGGTAGGACGACACGGGGTATCCGGGCGCCGTGTAGGCCCCCGGGCGGTAGGCGGCCCCGTTGGGTTCGAACTTGAGCCCCACGCTGACCACGCCCTGTTGCACCGTGTCACCCTTGCCGCGGTGGGGATGGCGCAACACGGGGGCCTCAATGCGGTCGGCGCCGTGCTCCCGGGCGCGGCTCAGCGACAGGCTGGCCCAGCCCAGACTCTCGTGGCTGCCCGCCTCCTCCACCTTGAGCTCAACCCACACGTCGTTCTCCTGGTTGACGTTGAAGCGCAGGCTCTCATCCCACACGGGGTTGCGGCCCCCGTGCTTGGCCGCCACAGTGCGGAACTCCTGGCCGCCCACACGCACCACGGCGTATGGGTTTTGCCTGTGCAGCAGGACAGCAGCAGCAGCGGGAGTGCTCTCAGTGGTACGGATTAACGGGTTAGCTGTGTGCACAGGGTGCGGTCCTGTTGCGGGTTATCTGCATTTCGGTGTACGGTCTGGCGTCACCCAAGAGTTTCCCGCTTGGGGTGGATTGTAGCGTGCCCTGCCACTCACCGGAAGAGCCAGTCGTGCGCATGCAGGTCCTTGGCGAACTCGCAAGTGACGGTTAGGATGCCACTTTGTGCCATTTTTGGCTTATGAGCCTTGGGAACGACAAACGATGCTCCTCGCGCGCGGCAATAAGTTCTGATGTGCACAAGGCTTATACTTGGTGTAGTTATTTTATTATAGATGTCATTTTAAGTTCTTGACAACTTCATATAAAGGCGGCAAGAGGGCTACGCGGTCGGGGCTTTGGTGCTACCCGATTGCCGTACTGCGCTGGCACACTCGACGTCGAGGCAAGAGTTAGTGAGTGACGTCCCAAAGCGCAACAGTATTACATGGAAGTCTCCATTACTATATATGCAGTACACTATAGTAAGTGGTCCATCATGGCCGTCTTCCGGGGAGCTGCGCGCCCCTGCTGACGTCGACCGACTCCGCGCGGTGTGGGAGCCAGGGGAGCTCTGTGTGCAGGGACCCTGCACGTATGCATGACCATCATGCAAACAAGTTCAGCCGCACGATCATGAGGAACAGTGCAGGAGCGGTGTGACACGGGCGTACAGAACCCCTGTACTGCCGTATGTCCAGGCTTGTGACGGCGGCACCCACAGATTGAGGGGACGCTTCAGCCTTCCCTTGGCATCCCTTTTCATTAGCAAGGATTGTGGGGGCAAAGCGTGGCACCAGGGGATGGGAAGCAGGTAGAGGACTTATCCTGGCATGGAGCGTCCTTGGGGCAATGCGGTACAGGGGAGATCCCCTGGAAGATCCCCTTGTGTGGCAAGCCCAACAAGCCGGCACGCCGCTTGGGCGGCGTGTACGCGTTGCACGGTTGCAGGGCTCCTGTGCACGCACGGAACCTTCGTTGGCTTTGCGGTGGCACCAAAAAGACATTCGTAGCATGTACATAGCTAGGAGTGCCCCAGGGGAGCGCGCGAGCGCCTATGATTCTGGGGCTGTGGGACAAGTCAGACTGACCATTTCTCCATGAGTGGGACATGGTCAGACATGGTCGCTGTCTCGCGGGTGTAGGCCCGGCCAATCCCTTGTGGATGTGGCGGTTTGACTGGAAGGAGCTGCGTCACATGCTTTTGCCTAGCAATCCAGGCCCTAACGCCTTGGACCGTTGGACGTATAGAGCAATATTGGTTGCACGGTGCCGTAATGCACGTGCAGGGGCCCCTGTGCGCGTGCATGTCAAAAGACCAGCCAGCGGGAAATCCCTTGGCCCAGTCGAACAGCCTGGTAACTCGGAGCCGGCTTCCTGCTTCTTACGGCTGTGCCAGCCCCTGCTTGCCCCTGCCTCTCTATGCCTTCTGGGTTAGAGGTGTTTCCTTGGCCACGCCGTGTGCCTTCCAGGGGCCGCTGCCCTGATGCCATCCTTGCCTATGCCGGCCCATGCTATCCCTACCCCTGGCCTGCAACACTCCGGAAGGCAAACCTTATCCTTATGTGCAAGTAGATGCAGTGTTGTGGAGGGTGCAAGGGACTGTTCAACGGACTTGACTAGGTCCGCGGGTGAGGAGTCCTCTTAAGATGGCATCCCCTGTGCTGCCTGCTGCGACGAAGGTACGTACCAGACTGTTGCTTGCGCTCGAGGACGCGGAGTGTTATGGAATCATATAAAAACACACTATTAATGGTGCTTATAGTTAGCTGCATTGTGTGTGACCATCTCACTCGTGCTCGACATCGAGTCGTGGACAGTACGACGAGCAGACGACGGTAGACGCCCAGCACCGCCTGGGACTGTGATTCCATTACATAGGGCACCAGCGCCACAACGATTATCATATAATCCGATCACAAAGCAAACTGGATACAAAGCGCCAGCAAACGTAAAACCACAACGGTGACGTACCGTAGACATCGCGCCTTGCGGTCGCTTGATACAGCAAGAAAAAGGCGTTGGCACAAGTAAACCGTGGACGAAGACATTTGCGCTATTCGGCGCTCGTGCTTCTGAGACTCTCTTCGAAAATGACGTACGCCGCGCCCGGCTACCCCGCGCCCTATCCCCAGCAGCAGCAGCAGCAGCAGCAGCAGCAGCCCTACCCTCAGCAGCCCCCGCCCTACCCCGCCGCCCCCGTCTACCAGCAGCCGCCCATGTACGCCCCCGCCTATCCCACACAGCCTCAGCAGCAGGTGGTCTACGCCGCACCCCCGCCCCCGGCCCAGCAGGTGGTGTACCTGCCCCCGCCGCCCCCACCGCCCGTGGTGTACGTGCCCCCGCCCGCGCCCATGCCGACCACCGTCATCATCGAGAACGACTACGGCTACCACCACCGCCACCACCACCACCATCACCACCACGGGGGCTACTACGACGGAGGGGACGTGGTGCTGGCAGGGGCGGTGGGCTTCGGGCTGGGCCTGCTGTTCTGAAGAGAAGGAGGCTGGGGGAGCGGAGGACTGCACAACGAGTAGTGTCGTGCAAATGAGCGTCGAGGAGAGGGGAGGAGAGAGATGCTGAGAGTTAGGGCAAGGGGCTGCGCTAACCTGGCTTAGGACCAGCACTGCATTGAGAGCTGTTGTTGTGCGATTGCACCGACCTAAGGACGGTTGGACTTGGGGATGCATGCCGTAGGTGGTTGTTGCCAGCACCCCTGGCGTGTAGGTGTACATGGTGTACATAAGCGGTACAAACTGTACGGTATACAGATTGTTGCATGCATTCATCGTTCATACGCGCCGCACTATGGCTGCGCATACATACTTGAAGCGTACTGTTGAACCTTCCTCTGTCCTGTCTTCTTGTTACGTTCATCGTACGGTAGCAGTAGCAAATGGTGTGTCATCGAGGCGCATCAACATGCGCATTTGGTTGCAGATCATGGACGCTCTTGACAGCCTCGCGTCCACATTGAGTCGTACGGGCAAGCGAGCACTGCTGTAACGTGAACTCACACCAGCTACGGCCCGTACCGTATGCGCTCCAATCTGCGGGTGAGTTTCGCCATCTTTGGCATTTTGTGTTACATTCCAGGTGGTGTGGCCACACGATCCTTACTGGTCCCGACCACACCTATCAGGAATTAATCATGTAGCGTTGCGTTGCTGTCGTACAGCAACAAGAAAACGTCCAACCTTAACAGCACAGGAAGTGTCCCACCATGACTTGAAATCCTGCTCAACACAGAGCCCACTGCTAGACCGAAGGTCGTTATAAGCAGCACAGTCAAAGACCACATGATATTCATCCTCAGGCTTTCCAGCAGTGCACCTTTTGCACACACGCTCACTAAGTGCACGTGCAGTGTTCCTATACACTTCCAAAGGCCAATTGCAAACACGCAACCGCATGATAGCCTGAACCTGATTGGCCGGCAGGTACACACGCTGGTACTGACACATGTCAACATCACCAGAAGCGTCCTCGTCACACCATCAACCATATCTGGCCCGTCCAGGACACCGCACCGCTACCGTACGCAGTAGGCCTTGCTGGCGGTGCGATGGTGCATGCGTCCAGCGTGCCACTCCACGTAACTGTGCCGCACTGAAAGGCGCAAAAACACCCAGCGCGGGTACAGTGACCGCACCGCAAGCATTCCAACAACTCGTACAACGGTCAACAGTCTGGCCACGTGCAGCAGCTGCACCATGGACATGGTGCTTCCACCCAGCGCCTACGCTGACCGCATGCATCCAGCTGACGTGTCCGCCGCCTCGCGTGGCCATGGCGGGGACTTCAACATGAACGACAGCGTTGCAGCACGGCCGGGTGCAGAGTCCTACCGAGGTGGCCTTGCAAGCAGCGGCGTGCAGTACTACCGCCCGCCACCACAGCCGTACACGGACGGGGAACAGGTGCCATACAGCCCAACATACCACGGCAGCTACAGCATACAACCGGAACACGCTTACGGCCCGCCTAGACAGCTGGCGCCTCCGGTGCAGGCACAATCGTGGCAGCAGCCGTCAACACAACGCCCGCATGTTCCTTACAGAGGCAGTGCGGGCCTGTACCAGATGCATGCATACCAGGCGCACGCTGGCTACCGCGGGCCTGGGCTGTGACCAAAAGCAGCTCAGGGCGGCTTTTGGAGCTATCTGTATTAGCTACTCTGTCGAGTCTTTGGGTCAGCCCCAAGTTCTAAAACCTACATTGTAGCAGGTCATGGTCTGCACCGGTGGCCTGTCCTGCACACGCCCACTCTGTCCTCACTTGCGCGTCCGCTTGCTGCTCCCACCAGCCCCAGCTCCCGCCCGCTTCCCTGCCATCCCGGCCCCGGACTTCCCCTTCCCTGCAACCCCCTGGGCCTGCTCCTCCTCCAGCCCTCCGTGCTCCTCCTCTCCTCCCCCACCTCCGGCGCCGTACGCATGCAGCACGTGAGCCGCCCACAGGCAGCGCTCAACCAGCACAGCTGCCCACGTGTCCCCATCCTCTTCCTCTTCCCCGTCCCCGCCCGCCGCCTGCTCAGCCAACGACCCCTCTGCTCCGTTCGCCTCCTGCTGCTGCCCTGGCGCGCCCTGCGGCTGGACGTCCCCGCCCGCCGCCGGTCCTGCGCGGCCGTCCGTGGCAGGCCCTTGTCCTTCCTGCTGCTGCTGCCGCTCCTGTCCCTGCCCCAGCTGCCCCTGCTCCTGTGCGCCATTGAGCTCCGCCGCCTTCCGCTGCAGGGCGGCCGCAAGCTCCAGGTATGCCTGCCATGGAGCAGGATGCAATCAGCATAAGCAGGCAGCATGAGCACAACATTGATCCCAAGCCTGGCCGGGGCATTGTGCGGGCCGGCCGCCATCTCCCTGCAGCACATCGACAAACGGTAGGTGAAACCTGTAATCTGGTTCTGGAGGCCCCCAAGCCTTCATACCGCACCCGCCTCCACGTCCGCTTTAATAAGTGCAGTTAGACATGCTCCCTCGCCGCTACCCTAACTGCCTCCTGAAGGCTCCACCACCTTTAAAGGCGACGCGACCGCCCCGGCGCCCTGCAGCCTGTGCAGCAACGACCACACCCCCAGAACGCCCAACGCACCTTGAGCCCCTGCAGCCATCGGACGTGCCACGTAACCGTCCTCGCCCCCCTCCTCATTCTCCCAGCTGCGAGCTGCCCGCCAACAGCACCGCCCTCACCCTCACCCTTGACGGCGACTACTCCTCCACTGACCGGATTGACGTCGCCTCCCTGCAGTCCATCATCCGGATTGTCCACCCAGCACTACCCAACGCGTTGCGATCACTCCCAGGTAACCCAACACTCTGCACAGCGCCAACGAGCAACTCAAGAATTAACCTACACGCGCAAGGCCCAACGAGCACCACCAAGGTCAACCCACACCTTGAGGCTGTAGTCGGACTTGCGCGCCGCCGGCAGCGCCGCCGCCGCCGCCTCGTCGGACATGAAGGGGGCGTGGGGGCAGGCGGCGGCCAGCAGCGCGGAGGCAGTGGCGGGGCCCACACCCTTGAGCGCTGCCAGCGCCTCGGTGGCAGCGCGCAGGGGGCCCAGGTCCGGGGCCGCGTCCGCACCTGCACCTGGGCTTGCACCTGCGCCCCCCTTGGCGGGGGCGGCGGTGCCCTTGTCGGAATGCCCCGCCGCTTTTTCGCCAGCGGCGCCGGCGTGTGGGTTGTAGGTGGCTATGGCTCGGAGGGCGGCGGCGCTGGCGGCCTCGACGGCGCCGTCGGGCTGCGGGGGAGGGTTGTTTGGGCAGCGCGCATCATGACTGTGTCGCTGTGCAGGCAGCACGACCAACGGACAAAGCACGTGACTTGGCCATGTATACGTTTGATGATGCCTACAGCTGCGCCCTTTACGAAAGCACTTCCCGAATGTTTTCGACCTATGCCCCACTTTCCCACGGCTCCTCCCCGCCGCACCATGTTCGTCACACACTGCGACTGCACATGCCAGTTGCACCGCTCTCGCCATAAACCACTGCACGGCACGCTCTTGTTATCCGGTAAGTGCACCGCGACACGCTCCGCACCTACAACCGCCTTTTGCTGTCAGCTGTCTGCCCTATTCTGCAGCATTCATCCTATCCTGTTGTGCGTGCCTTCCTTACTTCAGGCCTTGAACGTGCATCCCGCACAGCATTTCCCACACTCCGCACCTGCTGCTGCGCGAAGGCCTGCAGCCTCGGCCGCCACTTGCCCCTGCACAGCTTCCAGTCCACCTGAAGGCACGCAGGGCACAAACACATGCCGCTCAAGGAGTGGTCACAGCCCGCATTCCGCAGTTTGAACCGCGCAAAAAAGCATGGTGCGTGGGGTTTTGCGCAGCGTCTCTGCAAGGGCACCTCCGCTCACCCCCGACAAACAGCCAGTACGGTATGACAAGCGCATGGCAGCATAACATGCCTCCGCGAGTCGTTGGTTGCACGTGCTTGGCATGTCCTGACACTGATCCATGTCAGCGCACCACAAGCATCATGACACACCAGGTGCCCAGCTGCCCGTCCCCACCCACCAGCTTGACCAGCTGCTCCCTCGTGATGTGCGCACCGCCCGCGTCATCAGGAGACTTGGCTGCCAGGCCCCGTGGCAGCTCTTGCAGATACCACCTGTATTTCGGTCAAGAGGGACGGCAACAGGAGGCAGTTCAAGGCCGGACCGTTCGACGACGACAGTCATCCCACAGAGCTCGCTAATGCAAGCTGCGCGACACAGGCAACAGAGGCTTCTACGGCGTCTAGCACGCACGCAAGCCGGCCGGCTGGCTCTCGCTTGCACACCACGCCCGGCCCTAGTACGGCATGCACACGTGCGCCTTCGGTCTGTTGCCAGCACACCCCTGCGCTCCTCTATGTCTCTCCCGCACTCACCTGTCCAACTCGATCAAGCGCTCCTTTCCCTTTCCACCAGACTTGGCAACAGCGGCAACGGCGTCCTGGTACTTCCGCAATGCTCCGCGCCAAGCAGCCGGGTCCCGGCTCTGCCAAAGCTGTCCAGGCCCCGGCAGCGGTCCCATGCGTGCAAAAGCTTCCGATCCACTTGATAGGTCACGAATGCCGCTGCGAGAGCACGACGCTAAGGTCTTGCAGATGGCCGGGCTTTCCATTTTCACAAATTCAAAGTGGACACTATGCGAGTAGGCTCGAGCTATGCATTAGCTTTGTAGAGCTAGGAGATCTTCATTTCACTTTTCGTTAAGGTTCGTCTGCTTCCGCTCTTCTGCAGCACACCGCAGTTCCGCTTTCCTGCAACCACTTCAACCATCAACCGCCCGCGTGTCTCCAGCTCACAACTCACCAGCGCTATCAGGCTGCTGGCTAGAGCAGTAGCTGTAGGTTTGTGTATTCAACACAATACTTACTCCAGGCGCATGCGCTTTTGTGAAAGAGGCAGGCACTATGGGAAAGAAAGATAAGCAGAAGGTCAGCGACTGTTACGCAGCAAGTGGCCATTGCGCTTCTGTTTCATATTCTCATGCGCTTAGCCTGACGTAGTCACCCTACTTACTCAACAGGTGGAGGCGCCGGCCGTGGAAGGTCGCGTACCCCTCGCGCAAGACGGCAAGCCTATATTGTATCCAAGATACAGAAGCGTTGAGGAGCTTTTAAAGGTATGCTCACGCACTACGTTACTGCTGGTCTCCCTTTCCTGGCCCGAAATGCCGAGTGGCGGCCCAGAACGCAAGGCCTAGCGCGCAGGCAACACCCTATTGCACCCTATGCGCAGCTCGGGAAGCCGTCGACAGCAACTGGGTCGGCACCAGCGGAAGCTGCTGCTGGTGAGCGTCCCGGGAAGAAGCAGAAGCGCGCAGCGGAGGCCTCCCCTGCCTCAGCCCCCGCCCCGGCTGCGGGTGCAGCGGGCCAGAACGGGGACGCCGGTCAGGCAGAGCCTCAGGCAGATAAGGAAGTGACCCTGGCGCCCGATGGCCTTCCGCAAATTGATGAGAACGGTATGACGTACAAGCAACGGCGGCAGCAGCGACGGGCTGCTGAGCGGGCCGCCAAGGAAGCGGCGGCGGCAGCGGCAGCGGCAGCAGCAGCAGCCGCTGCGGCGGGTGGCACGGAGCAGGCGGCAGCAGCAGCTGCCGGGTCGGCACCAGGTGAGAGCACGTACGCGAAGGTCTTGTGCATCGCGGTCCCGCGCTCGTGTCTTTTTGCACCGCTGCTGCATCGCCAGCTCCATACTGCCCCTAGCAACAAGCACGTGGTGGCCCGACTGAAGCTTCCGAGCCCGAGTTGTCTTCCCGGTCGGCAAGAGGATTGCTGGCGGTGTGGGTACAACTGTATGTGGCTGAAGCCCTCTTCAGCCCTTGTATGCGACCCAGTGACGCACCAGTGCCGGACTCTCTCCTCACATACTGCCACCGCAATCCATCCTGAAACGCCCGCTCCGGCGCCCGCAGATGCAGACGCCGACACCGACACAGAGCAGCCCCGGAAGAAGAGCAAACAGGACAGGTCGTCCGGCGCAGGAACGGGCCCGGACAGAACCCCCACACCTGCCCAGGCCTCTGCCCCCGCCACGGCCGCACCCATGTCGCCCATGGTGGCCGCGATCGCCGCGGCAGCGGCCGCTGCAGCAGCTGCGGCGGCCCAGGGCGGCAACGCCGAGGAGGCCGCGCGCATGAGGGCGGTGCTGGGCTTCCTCAGCGCACCTGCATCGGCCGCGCCGTCGCTGGCGCTAGCGTCGCTGGCGGCGGAGCCCGCCGCTGCCGCTGCTGTGCCAGCCGCCAACGGCAACGTGCCGGCGGCCGGGATGGCAGCACCAGCAGCAGCAGCAGTAGCAGCAGCGCCGGCTGCGGCGGCTGTTGCGCCGGTTGAGGCCCCCAAGTCAGAGAAGAAGGGGAAGAAGGACAAGAAGAAGGGAGGGCAGGAGCAGCAGCAGCAGCAACAACAACAACAGGGAGGAGCGGGCCAGGTGGCGGTGGCGGCGGCGGCGCCTGCCGCGGCCGCTGCTAACGCAAGCGGCGGCGAGGCGGACGGGAAGGGGAAAAAGCGTCCAGTGGGCGCGTTGGGGGCGGCGGGTGGCGGCGGCGGCGGGTCCACCTTCGCCTTTGACTTCAAGGTGTGTGCCCTACATGCCGTTGGTCAACGGGATGCAGGTAGTTCCAGCGGCGCTTGAGTGGATGGACCCGCGGCCCGGAACGCTTAGGTACCATGGGCACGAGGCCAATAGTGCTCTCTGGAAAGCCATTTCTCGCCACCACGGGAGCAGTTGAGCTGAAGGGGCAAGGTGACGGAGTACGGCATGGATGCATGTCCATGCGCGTGATAGCTGCCACACCGCACCTTGCCTCGTTTGGTGTCCAGGTTGACGCCGCCGTGGAGGCTGCCACCGAGTCCAAGCTGGCGCGCATCATGGCGGTGGACAGCAGCAAGGACGGATACGTGCCGCGCAGGGTGAGGGATGGGGGAAACAAAGTGCTTGGGGCGGTGGGGTGCTGGAGGACGCAGTAAGGATGGAACTGTGCCGCGCAGGGTGAGGGGGGCCGGGGGGCTGAAGGAAGCATAAGGACGGATACATGCTGCGCACAGGGTAAGGCGGGAGGCTGAAAGTGGGGGGCAGGGTATGGGTGGAGGGCGGCGGGCTAGAGGCAGGCGATGTGCCAAGCACAGGGTTTGTGGCAGGGTAGGGGTGGAGGGTGGAGGGTGGAGGGCAAGGGGGGCCTGCAGGATGAGTCGGCTGTGGCAAGTGGTGAGCTGGGCCGGAAGCGATGGTGCTGAGCTGGCGGGGCTTTTGGTGGGTCGGTTGCCTGCTCTCCTGCCCGCTTCCCTGCTCCTTGAGCTTCCCTTCGCTTTGTCGCTTTAATGATCCGGGCTTGCGGGTGTGGAACAATGCAGATCTGGGTGACGGGCATCCCGCACGAGTACGACGAGGCTGCCGTACGCGAGTACTGGTCGTACTGCGGCGAGGTGGAGTCCATGCACCTGCTCAGCTTTGCGGACTCAGGTCGCTTCAACGGCACCGCCTTCGTCACCTTCAAGACGCAGGTGTGTAGCAGAGTCGGGTGCGGTGCGGGAAGACGCAGGTACGCGGGTGGGTCCCTGGGGCCCTTGGGGGTTGGGGCGCATCTTACCGCACCGCACGTCAATGCTGGTGATGTGGCCCCAAGCTGCTCGGCGATGGCATGGCGCCAGCGTGACCGGTAAGTCCACGTGACCTCCTTCATGCCTGCTGATCAACGCTCCTGCATACCTCCCGGCCCCCTGGGTCGCGTATGCTATGGCCTTCGGCTTGTAAGCCACGGCACGGCGTCATACTGGTGCCACTGGGGCACAAGGAGAAAGGGAGCCGTTTTTAGCAGTGGAGTCTGCGGCGACTGGCCGTGCAAATGCCGTATCCCCTACGTGCTATATCTCGGGGCGTCTGCCACAACCTCCTCCCCCAGTCCGATCGTAGCGAGCAAGCAGCAACCTGTGCTCTCCTCCCCTCCCCCTCCCCTCTCCCAGGCGGGCTACGAGGCGGCGCTGGCGTGCAACGGGGAGCAGCTGGAGGGCAGGGCGCTCAGGGTGGGTGCGGGGCAGGGGGGCAAGGGGCGTGGAACCACTGAAGCTGGGAGGAATGGGCGGGACAGGGTGTGGGCGGGCGGGAGGGCGCCGTTTGCGGCACAGCTGGGCGACCCGGGCGCTGGGTGGCATGGGTTACGGGGCAGGGTGTGGGCGGGTGGGCACCGGTGCGGCACAGGCGCTGGGCGTCATGGTTGGCGTAGGCGCTTGGTGGCGGTGGGGTGGGGGGCATTGCCTGAACGTCGGCGGGTAGCCTGAAGTACTGAGTGAAGGCGGCAGTGGTGCACAAGCCGTGCGCGCACTGGTGAAGCAAACTGAAGCAAAGTAGCAGTAGTACCGGTAGTACGAAGTGCCAATGTCGCAAGCTGCCTCGGGGTACGGCCAGCACGTTGGGCGGAGAATAGTGCATACCGCCTGCCGACGTGACAACATATCCCTACCCTGCGCTACGACGCTGCAGGTGGAGAAGTGCAAGGCTGCTGCGGAGCTCAAAGGCAAGGCCCGTGCCAACGCCGCGGCAGCCCCGGGTGCTGCCCCCGTGGCAGCTGCCCCCGGCGGCCGCGTCCCCGGCTACAACGTGGTGTACGTGGGCAATGTGGACTTTGAGGCCACGGCGGAGGATCTCACGCAGCTGTTCACCAAGGCGGGGGCACGGCCCTCCCAAGTTCGCATGCACAAGGACAAGAAGACGGGGAAGTGAGTGGCAGGACGCGGGGAGGGGAGGGGAGGTACAAATGCATGTTTCGAGCGAAGTCAAGAAGACTAGACGAGGAAGAAAGTGGGGGCAGTTGGTCGTTGCAGAAGGCTTGGTTTGGAGGTCACACACGGAGCAGGGTTTGGCTGCCGGTGCACGGGGACAGCCTCACCAGAGCCAATGCGACAGCTGTTCGAGCAGCTTGGGATGAACGGAGCTCCCATGCACCATCCAGCAACGAGTACGCTGTGCTTGTTAGGCTGCCGTCCTGACCGCACTGCGCGCCCGTCAGTATATCTCTGTCGCTGCGTTCTGACTCCGCCGTTCCGTTGCCCCGCAGGCCCAAGGGCTTTGCCCACGTGCACTTCGACAACGAACAGGACCTGGACAGGTGGGGGCGCTGGCAGGCTGCCCGTTCATGCAGCGGTCTGTCGCCACGCCGCCTTCGGTCCGTGCACCTGCATCGGTTGAAAGGCGCAGGCGTACCACTTGCGAAGGAGACGGCAGTCCAACCCGTCTAAAGCAAAGCCGTGACGCTGTCGAATGGACTTTGTCAAGGATGTCAAGGCCCGTGCCTACGGTCACGCCGAACCTGTCCCGGCAACCACCTGCGCACGAGCCGCTACCCGTTCCCCAGACAGCCATCATACATTCACGCCCTGTGCCTACTTCGTCCTCCCTCCATACCCCCAGGGCCATCGCCGCCGACGGCACCGCGCTCCGGGGCCGAAGCATCAAGGTCACATACGCCACACCTCCCGGGGGCGCCGCTGCCGTCGCCCCGGCCGCCGCCGCCCCGGCCGCCGTGGCGCCTGCCGCGGCACGGGAACCCTCCCCTGCACCCGCACCTGCACCCGCGCCTACCCCTACCTCAGCGGCACCTGCTAGCCAGGCGCCCACAGCCGCAGCCAGCGGGAAGGGGGCAGCTGCCGAGGCTGCTGCCCCGGGCGGTCGCGTCCCCGGCTACAACGTGGTGTACGTGGGCAACGTGGACTTTGAGGCAACGGCGGAGGACCTCACGCAGCTGTTCACCAAGGCGGGGGCGCGGCCCTCCCAAGTGCGCATGCACACGGATCGCAAGGGCAGGTGAGGGCTGCAGGTGCGGGGTGCTGTACGCCTGGTGTGGGTCGTGGGGCAAGTGCCACGTAGGGTTGATGTGGGATGCGGTGGTATTGCGTGGGCCGGAAGTGAGAAAGCAGGTAGCCAAGGATTACTTGAGACAAAAGTCATCAACCCGCAAAGGCTCGAATGGGCCCCAAGGGCAGTCACTTAACAACTGCTTAGGTGCCTCTTCCCCCCAGCTGCATCAGCACGCCTGCGCTCGGTGCGCTTGGGAGTGCAGTGGCCGCAAAAGGAAGGTGTGCAAGCAAAGTACACAATTATTCTGCGATGTGCGCTGCTGCTCGCCTTGTCCGCAGGCCCAAGGGCTTCGCCCACGTGCACTTCGACTCGGAGCAGGACCTGGACAGGTGGGTTCGGTACGGCTGAACGCTGAAGAGCGGAGAAACAGTGCACCTTTACTGAAAGTCGAATACTAGTCCTGGCATTCCCAAGGCACCGAGGGACCTCCCCTGTAAGGCGCCAAATGTGCACGCTGGCGTGCGGCACTTTCCTGTCCTGTATGTTAGCTTGCCAGGGACCTACATATCCTATCTTCGCAACCGCACATGCTACGCTGTGCGTTCGGTGCTGGGCGCGCTCCCTTGGCTATCTCCGCACGACCAAGCGACCGCCGGACCAGTCGCATGCACAGGCTAGATGCAGCTGACCTTGCAGCGCGCATGAACCCTAAGGGGCAAGCTCCCCATATCCCGAGGAACGTCCCTTTGACCAAGGCCCTTTGGCTGCGAGTGACTTCTACTTGTGGAATAAAAGGATGCACCCGTTTTGATCCACGTAGGGCCATCGCCGCGGACGGCACCTCGCTCCACGGGAGAGCCCTGAAGGTCACATACTCCACGCCCCCTGGCGGGGCAGCGACCGGCGGCACCAAGGCGGCAGCGGCACCCGCACCCGCACCCGCCGCAGCTGCACCTGCACCTGCCGCTGCCGCCGCGCCTGCTGTGCAAGAGCCCGTATCGGTAGTTGCTGCGGCAAACGCCGGCAAGGGCAAGGCAGGGAAAGCCGACAAGCCCGAGGCTGCCATTGCTGCTGCTGCCGCTCCTGCGGCAGCGGCGGTGGCGCCGGCCGCAGCAGGCACATCGGCTGCCGCTGCCCCCGGCGGCCGCGTCCCCGGCTACAACGTGGTGTATGTGGGCAACGTGGACTTCGAGGCCACCGCGGAGGACCTTACGCAGCTGTTCACCAAGGCCGGGGCACGGCCCTCCCAAGTGCGCATGCACACCGACCGCAAGGGCAGGTGAGGGCTGCGAGGGTACGGCTCACGGGAGGTGCTCAGGACTGGCAGCAGGCCAACAGGGGCCTTGTGCTGTGGCTGCTACGGCCTTGCCCAACCTTGCAATACTTACTTGAGCTCCTGAATCACATATGGCGTTCTGAGCGGTATGCGTGCTCGGTCCTTCTGCCCGCAGGCCCAAGGGTTTTGCCCACGTGCACTTCGACAACGAGCAGGACCTTGACAGGTGGGGAGTGTGGGTGACCTATCTTCTGCATGTGCGCTCTCGACACGCTGCCGCGAGCCCTGCGTTATCATGCGCGCATTTTACCTGCGGCAGCACCTCTCCTCAATTGGACACACAAGGGTTACCGAAATCCAACGCCAAAGTGCCTCCGCTCTGGCCTCAATAAATCACGGTGTTCTGGACCACGTGGCTGCTAGCTCCGCTTTTTAGCCTTCACCTTTGGTGGTCATCCAACGGAGTGAACCCCATTTTCGACGCGTCCGCTGCCCCTCGGACGTCCCCGCCACGCACGCCCTGCCCCAACGCTGCTGGCTCTCCATCCACCCATACCTCCAGGGCCATCGCCGCCGACGGCTCCTCGCTGAAAGGGCGGCCCGTCAAGGTGACATACGCGCAACCCAAGCCGGGGGATGTGGCGTGAGGGGCACGCAGGCCATCAGGGGAGCACCCATGGGAACAGGGCAGCCCCAGCGGAGCAGGGGAGCCCCCAGGGAAGAAGGGGAGCCCCCAGGGGAGCAGGGGAGCCCCTGGAGGCCGGTTGCGACGTAGCGACGTGCGTGCAGCGCGTATGAGGGCATCTCAACGGGGAACGAGTAGGTAGGGCACGCTTCGAGGTAGGGGAACTTGGCGTGAGCGAGCAGCAGAGGAGCTGGGGCAGGTAGCGGCGCCACAGCATGAGGCGCAAGTATTTTGTTGCCGTTGGGTGTGGGTTCCGGGCTTGGTTAGGGCTTGTTAGGGGCGATTTGGGGCGTGGCCCAGGCGCCTGGGGGCGGGGGTGGGGCCAGCCGGTGGTATCTGCGGGCCCCCAGGGGGACATGGTGGGAGCCTTCCGTTTAGGCGTCAGGTTGCGTTGCATGCATGCCGCACCGTGCCTTGGTAGGCGCAGCTCCTGGCCAGGCAATGGTGATGGTGTGGAAGTGGATGTTGCGCATCATGGGCACCGCTGTCATACAGGACGATTTTAGCTCCCCAACCAAGTGGTCTGGCTGACTCTGTAGCAGCTCAGGCTTGCGGATGGTGGTGGTGGCAACCGGGCGAGCGACGGAGCACGTGCCACGAGTGTGGCTCAGCAGCTTCATCAAGGGGCGGCAGCAGAACATGTAAGCCGAGGCCTTGTGACATTGTGTTGATCCAGGTGCAGGTGCGCTCCTTGGGGGTACGCGTAAAGCGCGAGGAACCCGTGTACGGCGTCAGGGAAACAGGGGGGTCACACAGGAATTTACTCTGTCGTTTTGGGCTTGTGGCCAGGGGATAACGTGCTCGCTCTGAAGCAGGCACGGCGTGTCGAATACCGGTACCACGGAGCATCGAGGCAGAAACCTTGACGGCCAGCCACGGCTGGTGGTAGGTTCTGTAATGCACAGCCTCCTCGCTGGCCCCTGGGGCCCAGGCAAGCGAGTGCAGGTGCCTGGCAGCAGGGGCTGGGTGCATTCGGGCGTGCTGGGGCAAAGGCCTTTGTAACAGCGGTCATGTACTGCACCGATACTTGTGGCGGACAGGCGTACCGGTAGCCCTTCGCAGTTCAGAAAGGTCCGGGCGCTGAGCTGCTGCGACACGCGGCATGGTACGATGGCAGTCCACGTGTCTCATCGTGGGTCCATCGCGGGGCTGGCAAGTGTTCAGCGTGTGGGTGTGGCCTTAAGCATGCGGCCTCGAGCTGCCATGGAAGTCGAGGGAGGCCGAAGGCTGCCGAAGGCTTCCTCGGCAGTAGCCAGCAGGTAGCCAGGCCCGTAGTGCCAAGCAGGTAGCTCGTTCCCATCGGACGCAGTTCGTCCGGAATAGCAACAGGACACTAGCGGCCACGAGATCGACACCGCATCGATAGCACCCCTCCCAGCGGATGACTCAGAGTCCCGGTGTTGTCAGTCCCGTACCCATATGCCCCCAAACGGCACACCAGTACATGTGCTGGGCTATCGTTAGCAACAAGGAAAGAGCGAGCATGCCACATGGTTAGCCTCGGCAATAGTGTTTCACACTGCGCATGGCAGGCTTGGCTGTGGTTCAGCCCGAAAACCCATCCAGATTTGGCTAGATAATCTGATTCCTTAACCAAAAGTAATTCTATAACTTGTTCCGGCAACGGCTCACTCGGCCTGACACGCTCGGCATGAGGCGGCAGGCAACCTTGTTAGGCTGATCACTTACGAGCATGGCCCATGAAACAACGCTTATAACCAAGAAGGCTTGGCTGGGGCCGAACGGGCCTGAGGGACACCTGCTCGTTTGCAGCGGAAGCTTAAGATGGCAGCCTGTGGCACCTGGCATCGTGGCGTCTGGGGAGCTGCGGATCACCCTGTCGTCTATCACAAGTCAGTGGGGGCGTTTGCTTGTGCCTTGAAACGCTGAGCTCCCCTTGGGGGCCCTGGGTTATAAAGGAGGAGGGGTGGGGGAGCGGCACAGTTCACCGACAGGCAGGAGGCGGGCTGTCCTGTGGATATGAGGGGTGACGGGAAGGTGTCCACGAGTCTCGGCGATTACGAATTCCCAACCTCATCGGGACAACGTGCTGCAGTGCTGCATTGAACACTCCTTCTGGCATGGCGCCTGTGGCATGGAGGCCTCAGCTGCTCAGCTTGCAGTCAGCAGAACGCAGCCAAACACATATGCGTTCCTTGCTAGACCCCGTGCATATGCCATATCCATTGAGCTGTTTGTCGCAGTAAAAGCTCTCCAATAAAGCTCTCCAGCTTCTTCTTGCGGCAGTCCGCAACTGCTGCTTCCGTACCACACGGCGTTCTAGCTGTTGCAGGCCCTGCACCCCCCCTCTACCTCCACGCACCCGCCCCCTGCCACCCGCCCCTCCACCCCGTCCCCGTCCCCGTCCCCGCGCACCGTCCCCGCTCCCAGACAACCAGCGCGCCAAGGACAAGCCCCTGGTGCGCATCACCGTGGCAGCCACCCCCACCCCGCAGCAGCAGCAGGCCGGCGCGCCGCCCGCCGCCCCCACCCACTACGTGTTTGCCTTCGAGACGGTGCCAGACCGCGATGCAGCCCTGGATGTGCTCACCAAGGTGCGAAATAGTGCCTGAGTCGTCCCTTGGAGCCCCTGGATGCACGGCGTACGGCAGGATAGGGGCTGCATGGCGGCAGGACCAGCTCCCGGGTTCAAGGTGGCCAGATGGCACCGCGCTGGGGGCCACGGGTGCTGGGGTTGCCGCATGCAGGGCATGAGGTGTGCGAACGGGTTGAGTCGCCGGTGCCTGGGCGGCAGGGCGGGGCAGGGGAGGAGGGCAGGGCGGGGCCAGCAGCTCTTCGGGGGCCGGGAGCCGGGGCCGGGGGCCGGGGGGCTGGGGGCTCCGTGAGGCGTGTGCGGTGGCGCCAGGGTGCTGCATGCTGTGTGCTGCATGACGCACGCGCCTCGCACCAGGTGGCGTGCCACACGCACCGCGTGCGGGGCGCCACTTGGTGCTGTATGTGTGTGGGGCGGCGCCACGCTGGCATTGGCAGCGGCACCCAGCAGCCAGGGTCCCATGTGTCATCAACAGCGTAGGTGGGCACGTAGATCATGCTGGCCATCTGGGCCCAAGCACACTGCGGGCTGGATGGCACATCAAAGCCACGGCCCGCATTCGTGATGTCGCGCACAGCGCGTGGGTTTGTGGGCCATGTATGAGTGCCCTTCACACCCAGCTGTGTCCCGCCCCTGGTGCAGGTCATTGCGGGGCAGGCGGCGGCGGCGGGCAACGGCGCGGCGGGCGGCAAGGCGGGCGGCGGCTCCGCGGAGGTGGTCGCGGGGCTCAGCCGCCAGCAGCGGAACAACATGTTGGCACGGGACGCGTGAGTGGGCGTGTAGGCTTGCATGTGTGCAAAGGAACAAGTTACGGTGGGAGGGGGCGGGGGGTTAGGCGGTAGGAGGGGCGGTTACGGTGGGAGGGGGCGGGGGTAAACCGCAAAGCGGCAAAAGGGAATCGGAAACAATCAGCCTGCATAGAGCGAGGTTAGCGGCTGCAAGTTAGGGGGGGGCCGCGGGGGCAGCTTGGACGGCAGGGAATAACATGCTGGCACGGGACGCGTGAGTGGGCGGGCGTGGCGGTTGCATGTGCCGTACACACGAGACTCAAGCGGGGAAGGGGGGTAACCGCACAGCGGCAAAGTAACTGAACCGGAAGGGGGGGTATCCTCGACCATTGGGCGGACGATGGAGCCAGCCTCAGCGCACCATGTGGAGAGCTGGAGGGCAGACGTGCTTCCCACGCAACCCTCCTACGCCACAGTTACCGTAACGCACATGCTCCACATGTTACTCGTGCGTTGTATGCTTATGTAATACCTTCGTACCATTCATTGCAGTGACCTCCGCGCCCTACACGATGAGCTGGTGGGCAGCGGGGCGGTGCCTGAGGCGGACTTCTGGAGCAGCGTGGCCGCCAGGGCGGCGGCGGCGGGCGGGGTGACGGCGGCGTACGGCACGGCGGCGGCGGCGGCGGGGCAGCCGGGCGGCGGGCCGGTGGCGGTTCCGGGGTCGCGGCGGCGCGTGGGGCTGAGCAACATCCTACAGCGAGTGGAGGTGCGGGGAGGGGTGTGGGGCATAGTGGTGAAACAAGTGCTGGACTCAAAGTGCATGTGGTAAGCAGGACACATGCATTACTGCTACGCAGCATCCCGCAGCGAGTGGAGGTGGTAGAGCAGGGTGGGGTGTGCATTGGCGGACGGGACTGGGGATGCATGACTCGGACACAGGAAAGATTACCTGCGTGGTGTGTGTCGTGTATGCCACGTGTCCTGAAGCGGCATGCTGCCCCTGTCCGCCATGGACCCGCAGGCGGAGGTGGACGGGCGGCACCAGCGTGTGCTGCGGGTCAGCCTCACGCCCGAGCAGGTGGGGGGGGCGCAGTTGCTCAATGCAGCAGGTGTACTAGAGAGTTAATACACATCTCCAGGACGGTGGTCGGTGTTGGTCAGCCTCACGCCCGAGCAGGTGGGGGATGGGGGCGGGAGTCCATGGCATGCAGGGGGGTAACCGCAAAGCGGCACAGTAATGGCATGCAGGGGGGTAACCGCAAAGCGGCACAGTAATGGCATGCAGGGGGCGCGGGAAAGCTGTTGGATAGCTTCAGGAGTCATGGCTGGGCGACGCGGTGTTGACCTCGCTCCAGTGCAGGTGGGCTAGGGCGGGCGGAGGGTGGGCAAAGGGTATCACGCACGCGTGTCAGCTTCACGACCGAGCAGGAGGGCTCGGAAAGGGCGGTGGCGGGAAGCCCTGCAGTTGGTCGACGCACTGCCGTCAGCCAAGCCGGGCTGGCCTTGTCCTCCGTGATACCGCCTCCACACTGCCTGTACCGGCTCTACCGGGCTCCCACCCCACACGCACCTGCCTTGTACTCGGTGTTTTAATTTGCTACTGTGACCCCGCAACTGCATTCGTATACACCTGCCTCATCACGGCTGCACCCCATTTTTTGTCCTCCTCGTTTCCGCACCGCCCCATGCTCAAACAGGTGGCCCAGATCTTTGCCGAGCAGCCGGCGGTGCTGCGCGCATTCCGCGACAATGTGCCGCACCGCATGGGCGAGGAGGACTTTTGGAGGCGCTACGTGCGGTACGAGATGCACAAGGAGGTGGGTGCCTCGGTGTGCGTGCGTTTGCTGTCAGATAGTAAACATTCATATTATTATATTTTGTATATTCTTAGTATTATTAAATCAAACTAAATAAAATAACCAGTGCGTGGCATGGACGTGCCGTGCATGGTCACATGGAAGCACTTGCTGTGGTACTCGCGCGTGGGCAGGAGTTGTTCACCTGCATCGACAAGCGCAGGTACCTAATCATACACAACGCTGTGTTGTTCCTCGCCTCTGCCTCCTGTGGCGGTGTGCAGAGCAAGCGCAAGGCGCGGGCAGAGGGCATCAACCCAGCGGCGGCGGCGGCCGGCGGCGGCGGCGGGCTGGGGGTGGTGGACGACGCCGGCGGCGACATCTTCCGCGAGGCGGCGGCGGCGCAGGCGGCCGAGGCGGCCACGCGGCCGGGCGCGGCGGCGGCGGCGCTGCGGCGGCGCGTGGACCCCACGCTGGACCTGCTGGCGGGGGAGGGCGAGCGCTACGCGGGGCACGGCCTGGCGCACGCCGTGAACCGGGTGGGTGCCACAGGAGGCATGCGTGGGTAAAGGCAAGAGGGGGGCGTTGGATGGTTGAGAGGGACGTCCGCAGGGGAGGGCGAGCAGGGTGCGTGGGGCACGGCTTGCGCATGCTGTGAACCGGGTGGGTGCCTCGGAGGACGTGCGTGGGTGAAGGCAGGAGGGGGGGCGGGTGGATGGATGGTTGAGGGAGGTGCGCAGGCGGGGGAGGACGGGCGCTACGGGGGACACGGCTGCGTAAACCGGGTGGGTGTGGGGGGCGGGGGTACAGGGGTGGTTGTTGGTGGGGTACTGAGTGTGTGGGGGTGACAGCCGCAGCGGTGCGTGCGGGGAGGGAGGGACGGCGGTGCTGCAGGGAGGGCCAAGGCTGCGACGCGGCTGGCAAGCGGGCGGCAAAGGGCGGCATGGCCGCTGTACCGAGGGGTTACATGGGCCTGGCGCGGGGGGTCAGGTGGGTGCGTGGAGGCGGGTGGGATGGGCGACGTGGGAAATCTATCCTCCGTGCACCGCACCGCACCGGTAACATGCGTACTTGCACGGGCGGCACGCGCCGCCTTGCCCACCTACGTCTAGGGCCTCCACAAGTTCACATCCCTTGTAACGGACTTGCGTGTCGGTGTCCTGCCCGTACCCCTAGGAGCCGGAATCCGCCTTGCCCACCTGCGTCTGGCATGCGGTCTCTCACACCCCCTTGCAACGGACTTGCCTACTGATAGTCTGGTGCCCGATCCCTTACCCCCAGGAGCCGGAAGCCCCCGGCGCGCGTGACGGCTCCGCCCAACACCACATTGGGGGCCTGGAGGAGCCGGACGACCTGGCCTCTGCCATCAACAGGCACGGGGAGGTGGTGCTGGAGGTGGGTGGGTGGGGGCGGTGGGTGGGTGGGGGCGGTGGGTGGGGACGTGTCACGCGGGAGGGGAGGGGTCTAGGATAAGCAGGGTGTGGTGGGGCAGAGGAGAGGCTGAATGCGTGGTTCGGGCGCTGCTGCGGAGCTTGGGGGACCCCGAGGGGCTTGACTTTGGGAAAGCTGATCAGCCGGGATGCATGTGAGGGGAGGGGCAGGTTGTTGCAATACAACCTGCCGCAGAATGGTGTGCGGGACGTGGGTGGGCGGGTTGCTGTACTGTGCTGGGGCGCCGGGTGAAAGCAGGGACCCGTGTGTCAAGGCGGCTGGCTGCGGGAACGCCCAGGAGCCTGCAAGTACCTGGAGCTTGAGCAGGTCCATCCTGGATAATGCAGTATGTTTTTCGCTGCTTGGTATTTGTATGTTGTCAACTGCTGTGCGTAGACTACGCGATAAGTGCGCTTAACATAGTGGCCCTCCCTTCCGCGGCATCGCAGGGTGTGGACGCGTTGGCACGTGTGGAGGCACAGCTCAAGGGCACGGCGGGGCAGGCGCAGGGCGGGGCGCCTGGGGGCGGCCCACACCACGGGCATGGACACGGGCACCACCACGGACACCATGGGCACCAAGGGCACGGGCAGGCGCACCACAACGGGTCGGGGCCGGCGGACGGGCCCCACCACCACCACCGACATCACCACCACGACAAAGGCGGGCAGGCAGGTCTCCGGCTGCGTAGCTGCGTGCCGTTGTGCCGGATGCAATCCCAGTCACCCTGCGTCAGCTCCCCCCGCTGCTAGGAAGATTTGCGTTTCTAACCGGCAAGTCACGAACAAGCATGTGCAGAAGCCTTCTGGTCGACGGCCCCACGCCTCCTGCAAGTGACGCACCCCAACGCTTGACGCAACAGAGCCCAGCCTTTCCTTGCCCCACATGCCCCCCCCCCGTTTCGCGGCCCCACAGGACGGGTTGCCTTCAAGGAGGAGGAGGCGCCATTCCGCCGGCCTGGAGGACCTCCACGCACCCCCCGTGGCCCAACTGGACACCCTGAGCATCGCCGACCCGCGCCGCTACTTCGAACGCATGAAGGACTTCGGGGACGGCGCCGGGCCGGGATGCGAGCCTGGCGGCGGGGACATGGACGGCGGCGCCGGCGGGCTGTACGGCACGCTTGACGGCGTGTCGTACATGGACCCCGCGCAGCTGCCACTGCCGCCGGTGGCGGGCGCGGCGGCGGAGGCGGCGCTGCTGGAGGCGACGCCGCTGGCGAGGGCGCAGGCAGAGGACGAGGCGGCAGGTGGGGCCTGCAGGGTGCAGGGGCGGCAAGGGGGGTAACCGCAAAGCGGCAGAGTAACTATATCGGCAACGGTCAGCCTGCAAAAGACGGGGTTAGCGGCGAGCGGCAGAACAAACGAGAACGGGGCAGAAGAGCTTACCGAGTTATACTTACCGACGGAAGGGCTGTGTTGGCTGTGCTGGAAAATGGCTGCGCTACCTAACGCGACCCCGGCGGCAAGGGGGGGGGGGCGCGGCTTACCTGGGGTTTGTTGTGTGATCTGCGGCGTTCCTATCATCCTGGAGATTGCCCTGGCACGTTGTTTTCGGCAAAGCCGACGACCGCGAAGCCGATCTCTCCCACGTTGTTTTCGGGGCTCCAACACTGTGCCAACATTGTGCCAAATCTGATGTGGGGTTCCGCGGCGTCCACCGCTTAGGACAGTCATGCGCACTCCACGGATTGCGTTTGCGGCACGGCCCCATGGCGGCTCTGCCTGCCCGAACCTGCAGGGCCCGGCGGTGGGCCCGCCCGCGGCGGCGGCGGTGGCTCGCGCGACCCCGCCTCCTCCGTGCCCCCCGAGACGCTCGCCTTCCTGCGCCGCACCGTGCTGTCCGTCAACGAGGCGTGCAGGCACTTCTGGAGGGCGCTGCCAGCCAGCACGCCGGCGCGGAGGGAGAAGGTGCGGTGCTGGCTGTGTGACCAACACTTGCAAGTTGCAACCCTGAATTAGAAAGGAACACAGTGGGTCCGGAGGGCCCGACGCTTTTCCTAAACATGCGGGCAGGCTGGTGCTGGCTTGTGTACGACATTACGCCTGTCGCCCGCTGTTGGCGACAGGGCACGGTAGTTGGTCCCGCATGGCCGTGCGACAGCAGCTGTACGATGAGCGGGACGCGCCTCGCTGTAACCTAGAGACAGCTAGGTTCTGAATGGATGGGCCGTGTGCGGCTGTCGGGACTCTAGCAGGTGAGGGGCGCTTGCCTTTCAGGCCGGCAAGTCCAACGCAAGACCACTTACTTCCTTGGTCTCTCCGAAACGTCATGTGGCCATGCCATGCAAATTTGCGGCGCCCCCAGGCGGCCCGGCTTGCAAAGCTGCTGGAGTCTAAGCGTGGCGAGGTGGACGCGTTGAACGACAGGGCGCGGGGCGTGGAGGGGCGCTTCATCCGCCAGCTGCTCAAGCCGCCCATGGACATGCTGCTGGCCGCGCTGGTCAGGTGTGTGTGTGTGTGGGCGGGGGTTTGACAAAGTACTAGCAACGCAAGTGAAATGGCAGAGAGAGGCACATTTGCTGTCATCCTTCCTGCGTCTTAGTTGGCGCTGAAAGTGGCCATGGACGTGCTCCTGGCTGTGCTGGTGAAGAAGGGGCATGTGTGTTGCAAGACTGCACCGCTAGCACTTCGGCATCTCGTGTCGCATTCCAGGTGGTGTGGCCACACCGTATTGTTGCTACCGTATCAAGTAATAGCCGTGGACACTGGTGCAGTGACGGGAAATGTCACGCCAGGCACGCCTGCCCTGGGCGGACCTGCGCAGTTGCGCGGCCGTCGGGCTTGTCCGTGACTATCAGATACCGCCCCCCCCTCATTATTAACCGTACGTCCTACTGCTGAATGTTGCACTGTATCATTGCCTGAGTGGCGTCGCTGCCCATTCCCATGCACGCCAACCGAGGACCAACATGCTGTTGGTGCCTGGCGGTGGCTGCCACATCCTTGCGGCCGGCCACCACGATAGCATCAATGCGGGTGCAATTGCACCTGAGTTGCGTGCTGCTCTCCCTCCCTGTCAGGTGGGATGAGGAGCTGAGCAAGCGGCCCGGGGGCGCGCTGGGCGCCGCGGGCCAGCTGCACTGAGCGGCGGTCACACCGTCACACAATCACCACATCGTCACAGCGGATTCGTCACAAGGACAGCCCAAGCTCAGGCGGCCAGAGCAGCTCCCATGGGAGCTCCCCTGCCTGCTCCAGTCCAGTAGGCTCCAGTCTGAGACCTGGCTCACAGTACCTGGCATGTAATTCCACCACTCTTTGCTGCTGCCGCTTCCTTGTACTAGGTGTGCCCGTGTTAGTAAGGGGCCACGAAAGCAGTGAGCAGGCGGTCTGGGGCTTTGAGGACCTGATGGTAGTCGTCAGGCCGGTGGTACGGCAGCAGTGGCACGAGCCGGCGGGCGTTCGCTGGGTTTTCCTCGCGGTCTGCGATCCAGGCTTGCTCAGTCGCAAAAATAGTAAGTACACAGATGAAATCACCTGGTAAATAGGCTCTGAGAGGCAGGCTAAGCTCAACCGTTTGTAACATTACCCAGGCGGGCCCACCTCTGACCATCACCACTATATCCTCGGCCATGTGATGTTAAAAATAGTAGTTGAAAGGTTGCTTTACTGCAAGGGAGGGTAAATCAGGTGTCGGAGCAACCAGAGAAGCAAAGCGGCTCTTCCGTCAACGGAAGCAACGCACGAGAAATGTCGGGATTTGTGGATACAACAGGTCTATTAACTAGAAAGAGAGGTACGGAAAGGGAGGAGTGGCCACTCGTCGACGAAAGCATGGCGCATGCGTGTATCCTGTCACCTGTTTGCGCGAGTGACGATATGCTCGCATGTAGCAGCTAACCTTCACATCGTCAGAATGGATCTCAAACGTTGTATGGGCCCCCTTGTCTCCTTGTGTGCAGCCATCCGCCTGGTCGTGTGCGTGTCCGAGTCAAGCTCAGTCAAATTTGCATACCGGATGATGAAAGCCTTCTTCAACCGCTCTGCAAACGACGAGATTCATCTTGTCACCGCAATCCCCAGCGAGGACGCAAGGTGCGCGACCCACGTCGCCATGTGTTTGGTGCAAAGGGGGGTGGGCGATGCGCTGGAAGCCACTACGCAGGGTGCAAGGTATTCCGAGCCCCTGGGGAACCCCAACCGGCAGCTGGGCGAATCCCATCCACCCCGCTGCGAATGTGTATGGAGCCATACCCTGTGGCATGCATATGCAAATCCACCATGGTAACCATGTTCCCAAGGTCCTGCAGGCTGCAGCAGACGTGCAATTCATGCCGTTACACAGGAGCGCACCCACAAGGCCTCCTCATCCTGTAACAAGCGTCAACAGCTTGCCTGCTTCCTATACCAAGAAGTTTCAGCTTTCTTCCATCCATCTTCATCCCAGGCCCTTCCCCTCCCCTTCCGCCTCGCGTTACTAGTACTACTTGTTCCCCCTACCCCTTGTCCCTTCACGCAGGCCCGCGGCCGTGAGCCGGCAGCGGGAGCTGACGGAGCACAGCCTGCAGTCCTGCACGCACCACCACGTGGGTTATCAGGCAGTCATGTACGGCAGCCGGGTGTGACACGTGGCATGCGCGGTGACACCTGCATGGGCCGCAGAGCACGGGTTTCATCGCACACAGGCACACCACGCTGCCCATGCTAGCACCTGGTGTTGCAGCTCCACCCCTATCCCACGTACTGGAACACCGCCACCATCAGTCAGACGTCAGACGAGCAGGGGAACAGCTGGGGGGTAGTCCCCGACACAGGCATGCACTTCTACCCAGCCTCAACACACGGGCAGACACCCACAGCATATCACCACGCCCTGCTGCACGCTCAGGTGGTGGTCAGGGAGCACGTGGCACGTGGCACGCGTGTTAGTAACGTGTCCTGCCTCCCCCACATCCCGGCCCCACATCCCGAGTCCCCGCGGCCCCCGGCCCCCCAGGTGGTCGTCAAGGAGGACGACTACACCGTGGCTGAGACCCTGGGGCGCTACGTGGCCTCCCTGCAGCCGCAGCTGGTGTTCCTGGGCAGCAACAGCCTGTGTGAGCAGGGCGGCGGGGAGGGGGGGAGTGGGATAGGGCATGGGAAGGGAGTGGAGTTGTGCTTGTAAACGTAGAGGTAGCGGGGGCAAGGAGAAGGGCAGGGCATGGGGAGGGCGGCAGGGAGCAGGGCAGGGCATGGGGAGGGGGGCAGGGAGCAGGGCAGGGCATGGGGAGGGCGGCAGGGAGCAGGGCAGGGCATGGGGAGGGCGGCAGGGAGCAGGGCAGGGCATGGGGAGGGGCAGGGAGCAGGGCAGGGCATGGGGAGGGCGGCAGGGAGCAGGGCAGGGCATGGGGAGGGCGGCAGGGAGCAGGGCAGGGCATGGGGAGGGGCAGGGAGCAGGGCAGGGCATGGGGAGGGGGGCAGGGAGCAGGGCAGGGCATGGGGAGGGCGGCAGGGAGCAGGGCAGGGCATGGGGAGGGGGGCAGGGAGCAGGGCAGGGCATGGGGAGGGGGGCAGGGAGCAGGGCAGGGCGTGGGGAGGGGGCGGGGGGAAGGGGGGATAGCAACAGCCTGTGTGAGCAGGGCGAGGGGAAGGGGGGATAGCAACAGCCTGTGTGAGCAGGGCGAGGGGAAGGGGGGATAGCAACAGCCTGTGTGAGCAGGGCGGGAGTGGGGGTCAGCAGGAGCAGGGTAGGGCGTGGGGAGGTGTGGTGGTGCAGCAGCAGCTTGTGTGAGCAGTGGGGCATCAGGGGTGTGGGGCGATGGGTGGAAGCGCGGCATGCCCTGGTGTCACGAATGGTCAGGCTGCGCAACGAACCCATCCCCCTCCGCCAGCACGCTCGGCAGGGGTCGTTGACGCAGCCGATAAGGGACCAGGGCCCGGTATGCACGCGAGGGAGAGGGAAGGGCTTGAGGACGCCTATACGAGGTGAGGCCTCAGCAGCCCCGTGCCCTGCGGTGGGCGCCGTGCCCTGAGCGCCACCCGCAAGAACAACCTACAATGCCACCGCCCCACCCTCGCTGTCCATCCCCACTCCCCATTCCCTCTTCCCGCAGGCCAGGTGTTGCCCCAGCAGCGCACCTCCCCCACCTCCGGGGCCTCAGCTCTCGGATTGCTCTCCTCCGCAGCAGGCGGCGGGACGGGCGGCGGCCTATCCAGCCACTCGGGGGGCCCCGGCGGCCCCTCCCCCGCCTCCACCCTCTCCTCCTCCGGCCCCTCCTCCGCGCCCTTCGTGCCCAGCATGGCGCTGAGGCTGCTGCCCGAGCTGCGCTGCTGCCCGGTCCTGCTGGTCAAGTATAACAGCAGGGGGGCGTGGCTGATGGGCGCGGGGGCGGGTGGGGGCGGAGGGGGCAGCATGAAGGTCATGGTGGACCTGCAGGCCAACTCCAGGTGGATGGGTGGGTGGGGAGTAAGGCGGTAGGACGACGTACGAAGTGGGTGGGTGGGGGAGCAAGCACGTGGGGGCCAAGCACGGGGTGCCGGAAACATAGGTGGGGGTGGGCGGTTGGGGACGCGGTGAATCATGGTGGACCTGCAGGCCAACTCCAGGTAGGTGGAGAGTGCGGCGCAGGCCAACTCCATGTGGGGGTCGAGCACGAGGTGCCGGAAACATAGGTGGTGATGGGGATGTGGGGGATCATGCTGGACCTGCAGACCAACGCCAGGTGGCATTGGAGAGTGAGGTGCAGGCTGAACCTCAGGGGCTTGTCATGTCCGGATGTGCAGTAGGGTGGTGGGCAGTTGCGGGCGGTGCGTTGCACGATGGTGGGCTAACTCGGTGCGGGTTGTCATAGTGCCGTGCATGCAATGGGATCGTGTGTGGAGTGGCGCACCGAGAAGCTGGCTGGTTGTGCACCAGCTGCAAGGGTGAACGCTGGCAGGAGGCGTGTGTTGTGCTGGTGCTGCACTGGGACTGTGAATTACAGCGCGTGGGGGCTGCACTCTGAATGATTACTTCCGTATTAAATACGACATTCATTTCATACCTGTCCTCCGTCACAGCAGGCACATGCAGCGCTGCCCCCTCCACAATTGCTATGATGGCCGTGTATGTGCCTGTATATGCTCCAAATGCAGTACCGTATCAAGGTATCCCTCTACACCCGTCCTCCACCCGTAACATCAGGCACGTGCTGGATTGGCTGTTCGAGCGCCTGACCGCCGTGTATGTGCGTGTACATGCACCAAACGCAGCTATACGTTATCCTTCTACACCTGTCCTTCCTTTCATCCACAGGCACGTGCTGGACTGGCTGTTCGAGCACCTTACCGCCGGCCGCGACCACCTGTCGCTCACCGTCAGCAGCGCATACGACGAGAAGGGCGCCATCCGCCCCGCCACGCACAAGCTGCTGACGGCGTTCAGCGTGCAGGCGAGGGTCAACGCATTCGACGCCAACCAGACCATGCTGGCGGGTGGGTAAGGGGGCCCCGGGGTGCCGTGGGTCTGGGGTGGGCCGGGGCAGAGTCTGGGGTGGGCCGGGTAGGCGCCATTCACGGTCCGTTAGCCTTAGAGTGGCAGTTGCTTGCCATTGTGACATTTGACTCTGAGGATGCAAGGCCCCGCCAGCCGCAGCCTGCCCCAGGGGCTCGGGCAGCGGCTGGGACGGGCCTGAGACGAAGCAACCGCTGCGCTAACCCATTTTCGTACAACCCCGTGTACGACACCCCAGGCCCCGCCAGCCGCAGCCTGCCCCAGGCGGTGGCGGAGGGCGAACCTGACGTGCTGGTGGTGCAGTGCCCCCGGTGCAGGTGGGTGGGGCGGGGGGTGAGAGCCAGGTGGGGGGAGGGATTGGGGGAGGTGCCGGGGCCAGGGGGGTGGGGAGGTGAGGTGGGGGGAAGCGGGGCGGGTGGACGGGCGACCCCTAAGTGCGGTGTCTGAGGCGCAGGGAGGAAGAGGGGAGGGCGGGGGGCAGGTGGTTACCAACCGGTGGCAGGGGGGTGGCGTGCGCCAAAGAGGTCGGACGGTGCTGGTGCGAGCAACCGAACAGGCACTTGCTTACAGCAGACGCATGCCTGCCTAGTGGCTGAGCCGTGGACACAGCTTACTTACATACCCCCATTATGTTTACGTAGATGGACACGAGCTGTGTACCTACCGGGGTGCATTTTGCACGACCATGCAACACCCGCACAACACTCAAGCCTCACAACTCCGTGGTGACCGCCGGGCTTTGCACCCTTGGCCGTGCTGCACCTCACTGCCCCGCAATGCAGGGGCCTGCCGCCCTCTCTGGTGGAGCTGCTCACTGCAGCCAAGACGTCATTCCTCATATGGCCGCCGGATACCGGCCCGGCGTGAGGAGGGGGAGGGGCGGGCCCGGCGGGCCCTGCCGGGGGCTGCACAGCGGGGGGCAGCGGGAGCGGGATGCGGTGGAGGCAGGGCCCCGGCACCGCGTGGGGACAGGGAGGTCTGCGCTCTGGGGGGGACGCGGTAACAGCGAACGCGATGTGTGCATCCGTTAGGTCGTCGTACAGAGGTGGTTGTGCAGCAGCCAGGCGGCGTGGGGGAAGGGGAGGGGGCAAAGAAGGCGGATGCTGGGAGCAGGGAGGAGCTTCTGGACGATAGAGGCGGGGCACAGGATGAGGGAACACTTGGGACGCGGGGGGCGTGGGAGGCTGGAGAGGGGGTAAGGCAGGCGAGCGTTGTGGGGCAGGGGGTTGCAGTAGAGGGTGGTGCGTGCTGGAGGTGCGGCCTGGGCAGGGCTCGGCGGCGTGGGTTACAGTGCATTGAAACAGCAGGCCCAGCTCTGCCTATGACCTTGGGGGCCATGGATATTCGTTGGTGCCGCGAGTGGCAATTCTCGTAGGGAGTGCTCACGCGCGTGTCACGCCTTGGAGCGTTGTAGGTGAACGAAGGTATGTACTGGTACAGCGTAGGCGTCGACGGTGTGCGGGACTGCGGGTCTTACAGCGCCTTGTGTTGCAGCAGTTGACTGCAGTGGCAGCGTGGCGCAGCGTGGCGTAAGCGACTGGGTCCGGTCGGCATGACTGCAAGTGTGTGTGGTGCTTGTGGCGCCTGGTGATACCAGTATGGTTGTGTTTACGATGTTACGGGTTGGTTTCGGTCTGGCGGCTGTTGTCCAAGGTAACCTGGTCGCACGTGCCCTCGTCCGGGTCCGGTCCGGCCTGATATGGACAGGTTGGTTGGTAGGTGTGCGAATGCCAGGGAAGGGCATGCGAACACACGCCGGCCCTGGGGACAACGACCGTACCGGACCGTGTCGTACAAACCGGTGGTCCTTGGGCGCTTGCTGCGATTACGCCCCTTCAAGGAAACGTAATCAACAGCTACTTATACTTAGACCCTCCTACCCTTAGGAGTTCGCTTGACCCGCGATTCGTCCACATCATTCGCCCACCCCGGCCCCCACTATCGCTATTGCGCGTATCAGACAAAGCAAACCTGTATACTACTTCTACAAGACAGCCGCTACATACACAGCGTCTTTGAACCGCGCTCTGCTGGCCAGCAAGCGTGACCTCAAGACCTCGCCCTATAGCAGCCCAAACGCCCTTAAGGGGCCCTTAAGGGGTGGGGGGGGGCCTTAAGGAACCCTTACGGAGAAATCGCCTTTTCCTATATACCTTAAGGAGTCCTTTTACGGTCCGTAAGGGCTGCACGGTGGGCAGGGGCCAGGGCTGTGAAGTCAATGCCAAACGCGCAGCTGTCTTACACACCACCGTTACCCAGGGTAATGGTGCTCCCGCGGCGTCCCTGCTGCCCACACTCCTGCCATCCGACGTCCACGACACTTTTGTCCTACATGCATGCTACATCCTACAAGCTTGCAGCAACCGTTGCCAAGGGTAGCGGTGCCTCATGCTGCCCTGCACGCCTGCCTACCACCACCCAGAGTAACGGTGCCTCGTACTGGCCAAACTCCTGCCTATGTTAATGCGACACATCACAAGCTGCCTCGTCACAGTCTCGCATTCTGCCCACACGTCTGCCTCCACTCATGCATCGCACATCCGACACGTCACCCACCCCACAAAGTGTTGCATCACCCAGCACACAGCTGTCGTCAGCGTTCTCAACTGCTGACGTGCACTCTGACACCTGCTTGCTGCGCCTTGTCACTCTGTCTCCTATTATGCTTGCTTGGCCCTACAAACATGCCCATGTTGCCTGCTTCCTGCACTGCATCCGCTGCACAGCTGTCGCCAGCACACAGGGGTCCACAGAAGCATTCTCGTGACGCAACTGCATCATGTGAACAACCACACTGACATTTCTCAGCGCCTTTGCAGCTCCAGCCATTCCAGGGTGCCAATCGAAGCAAAACGTTGTCTCCTAATGCATGCCCTCAAGGGTAATAACAGCCGCTGACAGCGCCGTGTGTCATGCTATGTCCCCTGCGCGGCAGAACCCTGAGTGAACATATGCTGTGCAGTGCTCGCATGCGCCAGCTTCGCAGTGAAACCAGCTGCCACGTGAGCCATTGTGCAGGTCCGCTGCTCCCTTGATGGCATGCGTTGACATGCGATGACCAGTGTCGAGGCCGCACCGTCAACACTTGCACTTCGTGCCATGAAGCATCTGCAGCGCAGGGCATTCAAGGTATTCGCTCAGCGTGAGAAACGTCAAGGAACGTCGGGCAAGTCGACTGGAGACTGTCAAGCGTGCAAAAGTTATCGCAAAGCATGACGCTTGCTCATTTGTGGGCTTCTGAATGAGGGAAGAGTGATGTGATGGTCATGAGCAAGCTCCTATGTTCCAGTGGGGCAAGTTGCCAGCATCGTGTCTCCCATCGCCGCACCAGCGTCTACGGATACTAGTTTTGGCTGTTAACGTGGCATCCACTGCAGGACTCACCGCTAGTGCCAAAGCAGCTTGTTGCCATGGAACGCCGCCGATAGGACATTCTCCAGCACCCTGAGGGAGTTGGATGTATGCAGGCTAGGGGTCAAAAAAGGAGCAGATGGGTTAGACATGCAGGCCAACAACTTCATGTAACAAGAAACAATTTATAATGAAAGGGATCAACTTGTACGGGTGTGGTGGTTTGTAGCGGTGGTGGGTGGGAGGTCGTCCCCACCGAGAGGTCTCCCCTGACCGTTACCTCAAGGTAACGGTCAGGGGACCTCCTGCCTGCTACAGCATCAAAGGTGCCGGTATCTGTGCTGTCGACCGACACAGCGATCACAACGTCCACGACACTTGCCTTTTGTACATTTTAGTGTATCGGACGTTGGCGTTCACCGCCGCGGTGAGGCGACGTTGGCGATCGCAACCATATTCAAACAGGGAAGCGCTGCCGATCCTTCAGCCTGAGATATAGCATCGAACAATACCGATTACGCAGTTATTCCATGTGAAAGGAAAGCCGCTTGATTGCTTTGGGAGCGTCCGCACCTGTCCATTCAAAAGATTTCCCGCGAAGCGCCTCGTTCTCGTGTAACAGGGCCGACGGACACTTTGCAGTGCCATGTAAGGCAGATATTAGCTGCGGCAATAGCATATTGTGGTAGTTCGTCAGGGCTGGCGGACGACTTGAGTCGAGATCGGCCTTTGCCAGAAGCATAGCGCAGACATTGCGAAGCATTGTATCATTACTGTAAGTAGCAGCGTTTAAGTCTATAGTAGTATGTTGCTGTATGGCAATGCGTTCAGTCTTTGGCTCTTCCCATCCTCTCGAGTACGGCCAATGCGGCCCAGGTCCCCACGACCCCACCTTGGGCCCACTCCCTGGGAACAACGATTTAACCCTGTCAGCCATTTCACTCAGTCACCTACATAGGTTCGCGTGCGGAAGCAGCAGGGTCACGACAAGACGCACGAGTGAACAATGGCACACCCTGATGACAAGTGCGCACGGCAAAGTGTGGGTTGACGGGTGGGCTTAACGACAGCCGTTGGAGACGTGTGGTGGTTGCGGAGGCTGCGGTGCGGGCCTACTGGAGACGCCTTTAAGCCTTTGCGCACACGAAACCTGCACTTGCCTGGGCCAGGGGAAAAGCAACGTCTCCCGCATACGCTACATGAGAGGCAGCCACGCCACCCCCAGCTCTCCACCCTCGCCCACACACACCTGTGCTGCACGGAGCGCGCCTGCAGCAGGGTAGGGGCTGCCACGCGCCGCACGGCGTGGAGCCATCAGCGGAAGCCCAGGTTGGAGAAGCAGGAGGAGCACGCCCACCGCTTGGGGATGGTACGTGGCAGGGCTTGTCGCGGCAGTTGTGGCATTCAGTTGCACCTGGTTGCACCTGCACTGCACCTGCCGGGCGGGGCGTGCGATGGGACGCGGGACGTAAGAAAAGGGAGCAATCCTACAGCAGCACGTCGGCAGCACTTGCTCCGCCGAAAGCAGGGGTAAGCCGTACAGACATGCGCCCAAGGCAACGTTAGCAGCCACCCCTGGTCAACCGTACCACACACGTGTCCGCCGCTGTCAACCAACAGCAGCCGCGCCTGCCCTAACCTATCGTCCCATCTGCGGGGGCGGGGATCTGCCTGGGGCCTCTCTGATCTGTCCAGATCTGTCTGGGTCGCCCACTCTGGCCACCACACATGACGTACATAGACCTGGTGGGCGGGGCAGCACGGGCACAGGAGGCTGGTCAGGAGAAAGCCGTTACGCTTAGTAAGGAATGCGGCATCCGCGAAGTCTCCAAAGGGCACAGGCGCGGGACGCCCTAGCAGCAAACTATCCTGCTGCGTGCCTGCACCCTGCCCTGCTATGCAGCTCCTGCCTGTGCCCACCCAGAAAGGGCTCCCTGCCCCTGAGGGGTGGGTTCCCATCTCATCTATCTGCGTGCACCCGGCTGCGGGCTACCAATTAACCTTGGCCAGGCATGTACCGATATGTGGCACGTAGCACAGGATAGGTGGTGGTGTGCGGAGCGACCAGAGGGCAGAGGCCATACGGTACGGCCCGCAAGTCCAACGCCCAGGGAAGCCTCGCCCAGCCCGAATGGGCTCCCGGCCCCGCCGCACGTGCAGCCGGCTGCGGGCTACCACCAAACCTTGGCCAGACATGTACCTATGTGTGGCACGTCTGACAGGATAGTTGGCGTTGTGTGGAGCGACCGGAGGCCATACGGTACGGCCTGCAAGTCCACCGCCCCAAGGGGCCTCGCCCAGGTGCCCCAGCTCGAGTGGGCTCCCGGCCCCGCCGCACGTGCGCACGGCTGGGGGCTACCACCAAACCTTGGCATCCTTTGGCGATGGTCATGGGTACGGTCATGGATCTGGAGCAGAGGTTCTGCTGCGTGCCAGGGTGCCACGTTCTTGCACAGCAGGGGAGCTCCCTACGCAACGTTTACCTGTGCAGCCGTGCTGCCTGCCCCCAAGGGCTACGACTGGCAAATCACTTCGTTTGCAAATGAGCAGTGTACAAAGGCAGAGCGTGCCTCATTCGAGCGTCGAGAGTCACCGTTCACCGATGCAAGCGTACAGTTGCTTCAGTGCTGCACAAACTTGACAGCAAACACACATCCATTTGATAGGTACTGATGCTCAATACAGAAGCTCCTCAACAGGAAGGAAGTGGCTGCGTTTTACTCGCTGCTCTGTCGCACCCGCCACTCAGGTGGCCACGACTTGCACGAGTAACATTCTTATAACTGTGTTGCGCTGCATGTTATTGCCCTGACTTCAAGTTATGATAATAGAAGCACACCGGGCTTGCGCAACATGCGTTGCGAGTGTGCGCAACTTCAGAAAGAAAGCACGGTAGGGCGCGCTTGGTAGTCGAACCACATCTAATGGAATCATGAAGCAGCATGCACAAAGGTTTACGCGTCACTCTGTGCAGCAGTCCATCGGCGCCTGGGTGACTTGCACTCGGGATGTCCAGGTAGAGGGATGTCCAAGTCGCTGTTTAGGCGAGAGTCCGTCACAGGGCAATGGTACGTAGAGCAAAGCTTCAGTGACATCCTGCAAGACGCACCCGCGCCGTCTAGCAGGTTATTGGGTCGGTACTCGTGAGCAACAATCGGCGGGCCGCGCCAACACGTGCGGCAGGGGTGGGTGCAACACATAGCAACGTTAGACATCAAGAATAACCCCCTGAACACCTCCAATGGGCGTGGACGCTGCAGACTGGGTGTTCCTGCCCCCGGGCAGGGCACCTTAAGGTGCCTCCTTAAGGGGACCTGCTGCCCTTAAGGGCGTTTGGGCTGCTATAGGGTCGCTCTTCAAACACTCTCGGCCGCTCCTCTCAAAAGAATGAACTCGCGCCAAAAGGCTCGACTTGTTTCCGATTTGGCCAGAATCTTCGGTTACGACGCCAGTTGGGTGATGAAGGCGTGTGAAGCTATTGATGGGGCCTCACAAACGGAGCTCGATGTAATTGCAGACTCTGTGCGTGAAGAGCAGCGGGAAATGCTTGAGTTGCTTATTGCCAAAAGTAAGCGGAGGAAGCGAAAACGGAGCCATGAGTGGTTGCACATCTGCGTTGTGTTTCAACGCCCTTACCTGCCTCCATCCGACTGCCCCTTACCACCCAACAACAACGTGCTTCAGGGACTGGGGGAACGACGACGACAACGGAGAGTGACGAAACTAGTAAGTGGCCAAAGGCAGGGATTTCGCGTCCAACCGGCAACCAAGGTGTGAATAGATTCCAGCCCCCCAGCAGTGCACGCACCGACGCATGCAGCCTAGGGGTGACCTGGGGTGACCGACTCCCCAGTACTGTACGGCAGGAACGAAGATTCCGGCTGCACACGCATGAAACATGCGTCACATCTGTGAAAAGTAAAGCGCGGAGCATGACACTTTTCTGCACTTCAAGCTGTGCTGAGTGATGGTGGTCCGTGTGTTTGGGGCTAGCTGACCTTTCGCTGCCCTACCTGCTGCCTCTTACGTCTTACCCACATGCGCATGCATGGTCGTGTCTATCTGCGTGTGCATGCCCAGCCAGCTCGGTCGAGTAGCATGTTGTCCATGGCGAACCTGGTGCGTAGGGCCCAACCAGCTGCTGGGACATGCGGCCCCAGCTGTCGTGCTCAAGAGCGGTTCTCCTCCAGCAGTTGCCATGCATGCCGTATGTGTGCGCTGCAGGCAGGTGCATGAGCGAGGTGTCGATAAATACCTTGGTGCAAGTTGGGGCAGCCGCCGGGTTCGACGGTATCTTAATGTGTTCCAGCCTGGCGCCACTCCGCGCGCGGCGAGTGCGGGGCACCAAGCCGTTCGACTGGAGCCACAAGCAAGGCGAGCTCCTTCGCCAACACCTCGCGTACGGTCACGTACTTCAACAGCATCGTGCCTCCACCGGACGATCATGGTAGGCGCGCGTGGTCGGCCCAGCGCTGGCGGTGGATGTTGCTGTTGATAGGTGGCAACTCCGTTCAGCCTGCTGGGTCAGCCTGCGTGCGTGGGCAGTGCCTTGCAACCTGCGGGATTCTCCCCTGCTCCCTGACCTTCCTGCTGGTAATCCTTGCTTCCTCCGTCCTCCCGTGCTGCCTGTTACATCCTTCTTACGGTCTTACCCTCCTACGTGCAGAGTGGGTTGACCGCTCCAGGATCAAGGGCTTTCTGACCTGCAAGGTGCCAGGGACGAACGTGGTGCTGAAGGGCACTGCCGACGTGGCCCTGTGCACGTCTGCGGCCGTCAGGAACGCGTATACGTATGAGCAGAGCGGCCTTCGCATTGTGGTGAAGGTTAAGCCACCTGGGGAAACAGACGGGTACGTACTGCAAGTCGGGATCTTCATTCGCTCATGCAGTCAGTGCTGCCATCACGTGATGCATGCTCACCTCCGTGCTGTTCGTTGTGGGTGCGTGCTTCCTGCAGCATCCTGCCCCAGCTGGCTGCCGTTTTGCTGGGGGCCCACTGCGACTCCTCCCACCTCAAGCCTATTGGCCTTCAGACGGACCTGGTAAGTACCTTGATTGGCTGGGTGGCATTGGAGAAGTGAGCCGCACAAGCCGCCACGATACGGGGCAACATGCGAAGCGTGCGTGGAGCACGGACTTCTACACTACTCCCTGCCAAGGGTCGGTGCGGTCCCCCTAGCTAGGCCCATGCCGGGCTTCTAACCATGCATGCGCTCTTGTGCTCTGCGAAAGTGTTGCAGTCCCGCGTTGAAGGAACATCAGGTGGTCTGCTGAGAAAGCGGCATAGAAGGGGCCAGTGGAGTGTTGTCTTCGGTCATTCTCATACCTGGCTGGCTGGAGTGGCTTCAGTTGGCGGTTGAGCACCCTTGACCTCACGGCCCTTGGACGCCATATGCCTGCACGCGCATGGCAACTACGTAGCGGGTATACCCGTCTGCACGGTACATACTGGCATGTGTGCCCGTATGAGATATACACCGTCCGACATGCAGCAGTAGTGCAGTTATACGCATTAACCCTGCTGCGCCGTTTATCTCATCAGGTGGACATCTGGCGGCTGATGTGGTGCGCAAAGGGGGGATTCGTGGCGTACACGTGCCGCAACCGCGCAGAGGCCGTTGGCATCCTCAGGGCCTTCCTGGACAAGGTGGGCTTTGTGCGTGGTGGGAACACACAATAGTCTTGTTGTCGTCGCTGCCATGTTGACGCCGCGGTGTCGGTGTTGCTGCCATGCCGTGCGTGCCCAGAAGTCCCAAGCGTACACCTTCACCCAGCAGCCTGTGTCGCCTCCCTCACCGATACTTGTTACCATCTCACAGCTCTTGTTTTTATCATCACAACAACTCTGCGTCGTTGATGTCACGAAGCTACCATTACACCTGTAGCCCCACGCTGTCTGGGCGGCTTGCCACAGGAGCTCCTCACGCCGGATGGCACTGCCATCGCCGCCCCTACTGCCACCGTGCAGCTGCGGAAGCGGCGAGATGGACGGGGCGCTGACGAAGAGGCAGCAGAGGACGCATTCTTGAAGCGCCAGAAGCTACCGGCCGGGCTGGGCTCCAGCGACGTGGCCAACCTGGACGACCTCCTGGACTTCACTGACCACCTCACCAAGGAGGACATATTCCAGCTAACCCACGAGCCCCTCATGCGTCGACTGCGGGAGCGGGCGAGGTTCGCGGCTGCAGCTGAACAGGAGGGAGATGGGGACGGGGCCGCCCCCCGTGGCTGATATCCTCTTGACGGATGCTGCAGGGCCTGCATGTGCCCTCGGCGTCTGCGGTTTTCTAGGACGGTGGGTGTGGAGGGTACGGGTGTGCGGGAGCGGGAGCGGGAGCGGGAGCGGGGGTTGGTGTAGGCGGGGTTGGTGTGGGCGGGGGTTGGTGTGGGTGGGGGTTGGTGTGGGCGGGGGGTGGTGTGGGCGGGGCTGCACGAACCGTGCGCAGTAGTGCTGCTGGCCTTCCTGCCACGCTCAGCGGCCGACAGGGCCACTGACAGATGCGGACCCTATGATTCCCACCTCAGGGGCACGTGTGTCATCGCCTATGTTGCAGCCCTTGTGTAGGGTAGAGGGCGGCAGAGTCTGGGAGGGGTTTGTGGCTTGCATGGGCTGGCGCTGGCGGCTGGGCCGTGGCAGCAGGCGGTGTAGTAGGGTGCGTTAGGGTTGGTACAGTACATGTGTTAGTGCAAAGTTCTAATGACTAGACCGTGATGGAGTCGGGGTCGTGGCAGCAAACGGTGTGCAAAGGGTTGCATCACGTTGGCTCGCATGGAAGGTTGTCAGCCTTGGCCCCGTTCCGCACATGTATGTTGCTGGTAGGTCTGTGCGGCTGTCTTGTTGCCTTCTCGGGGTCATGGGTGTGGTCGTCCGGCACACAGACGGTAGAGGTCCCGTGTAACCAACCTAAGCTACTACCGTAGTACTGGCGCGCTGGGCTTTACCGCCAAACCAGCTCGGCAAGGGTCAAAGCAGGTCAAAGGGTCAAGGGTACGGCAACTGATGCGGGCTGCAACGGAGAGCAACAACACACATGGCTGTCGGACAACCTGCTCGTAGCGTGCTCCTGCGTGCTTTCCGTCGGCACGGGAAGACACGCGCTGCTGACATGGGCAATGCCAGGCTGCCTGCACAGCAGCACACGCTGCCACCTGCCACCCAGCCCACACGTGTCACTGGGAGCTAGCTAGCTATAGGGGCGAAGGGTTGGGCTGCCGTGGTCAGGAGTTCTCCAGGAGCAATTGTGTGAGGCCAGCGCGTGGACTTGCGCGCTTTGCTTCGTGACAGTTAGGTCCATTTGGAGTCGTAGGGGCGCGCGGGGCAGCCTGTGACACGGGAGGTACTTTGTTGGCAGGCTGCTAACGTGCTGGGGAGTACAGCACGACAGGGTCGCGAAGCGCGTGCGCAGGAGGCCTGTAGGCACCTGAAAGGTACCTTCTCTCATGGACGCCGTGCGGGTTGCACGGGAGACGGGACGGAGGCACTGAGGGCAAGGGAGGACCTCCCTTGATGCGTGGCCAATGGGGGACGGTCTGTAGGACGGCGCCCAAATACCGACATACGACTTAACACCTGTCATTGACTCGTGACCTCGGCATCGCTGGAAGTTCTCTTGCGGCCTGCGTCGGAACTGTGAAACAGCCAGGGCTACAGTCGTGACTTCCGCCTTAACGCGCCCCTATTAAACATAACACAACAACGACTATAATTGGTACCAAACATACTTGTTAGGTGTCTACCACTTTGCGTCGGCCATGGACCTTCTCTCTGCCGCCGCGGCGGCAGGCATGCAGGTCCCAAGGGATGTAAACATGCATCCGGCAAATGAAAGAAGACATGAAGGCAAGTGCACAACATCCCGCCGTCAGTCACTTTGGATGCGGGTTGCGCAAAAGGCCATGCTGTGTCGGTGTCGTCATTGACCAACGACACATACGCACACTGGCCGCCGCGCACGGTACCTGCTAGCAGTCGGCATGTTGCACGATGGTGCAATCAGTAGCGCAAAACAGGGTGTCGCTTGTTGCAGCATTTGCGCGCCGCCGTCCCGACTGCCGAGGGCCCTGCCCCTCGCCCAGCCCCCGAAACAGCACCCCTTACAGGCACCCACACTAATAAGCCAGCTACCCAAGCACACCGCACGCGCCTTATCTACCCGACAGCACATCGCAAGCATTGCTCCACTCAGAGCAGGGCTTGGCATGCTCCGCTCACCCCACGAAACCCAGCCAGCCCCGGCCCCGCCGCACACTGCCTTAGCACCCCCATCCGCCCTGCTCTCACTCCTGTCCCCTTACCCCGCGTACGGCACGTCACCTGCAGCCCACCCGGATGACTACGCGTCGTACGACGATCCCGCTGTGTACGAGCTGCCCAGCGTGGACGATCTGGAGGTGGCGGCGGCGGCAGCGGCGGCGGCGCTGGAGGTGCTGGCGCCGGCGCCGGCGGGCCGCACCGCTGCAACGGATTCCGATGACGATGAGTCTGACGACGAATCTGATGACAGTGACAGCGATGATGACTCGGATGAGGACTCTGATGATTCAGATGACAGTGAGGAGGAAAGCAGCGAGGAGGAGGAGGAGGAGGAGGCGGCAGCCGGCAGCAGGGGCCAGGGCATGGAGGTGGACGGGGGTGCCAAGGCGGGCAGCAGGGGGAAGAGAAGCGGGAAGGCAGCGGCGGCGGCGGCGGCGGAGCAGCAGCGGGTGTGCGTGCGTGTGTCTGTGGACGAGGCTGGCGGCGGCGTGGCGGTGCGGGTGCTGCCGCCCCCTCCCCCGGAGGCGCTGGCGGGGCTGATGCGGCAATCGCGGGCCACGGGCCCGGGGGACAGCAGCGACGACGAGGAGGGGGGTGGGGGGCGGCGGGGGGGCAGCTCTTCGTCTTCTTCTTCCAGCAGCAGCAGCAGTGATGAGGACGACGGTGACGGGCAGGGGGAGCCGGGGGCGGGGCGGCGCAAGCCCATGGTGGACCCGGAGGAGCTGGAGGTAGGGCTGGGGTGGGGTGGGGTGGGGTGGGGTGGGGGGTGGGGTGGGGTGGGGTGGGGTGGGGTGGGGTGGGGTGGGGTGGGGTGGGGTGGGGTGGGGTGGGGTGGGGTGGGGGTGGGGGTGGGATGAGGTGGGTGGGTGAGGCGTGGGAGAAGGGGAAGGGTGGGGTGGGGGTCTTGGTAGATGGAGGTCATGGTGGACCTGGAGGTGCTGGAGGTAGGGCTGGGGGGTGGGGTGGGGGAGGATGGGTGCCTTGGGTGGGTGAGGCGTGGGATGGGTGGGGAAGGGCCGGGGAAGGGTTGGGTGGGGGTCTTTGTAGAGGGAGGTCAGGGGTCGCTTGGTGTGAGACTGTGGGTGGGGATTGATGGGGGAAGAGTGGGGAGGGGGCGGATTTGGAGGGAACGGGGTAAGGGGAGGGTGGGTGTGGGGAGAGGGCGGGATGGGGTGCTCGGTGGGAGGGGTTACAAGTGGGGCTGTTGCGTTGTGAAGTGGGGAGGGCGGGATCCTGCGACGGCGGCTTCTGGCAGGCCCTGCACTGGCGGCTGCGTCAGCGCGGTGGGCGACGACGGTGGCGTCTGGGGTGTAGCGGGTAAGCGGCGTAAGAAAGGGCGTCCGCCTACAACACGGGCTGGGTCCGCCTAGGGAGACGGCTCGATTGGGGCAGTGCAGGCCCGTCGTGGGCCCGGCAGGGTTCGACAGTGACTAGGCCAAAACTTTAGGCTGAACCATCAAGCTGTTTCTTGCCCTTTCCGGCGCCTGGGGCAGCCCGCCCGAAACCCGGCCTGTGCCAGGCCGTAAACCTTTCGGGCACGCCCGAAAGCCCCTGGTGTGGCTTTCGGGCACCTGTTTTTCGGCTTTTCGAGCCTACAAGGATATTTTCAATGCAATCCCGTCTCAATCACGTAGGCCTTGCGCTCAGCCTCATCTGCCTCATTGTCCGACTGCATGGGCTCCCCACGCCAACGTGACTCGCTAACATTTGTGCGTGATGCACACCCAATGCCACTTGGGGTAGCGGTACGTACACGGGCGGGACAGCCAAGTGGACTGCACGCATGCACACACACGCACGTGTGCTATGCGTGCCGGTACGGTACGCCCAGGGGAGCTCCCTGGGTTGCGCCAGGTTGCGCCTATGGTCAGCACACTGGACCTGCACATATTTCTCACGGTTGCCTTGGACGAAATGTCTGAGTAATACTTGAATTTCAATGGCAAATTGCGCAAAGTTCTGTCTGGGCTACGAAAAAGGAGTCAGGGAGAGTGAGCTGTCATGAAGGTGCTACAAAGCCGCAGGGAGCACGCCTGCCGTACAGTCCCATGCCAGAAACGCAGGCTTCGGGCCAGCCCAGACCTTTCGGGCTGGACCGAAACCGGCTCGCAGCCCTTTCGGGCTTGCGCCTGGTGGTGCCCGAAACCCGCGCTGCGCGCGGGCAATTTCCTTTCGGGCTGGCCGTAAACCCCCCCGCCAGGCCTTCGGCCAAAGGGGCCCTGCGGGCCTAAATTTTCGGGCCCTAAGAGGGCTGTCGAACCCTGGGGCCCGGGAATGTTGGTGGTGGGGGTGGGCGGTGGGGAGGACCAGGCAGGGGGGACCCTCATGGTTGAGGTTCTGCGGAGTGTGTTGGGTGGCCTTGAGCGCCAGGTGGGACTGAGGGCAGTGGTCTGGCCAGCGCTCTGAAGAGGTACGTTTGGGCAACAGCGCTGGGGAGTGTGTGGGGGAGGGGGGAGGGGGAAGGGACGGAGGGCGGGGCCGGCAGCGGCACAGGTGAGGTGGGCGCTGGAGGAGGGGCAGGGGGCAACCGCGGAGCGGCAAAGTGGCCAACGGAAACAGCGGCCTGCGCAGTGCGAGGTTAGCGGGGACGGAGAAAACGAAGTGGGCCGCCATGTATGAGAATCCAATATGGCCTACTGCTAAGCAGCTTTCCTTCCCTCCCTTCCCGCCCCTCAGGTGCTGGACCACGAGGGTCTTCGTGCGCTGGTGGACAGGGCGTACGCGGCCGTGGACGAGGAGGACGAGGAGGAGGGCGGAGGGGGAGGAGCAGGGGGCAGGCACAACGCGCTGCACGACCTGGTGGGTGGCCTGGGGGCGAAGGAGGCATGGGGGATGCGGGTGGTGTGGGCTTCATGTCCTTGGCGCAGCTGATGCACAACGCGCTGCACGACCTGGTGGGTGGCCGAGGGGGTGGGCGTGTTGGGGGCGTTGTGGATGGTGTGTGCGGCACGTCCTTGGCTCGGCTGAGGCACAACTTGCTCATGCCCTCGTGGGTGGCCGGGGGGCTGGGCGTATTGGGGGCAGGTCCGAGCAGTGAGGTGCTTAGATTCTGCCAGTGGGCTTCAACGCGGAACACGTGCCTGGTGACGCCTAGCGCGCTGCATGACGTCAACGTGGCGAGTGGCCGGGGGGAAGGTGGGGTGCATGAGCAGGCCGACCGCCAGCGGATCAGGGCACTGCAATAAAGGATGGAACTTGGAGCGTGCGCGGCTCCTTGCATAAGTTCGCAAGGCCTGTAGGCATACCAGGTGACCGTGAGGCTGGGAGGCGGCGCCCTTCCCCGCGCGGCCTGACCCACGTGGCGCCCTCCCGCCACCCGGCGCCGCCTGACTCCTCCTCCTCCTCGTCCCCCTTCCCCCGTACCACAGACTGTGACTGCCGGGCTAGGCTGGGGGCGGCCGGGTTCAACTTTTTTACGCGGTGACCGCGTCGACCTACAGACTTTGTTCTGTCGTCCTACCTTCTAACCCCCGCCCGCCCTCCCTCCGCAGGGCCTGCCCGAGTCCGCCCCGCCGCTTCCCGAGGGCCTGACCGATGGGTTGCTGGGCGAGGGGGTGGAGCTGCGGCCGGCCGGCACCCTGCTGAGCGTGCTGGAGGGCATGGTGGTGATGCAGGGCCTGGCCAACAGCCCACCGCTGGCGGACGGGTGGGTTGACGGTTTGGGCAGATGGTGGCGGTTGGTGGTGGTGGTTTGGGGTGGTGCAGGGGCTGGCCAACAGCCCACCGCTGGCAGACGGGAAAGGTGGTTGTGGTGGTTGGAGTTGTGATTGGGGGTTGGCGTGCTTTTTCGTTCATGCGATGCTGTGGGTTCCGGATGTTTGGGAAGCATGTGCGACTCCAGCCACGCACTGCCGTGAGCGGGCCTGGCTGGCGGTCCGCCCCGTTGGCAGGTGTGTCGTGCAGGGCGTTGGGTGGAGGGTGTGGAATGCGGTGTCTGACACGCTCCTGCCGTACACTTTCTCCACAAAACACCCCCTTCCTTGGCTCCCCACTCTCCTTGCCTCAGGAACTCAGGACTGCCCGCAGCACTTGCATTAAGATTGTGCACTAAAAAGATACATGCTACAAGTTACAAGATTGGCTCTACATAGTTCATACCAGCTCCCTCCCCTCCCTGCCTCAGGAGCCTGGTGGTGGCGGAGGACCGCACCCCCTTGGGTGTGGTGGAGGAGGTGTTCGGGCCTGTAACGCAGCCACTGTACGCGTTCAGGTGGGACCCGGGGGCTTTTGGGGGGAATGGTGACAGGAGCGGCAAGGGGGACCGTTGCGGTGGCGGCTCGTCGCGTCACAAGGCTGAACCCGCGCAGCGTGTTCTTTGCAACTCCACGCTTGGTCGCAATCACGTTGTCGTAGAGCGTGTACGCCGTGCATCTCTGTATGCCATATGTATCATTTTAGGGGTGATGCTCGGTTGAGAGGTATCATGTTGCTTTTTGATTCTGTGCCCCCCTCTCTGGCCAGGCACGTGTGTCCCGCCGCGTCGCTCCCTGCCTGCGCCAAGCCCGGCGCAGCGCTGTTCACAGTGCCCAACTTCTCACGACACATCACCGCAGACGAAATTGTGAGTGACTCGCGTCGCGGCCGGTCGTGGTTATGATTATCATTAATCCCGCTTACCTTACAGAAAGCGCGGCCTCCCCGGCGGGGGCGGCTCAGCACATAAACACCAGCCTTGCGGTCGATGGTTTTCTGAGCACGCTTCCGATGTGCTTTTGCCTCACTCCTCAACTCTGCACGCACATTGCGGCCACGGCCCCGCACCGGTGCATGTCCCTGGCCCCGTCATGTGGCTGCCAAGCTACGCAGCCCGCCGCCTGCGTGGCTGTTGCGGATGACATGCTGATTCAACTGACTGCTGCTCTTATCGTTTTATCCTCCTGACTAAGCCCCCTTGAGAGGTATGCGTCAACGCCCTCCTCCCTTGCTCGGTCGGTTATTGTGCAGGCCGTAGTAAAAATGTTCCCTCCTGGCTCCCTCCCTGTTACGTCGACACCCATCCCGCAGTTTAAGCCTTTTTTAGGCACGTGTCAACGTCCTCCCCATCCCTCTATTTGCCTGTTGCTGTGCAGTTCAAGCCCGGCGGCCGCGCGGGCGCCAGCCTGGGGCCCCCCGGCTCCACCGCCGCCGACCCCGACGTGGCAGGGTCCGACGACGAGCTGTACTTCAGTGACGACGAGGCGGAGCAGCACTACCTCAGACAGGTGCGACACTGATGCTGATGTTACAAAATTTCGTGATTACGTACTTTATGGGAATGGGTTTTGGAGGGTTAAGATGGAACAGTGTGACGGTGATGGAATAGTGTGACGGTGAGATGATGCAGCGCACTGCCGCACATGAACTGGGGCCGCGGCTTGAGGGGCTCGAAGCGTGAGGATTTGTGAGACAGCAGTACTGGGTGGTCGGGTCACAGGATGAGTTTTGATGGTGATGAGGTGCATTTGCCAATGGAAAAGCATTGTCAGCACCCAAGCCGAGCCGAGGTCGCAAGTCGGGCCGGGTGGGTAGCGGGGTGGGTCATTGGCACCTCCCTGCCAAGGATCAGGGAGTTGCGTGCATTGGCAGTGTGAGAAGGGCAGCTTGTGCAACACGCCCCCAACCCTTACCCCTACCCCCACCCCTGGGGGTCTTAACGTCGTCGTGTTGCAGACAACGTCTGTCTTCCGACCGCTTTACCCCCACCCCTGTCCCGCTCACCCTTGCAGCAAGTGGCCAAGCGCAAAGGGGCGCCGGAAGGGGAGCAGGGGGGCACGGGCGGCGCGAGCACTGGACCAGGGCGGCCCAACAGGCGGACACGCGGGGGGAGAGGTGAGGAGCGGATGGGAAACGTTGCACAATCTCCACAGAAGCTGCTGGTGGTGCTGCTCCTCATGCCTGCCTGTGTGCTGCTGTGTTGCGTGCCGTTGCGTCGCTGCCGTACGCCATACAGCCGGCCCTGTTCTCCACAGTTGGACCGTCTACCCCACGCTCCTCAACAGTAAGCCACAATGCAACACATACCAACTTTACGATCTCGCCGTTGATACCTCCCTCACTTCGCCCTCCGTACTCTGTCGTACAGCCGGCCCCAGCACGCAGTTCCAGGTGCACGCCACGGCGGGCGCCATGAGCGCAATGCTGGGCCTTGGCGGGCGGGACGGCGGGCGGGGCGGCGGCAGGGAGGGCGGCGGGCGGGGAGGCGGGCGCGGCGGCGGGCGGGGCCGCGGGCGCGGCGGAGAGGGGTCGTGGGGCGGGCCGCAGCAGCAACAGCATCAGCAGCAACACCAGCACCAGCAGGTGAGAGGGGCATGAGAGTGCTTGATGACTGAAAAGGCTGTGGTGCGCAATGTAGGTAGTGGGCTGTGGAATTCGGAAGCATGTGTGAGAGTTACGTCACCGCGCTGTGCCACCACTTTTACACCCACCTGAGTTGCCCACACTTTCCGACGTCGCTGCGCTCCGTGGCCCCACCCCTAACCCCTACCCCAGCATCATCACACACGAAGCGCGCTGCAAAGCCCCACCGGCCCTGCCACCAGCGGCCCCCCCGGGGGCTGGATGCGCCCCGAGTACAACACACCCAGGGCCCCAAGCCTAGGCGCTGCCCCCACTCCACCAGCGCCCCAGCAGCACCACCCGCCCCCGCACGACCCGTACTACCCCGGCAGCGCCAACGGAGGTCAACCGCAGTACGGTGGGCCCCCGCCGCAGCAGCAGTACGTGCCGCCCGTCCCGCCGGGCCCCGGGCACTACGGGCCGCCGCCGACGCAGCCGCACTATGGGCAAGCGTACGGGCAGCAGGGGCCGCCGCCGCCGTACCACAGCGGCGGGCCACCGCCGCCGTCCTACCACGGCGGGCCGCCGCCTCCGTCGTACGGTTACGGTGCGCCGCAGTACGGAGCCCCGCCGCCAGCAGGCGGTACAGGGTACGGAGCGCCGCCGCCGGGGCAAGGGGGCCCGCCGCCGCCGTACCATGGCGGGCCGCCGCCGCCGCATGCCAACGGGGCGCCACACCGGCCGCCGCCGCCGCCAGGGCAGCAGTGGTGGTAGATGGCTAATTGTAAGCCGTGTCGTTGCGCCTGGGACTGGGAGCCTGTGGGTTGTGGCACGGGGTATCGGGACTGCTTGCTTTGTCCCGGCTGCACCCTAGAGGAAATGCAAGTTGTGCAGTGTCAGTGTCAGTACACATGGGTGGCAGGCACTATGCACCAGGGGACGACGGCGCGCAAGACCAGTATTTCTGCAAATCTTGCCGTCAAGTTGGTTGCGGTGTGGCGGGTTTGTGGACTGGGAATTTCCGGAACATGTGGAACACTTGCCGGTTATACGGCAATGATGCACCGCTGGCCAACTTGATTGTCGTAGTAATTGGCGCAACGGGCGATGGCCTCACATTGAGGCATCCGCAGCTGCAACAACGTGTGTGCTGACTGGTTCACTGCACTTCTCACTTCATGGCTCATGGGCTAGGCTTTTGTGCCGTACAGTCGTTCGGTCGTGCCGTGGATGTTGCTCCGGGCTGGCAGCGTTCGCACCCGTCTTTGACACTGGTGGCAATGCGATGCAGGCAACAGAGCCCGCGCATGATCGCTTGCTGCATCACAGGCTTGCTTGGCTTGCTCCTGACGCGGTAGCTCGTGGTTCGCGACAGGGCCAGATGCTCCCAACTCTGCTTGTCCTCGTTTTCTGTGGAAAGGTGCATCAAAGTTGTGCATCAGGGTTGTGACAGGACCAAAACTGTAAAACCATACATACATAGGACCGAACAGAGGGGGACATTGGATTGGATTGGGGGGTCACCCCCGGTCCCGGAGATTGAGATTTGAACCCCAACTGCTCCCGACCCGGCTGGTGCATCCACGTGCATCAGCTCCGTATCAAACACACACAGGCTGCCAAAGCCGTCAAGGCCCTTGGGCACTGCCAGCAGTGTTCGCAGGTGTACGGCACCGTGACCCAGCCCGTACCCCGTAGCCGGAGCCAGCTGTTTGGAGCTTGCACGTTTGAGCCGGGCAGCTTCAGGTCAAATCACCACCCCCGCTGCATCGCATTGTCTCTCCCGCTGCAGGCGTTCACGTGCCTCAGCTGCCGACGCCACAAACCGTGCACGAAGCACGAATTCCAAGTCCCACGAAGGAAGAAAAACACCGACACCGACGCAGCCGCAGCAGCGTACGCGGGCAGCAGGGGCCGCCGCCGCCATACATCAGCGGCGGGCCGCCGCCGCCGTCCTACCACGGCGGGCCGCCGCCTCCGTCGTACGGTTACGGTGCGCCGCAGTACGGAGCCCCGCCGCCAGCAGGCGGTACAGGGTACGGGCGCCGCCGGGGCAAGGGGCCCGCCGCCGTACCATACCATGGCGGGCGCCGCGCGCATGCCAGCGGGGCGCCACACCGGCCGCCGCCGCCGCCAGGGCAGCAGTGGTGGTAGATGGCTAATTGTAAGCCGTGTCGTTGCGCCTGGGACTGGGAGCCTGTGGGTTGTGGCACGGGGTATCAGGACTGCTTGCTGTGTCCCGGCTGCACCCTAGAGGAAATGCAAGTTGTGCAGTGTCAGTACACATGGGTGGCAGGCACTATGCACCAGGGGACGACGGCGCGCAAGACCAGTATTTCTGCAAATCTTGCCGTCAAGTTGGTTGCGGTGTGGCGGGTTTGTGGACTGGGAATTTCCGGAACATGTGGAACACTTGCCGGTTATACGGCAATGATGCACCGCTGGCCAACTTGATTGTCGTAGTAATTGGCGCACGGGCGATGGCCTCACATTGAGGCATCCGCAGCTGCAACAACGTGTGTGCTGACTGGTTCACTGCACTTCTCACTTCATGACTCATGGGCTAGGCTTTTGTGCCGTACAGTCGTTCGGTCGTGCGTGGATGTTGCTCGGGCTGGCAGCGTTAAGCACCCGTCTTTGACACTGGTGGCAATGCGATGCAGGCAACAGAGCCCGCGCATGATCGCTTGCTGCATCACAGGCTTGCTTGGCTTGCTCCTGACGCGGTAGCTCGTGGTTGCGACAGGGCCAGATGCTCCCAACTCTGCTTGTCCTCGTTTTCTGTGGAAAGGTGCATCAAAGTTGTGCATCAGGGTTGTGACAGGACCAAAACTGTAAAACCGTACATACATAGGACCGAACAGAGGGGGACATTGGATTGGATTGGGGGGTCACCCCCGGTCCCGGAGATTGAGATTTGAACCCCAACTGCTCCCGACCCGGCTGGTGCATCCACGTGCATCAGCTCCGTATCAAACACACACAGGCTGCCAAAGCCGTCAAGGCCCTTGGGCACTGCCAGCAGTGTTCGCAGGTGTACGGCACCGTGACCCAGCCCGTACCCCGTAGCCGGAGCCAGCTGTTTGGAGCTTGCACGTTTGAGCCGGGCAGCTTCAGGTCAAATCACCACCCCCGCTGCATCGCATTGTCTCTCCCGCTGCAGGCGTTCACGTGCCTCAGCTGCCGACGCCACAAACCGTGCACGAAGCACGAATTCCAAGTCCCACGAAGGAAGAAAAACACCAGACACCGACGCAGCCGCACTATGGGCAAGCGTACGGGCAGCAGGGGCCGCCGCCGCCATACATCAGCGGCGGGCCGCCGCCGCCGTCCTACCACGGCGGCCGCCGCCTCCGTCGTACGGTTACGGTGCGCCGCAGTACGGAGCCCCGCCGCCAGCAGGCGGTACAGGGTACGGAGCGCCGCCGCCGGGGCAAGGGGGCCCGCCGCCGCCGTACCATGGCGGGCCGCCGCCGCCGCATGCCAACGGGGCGCCACACCGGCCGCCGCCGCCGCCAGGGCAGCAGTGGTGGTAGATGGCTAATTGTAAGCCGTGTCGTTGCGCCTGGGACTGGGAGCCTGTGGGTTGTGGCACGGGGTATCAGGACTGCTTGCTGTGTCCCGGCTGCACCCTAGAGGAAATGCAAGTTGTGCAGTGTCAGTACACATGGGTGGCAGGCACTATGCACCAGGGGACGGCGGCGCCAAGACCAGTATTTCTGCAAATCTTGCCGTCTTGTTATGTTGTAGTATGGTTGCGGTGTGGCGGGTTTGTGGACTGGGAATTTCCGGAACATGTGGAACACTTGCCGGTTATACGGCAATAATGCACCGCTGGCCAACTTGATTGTCGTAGTAATTGGCGCAACGGGCGATGGCCTCACATTGAGGCATCCGCAGCTGCAACAACGTGTGTGCTGACTGGTTCACTGCACTTCTCACTTCATGGCTCATGGGCTAGGCTTTTGTGCCGTACAGTCGTTCAGTCGTGCCGTGGATGTTGCTCCGGGCTGGCAGCGTTCGCACCCGTCTTTGACACTGGTGGCAATGCGATGCAGGCAACAGAGCCCGCGCATGATCGCTTGCTGCATCACAGGCTTGCTTGGCTTGCTCCTGACGCGGTAGCTCGTGGTTGCGACAGGGCCAGATGCTCCCAACTCTGCTTGTCCTCGTTTTCTGTGGAAAGGTGCATCAAAGTTGTGCATCAGGGTTGTGACAGGACCAAAACTGTAAAACCGTACATACATAGGACCGAACAGAGGGGGACATTGGATTGGATTGGGGGGTCACCCCCGGTCCCGGAGATTGAGATTTGAACCCCAACTGCTCCCGACCCGGCTGGTGCATCCACGTGCATCAGCTCCGTATCAAACACACACAGGCTGCCAAAGCCGTCAAGGCCCTTGGGCACTGCCAGCAGTGTTCGCAGGTGTACGGCACCGTGACCCAGCCCGTACCCCGTAGCCGGAGCCAGCTGTTTGGAGCTTGCACGTTTGAGCCGGGCAGCTTCAGGTCAAATCACCACCCCCGCTGCATCGCATTGTCTCTCCCGCTGCAGGCGTTCACGTGCCTCAGCTGCCGACGCCACAAACCGTGCACGAAGCACGAATTCCAAGTCCCACGAAGGAAAAAAAACACCAGACACCGACGCAGCCGCACTATGGGCAAGCGTCTGGCAGCAGGGGCCGCCGCCGCGTACATCAGCGGCGGGCGCCGCCGCCGTCCTACCACGGCGGGCCGCCTCCGTCGTACGGTTACGGTGCGCCGCAGTACGGAGCCCCCGCCAGCAGGCGGTACAGTACAGCGCCGCCGCCGGGGCAAAGGGGCGCCGCCGCCGTACCATGGCGGGCGCCGCGCCGCATGCCAAGGGGCGCCACACGCGCCGCCGCCGCCAGGGCAGCAGTGGTGGTAGATGGCTAATTGTAAGCCGTGTCGTTGCGCCTGGGACTGGGAGCCTGTGGGTTGTGGCACGGGGTATCAGGACTGCTTGCTGTGTCCCGGCTGCACCCTAGAGGAAATGCAAGTTGTGCAGTGTCAGTACACATGGGTGGCAGGCACTATGCACCAGGGGCGACGGCGCAAGACCAGTATTTCTGCAAATCTTGCCGTCTTGTTATGTTGTAGTATGGTTGCGGTGTGGCGGGTTTGTGGACTGGGAATTTCCGGAACATGTGGAACACTTGCCGGTTATACGGCAATAATGCACCGCTGGCCAACTTGATTGTCGTAGTAATTGGCGCAACGGGCGATGGCCTCACATTGAGGCATCCGCAGCTGCAACAACGTGTGTGCTGACTGGTTCACTGCACTTCTCACTTCATGGCTCATGGGCTAGGCTTTTGTGCCGTACAGTCGTTCGGTCGTGCCGTGGATGTTGCTCCGGGCTGGCAGCGTTCGCACCCGTCTTTGACACTGGTGGCAATGCGATGCAGGCAACAGAGCCCGCGCATGATCGCTTGCTGCATCACAGGCTTGCTTGGCTTGCTCCTGACGCGGTAGCTCGTGGTTGCGACAGGGCCAGATGCTCCCAACTCTGCTTGTCCTCGTTTTCTGTGGAAAGGTGCATCAAAGTTGTGCATCAGGGTTGTGACAGGACCAAAACTGTAAAACCATACATACATAGGACCGAACAGAGGGGGACATTGGATTGGATTGGGGGGTCACCCCCGGTCCCGGAGATTGAGATTTGAACCCCAACTGCTCCCGACCCGGCTGGTGCATCCACGTGCATCAGCTCCGTATCAAACACACACAGGCTGCCAAAGCCGTCAAGGCCCTGGGCACTGCCAGCAGTGTTCGCAGGTGTACGGCACCGTGACCCAGCCCGTACCCCGTAGCCGGAGCCAGCTGTTTGGAGCTTGCACGTTTGAGCCGGGCAGCTTCAGGTCAAATCACCACCCCCGCTGCATCGCATTGTCTCTCCCGCTGCAGGCGTTCACGTGCCTCAGCTGCCGACGCCACAAACCGTGCACGAAGCACGAATTCCAAGTCCCACGAAGGAAGAAAAACACCAGACACCGACGCAGCCGCACTATGGGCAAGCGTACGGGCAGCAGGGCGCCGCGCCGCGTACATCAGCGGCGGGCCGCCGCCGTCCTACCACGGCGGGCCGCCGCCTCCGTCGTACGGTTACGGTGCGCCGCAGTACGGAGCCCCGCCGCCAGCAGGCGGTACAGGGTACAGAGCGCCGCCGCCGGGGCAGGGGCCCGCCGCCGCCGCATACCATGGCGGGCCGCCGCCGCCGCGATGCCAACGGGCGCCACACCGCCGCCGCCGCCAGGGCAGCAGTGGTGGTAGATGGCTAATTGTAAGCCGTGTCGTTGCGCCTGGGACTGGGAGCCTGTGGGTTGTGGCACGGGGTATCAGGACTGCTTGCTGTGTCCCGGCTGCACCCTAGAGGAAATGCAAGTTGTGCAGTGTCAGTACACATGGGTGGCAGGCACTATGCACCAGGGGACGACGGCGCGCAAGACCAGTATTTCTGCAAATCTTGCCGTCTTGTTATGTTGTAGTATGGTTGCGGTGTGGCGGGTTTGTGGACTGGGAATTTCCGAACATGTGGAACACTTGCCGGTTATACGGCAATAATGCACCGCTGGCCAACTTGATTGTCGTAGTAATTGGCGCAACGGGCGATGGCCTCACATTGAGGCATCCGCAGCTGCAACAACGTGTGTGCTGACTGGTTCACTGCACTTCTCACTTCATGGCTCATGGGCTAGGCTTTTGTGCCGTACAGTCGTTCGGTCGTGCCGTGGATGTTGCTCGGGCTGGCAGCGTTCGCACCCGTCTTTGACACTGGTGGCAATGCGATGCAGGCAACAGAGCCCGCGCATGATCGCTTGCTGCATCACAGGCTTGCTTGGCTTGCTCCTGACGCGGTAGCTCGTGGTTGCGACAGGGCCAGATGCTCCCAACTCTGCTTGTCCTCGTTTTCTGTGGAAAGGTGCATCAAAGTTGTGCATCAGGGTTGTGACAGGACCAAAACTGTAAAACCATACATACATAGGACCGAACAGAGGGGGACATTGGATTGGATTGGGGGGTCACCCCCGGTCCCGGAGATTGAGATTTGAACCCCAACTGCTCCCGACCCGGCTGGTGCATCCACGTGCATCAGCTCCGTATCAAACACACACAGGCTGCCAAAGCCGTCAAGGCCCTGGGCACTGCCAGCAGTGTTCGCAGGTGTACGGCACCGTGACCCAGCCCGTACCCCGTAGCCGGAGCCAGCTGTTTGGAGCTTGCACGTTTGAGCCGGGCAGCTTCAGGTCAAATCACCACCCCGCTGCATCGCATTGTCTCTCCGCTGCAGGCGTTCACGTGCCTCAGCTGCCGACGCCACAAACCGTGCACGAAGCACGAATTCCAAGTCCCACGAAGGAAAAAACACCAGACACCGACGCAGCCGCACTATGGGCAAGCGCACGGGCAGCAGGGCCGCGCCGCCGTACATCAGCGGCGGGCCGCCGTCCCGCCTCGGCGGGCCGCCGCCTCCGTCGTACGGTTACGGTGCGCCGCAGTACGGAGCCCCGCCGCCAGCAGGCGGTACAGGGTACGAGCGCCGCCGCCGGGCAGGGGCCCGCCGCCGCCGCCATGGCGGACGCCGCCGCCGCATGCCAACGGGCGCCACACCGCCGCCGCCGCCAGGGCAGCAGTGGTGGTAGATGGCTAATTGTAAGCCGTGTCGTTGCGCCTGGGACTGGGAGCCTGTGGGTTGTGGCACGGGGTATCAGGACTGCTTGCTGTGTCCCGGCTGCACCCTAGAGGAAATGCAAGTTGTGCAGTGTCAGTACACATGGGTGGCAGGCACTATGCACCAGGGGACGACGGCGCGCAAGACCAGTATTTCTGCAAATCTTGCCGTCTTGTTATGTTGTAGTATGGTTGCGGTGTGGCGGGTTTGTGGACTGGGAATTTCCGAACATGTGGAACACTTGCCGGTTATACGGCAATAATGCACCGCTGGCCAACTTGATTGTCGTAGTAATTGGCGCAACGGGCGATGGCCTCACATTGAGGCATCCGCAGCTGCAACAACGTGTGTGCTGACTGGTTCACTGCACTTCTCACTTCATGGCTCATGGGCTAGGCTTTTGTGCCGTACAGTCGTTCGGTCGTGCCGTGGATGTTGCTCGGGCTGGCAGCGTTCGCACCCGTCTTTGACACTGGTGGCAATGCGATGCAGGCAACAGAGCCCGCGCATGATCGCTTGCTGCATCACAGGCTTGCTTGGCTTGCTCCTGACGCGGTAGCTCGTGGTTGCGACAGGGCCAGATGCTCCCAACTCTGCTTGTCCTCGTTTTCTGTGGAAAGGTGCATCAAAGTTGTGCATCAGGGTTGTGACAGGACCAAAACTGTAAAACCGTACATACATAGGACCGAACAGAGGGGGACATTGGATTGGATTGGGGGGTCACCCCCGGTCCCGGAGATTGAGATTTGAACCCCAACTGCTCCCGACCCGGCTGGTGCATCCACGTGCATCAGCTCCGTATCAAACACACACAGGCTGCCAAAGCCGTCAAGGCCCTTGGGCACTGCCAGCAGTGTTCGCAGGTGTACGGCACCGTGACCCAGCCCGTACCCCGTAGCCGGAGCCAGCTGTTTGGAGCTTGCACGTTTGAGCCGGGCAGCTTCAGGTCAAATCACCACCCCCGCTGCATCGCATTGTCTCTCCCGCTGCAGGCGTTCACGTGCCTCAGCTGCCGACGCCACAAACCGTGCACGAAGCACGAATTCCAAGTCCCACGAAGGAAAAAACACCAGACACCGACGCAGCCGCACTATGGGCAAGCGTACGGGCAGCAGGCCGCCGCCGCCGCACATCAGCGGCGGGCGCCGCCGCCGCTACCACGGCGGGCCGCCGCCTCCGTCGTACGGTTACGGTGCGCCGCAGTACGGAGCCCCGCCGCCAGCAGGCGGTACAGGGTACGAGCGCCGCCGCCGGGGCAGGGCCCGCCGCCGCCGTACCATGGCGGCGCCGCCGCCGCGATGCCAACGGGCGCCACACCGCCGCCGCCGCCAGGGCAGCAGTGGTGGTAGATGGCTAATTGTAAGCCGTGTCGTTGCGCCTGGGACTGGGAGCCTGTGGGTTGTGGCACGGGGTATCAGGACTGCTTGCTGTGTCCCGGCTGCACCCTAGAGGAAATGCAAGTTGTGCAGTGTCAGTACACATGGGTGGCAGGCACTATGCACCAGGGGACGACGGCGCCAAGACCAGTATTTCTGCAAATCTTGCCGTCTTGTTATGTTGTAGTATGGTTGCGGTGTGGCGGGTTTGTGGACTGGGAATTTCCGGAACATGTGGAACACTTGCCGGTTATACGGCAATAATGCACCGCTGGCCAACTTGATTGTCGTAGTAATTGGCGCAACGGGCGATGGCCTCACATTGAGGCATCCGCAGCTGCAACAACGTGTGTGCTGACTGGTTCACTGCACTTCTCACTTCATGGCTCATGGGCTAGGCTTTTGTGCCGTACAGTCGTTCGGTCGTGCCGTGGATGTTGCTCGGGCTGGCAGCGTTCGCACCCGTCTTTGACACTGGTGGCAATGCGATGCAGGCAACAGAGCCCGCGCATGATCGCTTGCTGCATCACAGGCTTGCTTGGCTTGCTCCTGACGCGGTAGCTCGTGGTTGCGACAGGGCCAGATGCTCCCAACTCTGCTTGTCCTCGTTTTCTGTGGAAAGGTGCATCAAAGTTGTGCATCAGGGTTGTGACAGGACCAAAACTGTAAAACCGTACATACATAGGACCGAACAGAGGGGGACATTGGATTGGATTGGGGGGTCACCCCCGGTCCCGGAGATTGAGATTTGAACCCCAACTGCTCCCGACCCGGCTGGTGCATCCACGTGCATCAGCTCCGTATCAAACACACACAGGCTGCCAAAGCCGTCAAGGCCCTGGGCACTGCCAGCAGTGTTCGCAGGTGTACGGCACCGTGACCCAGCCCGTACCCCGTAGCCGGAGCCAGCTGTTTGGAGCTTGCACGTTTGAGCCGGGCAGCTTCAGGTCAAATCACCACCCCCGCTGCATCGCATTGTCTCTCCCGCTGCAGGCGTTCACGTGCCTCAGCTGCCGACGCCACAAACCGTGCACGAAGCACGAATTCCAAGTCCCACGAAGGAAAAACACCAGACACCGACGCAGCCGCACTATGGGCAAGCGTACGGGCAGCAGGCCGCCGCCGCCGTACATCAGCGGCGGGCGCCGCCGCCGTCCCCACGGCGGGCCGCCGCCTCCGTCGTACGGTTACGGTGCGCCGCAGTACGGAGCCCCGCCGCCAGCAGGCGGTACAGGGTACGGAGCGCCGCCGCCGGGCAGGGGCCCGCCGCCGCATCATGGCGGGCCGCCGCCGCCGCATGCCAACGGGGCGCCACACCGGCCGCCGCCGCCGCCAGGGCAGCAGTGGTGGTAGATGGCTAATTGTAAGCCGTGTCGTTGCGCCTGGGACTGGGAGCCTGTGGGTTGTGGCACGGGGTATCAGGACTGCTTGCTGTGTCCCGGCTGCACCCTAGAGGAAATGCAAGTTGTGCAGTGTCAGTACACATGGGTGGCAGGCACTATGCACCAGGGGACGACGGCGCGCAAGACCAGTATTTCTGCAAATCTTGCCGTCTTGTTATGTTGTAGTATGGTTGCGGTGTGGCGGGTTTGTGGACTGGGAATTTCCGGAACATGTGGAACACTTGCCGGTTATACGGCAATAATGCACCGCTGGCCAACTTGATTGTCGTAGTAATTGGCGCAACGGGCGATGGCCTCACATTGAGGCATCCGCAGCTGCAACAACGTGTGTGCTGACTGGTTCACTGCACTTCTCACTTCATGGCTCATGGGCTAGGCTTTTGTGCCGTACAGTCGTTCGGTCGTGCCGTGGATGTTGCTCCGGCTGGCAGCGTTCGCACCCGTCTTTGACACTGGTGGCAATGCGATGCAGGCAACAGAGCCCGCGCATGATCGCTTGCTGCATCACAGGCTTGCTTGGCTTGCTCCTGACGCGGTAGCTCGTGGTTGCGACAGGGCCAGATGCTCCCAACTCTGCTTGTCCTCGTTTTCTGTGGAAAGGTGCATCAAAGTTGTGCATCAGGGTTGTGACAGGACCAAAACTGTAAAACCGTACATACATAGGACCGAACAGAGGGGACATTGATTGATTGGGGGTCACCCCGGTCCCGGAGATTGAGATTTGAACCCCAACTGCTCCCGACCCGGCTGGTGCATCCACGTGCATCAGCTCCGTATCAAACACACACAGGCTGCCAAAGCCGTCAAGGCCCTTGGGCACTGCCAGCAGTGTTCGCAGGTGTACGGCACCGTGACCCAGCCCGTACCCCGTAGCCGGAGCCAGCTGTTTGGAGCTTGCACGTTTGAGCCGGGCAGCTTCAGGTCAAATCACCACCCCGCTGCATCGCATTGTCTCCCGCTGCAGGCGTTCACGTGCCTCAGCTGCCGACGCCACAAACCGTGCACGAAGCACGAATTCCAAGTCCCACGAAGGAAGAAAAACACCAGACACCGACGCAGCCGCACTATGGGCAAGCGTACGGGCAGCAGGGGCCGCCGCCGCCGTACATCAGCGGCGGGCCGCCGCCGTCCTACCACGGGCGCCGCCTCCGTCGTACGGTTACGGTGCGCCGCAGTACGGAGCCCCGCCGCCAGCAGGCGGTACAGGGTACAGGCGCCGCCGCCGGGGCAGGGGCCCGCCGCCGCGTACCATGGCGGGCCGCCGCCGCCGCATGCCAACGGGGCGCCACACCGGCCGCCGCCGCCGCCAGGGCAGCAGTGGTGGTAGATGGCTAATTGTAAGCCGTGTCGTTGCGCCTGGGACTGGGAGCCTGTGGGTTGTGGCACGGGGTATCAGGACTGCTTGCTGTGTCCCGGCTGCACCCTAGAGGAAATGCAAGTTGTGCAGTGTCAGTACACATGGGTGGCAGGCACTATGCACCAGGGGACGACGGCGCGCAAGACCAGTATTTCTGCAAATCTTGCCGTCTTGTTATGTTGTAGTATGGTTGCGGTGTGGCGGGTTTGTGGACTGGGAATTTCCGAACATGTGGAACACTTGCCGGTTATACGGCAATAATGCACCGCTGGCCAACTTGATTGTCGTAGTAATTGGCGCAACGGGCGATGGCCTCACATTGAGGCATCCGCAGCTGCAACAACGTGTGTGCTGACTGGTTCACTGCACTTCTCACTTCATGGCTCATGGGCTAGGCTTTTGTGCCGTACAGTCGTTCGGTCGTGCCGTGGATGTTGCTCCGGCTGGCAGCGTTCGCACCCGTCTTTGACACTGGTGGCAATGCGATGCAGGCAACAGAGCCCGCGCATGATCGCTTGCTGCATCACAGGCTTGCTTGGCTTGCTCCTGACGCGGTAGCTCGTGGTTGCGACAGGGCCAGATGCTCCCAACTCTGCTTGTCCTCGTTTTCTGTGGAAAGGTGCATCAAAGTTGTGCATCAGGGTTGTGACAGGACCAAAACTGTAAAACCATACATACATAGGACCGAACAGAGGGGACATTGATTGATTGGGGGTCACCCCGGTCCCGGAGATTGAGATTTGAACCCCAACTGCTCCCGACCCGGCTGGTGCATCCACGTGCATCAGCTCCGTATCAAACACACACAGGCTGCCAAAGCCGTCAAGGCCCTTGGGCACTGCCAGCAGTGTTCGCAGGTGTACGGCACCGTGACCCAGCCCGTACCCCGTAGCCGGAGCCAGCTGTTTGGAGCTTGCACGTTTGAGCCGGGCAGCTTCAGGTCAAATCACCACCCCGCTGCATCGCATTGTCTCTCCCGCTGCAGGCGTTCACGTGCCTCAGCTGCCGACGCCACAAACCGTGCACGAAGCACGAATTCCAAGTCCCACGAAGGAAAAAACACCAGACACCGACGCAGCCGCACTATGGGCAAGCGTACGGGCAGCAGGGGCCGCCGCCGCCGTACATCAGCGGCGGGCCGCCGCCGCCGTCCTACCACGGCGGGCCGCCGCCTCCGTCGTACGGTTACGGTGCGCCGCAGTACGGAGCCCCGCCGCCAGCAGGCGGTACAGGGTACAGGCGCCGCCGCCGGGGCAGGGGCCCGCCGCCGCCGTATCATGGCGGGCCGCCGCCGCCGCATGCCAACGGGCGCCACACCGCCGCCGCCGCCAGGGCAGCAGTGGTGGTAGATGGCTAATTGTAAGCCGTGTCGTTGCGCCTGGGACTGGGAGCCTGTGGGTTGTGGCACGGGGTATCAGGACTGCTTGCTGTGTCCCGGCTGCACCCTAGAGGAAATGCAAGTTGTGCAGTGTCAGTACACATGGGTGGCAGGCACTATGCACCAGGGGACGACGGCGCGCAAGACCAGTATTTCTGCAAATCTTGCCGTCTTGTTATGTTGTAGTATGGTTGCGGTGTGGCGGGTTTGTGGACTGGGAATTTCCGAACATGTGGAACACTTGCCGGTTATACGGCAATAATGCACCGCTGGCCAACTTGATTGTCGTAGTAATTGGCGCAACGGGCGATGGCCTCACATTGAGGCATCCGCAGCTGCAACAACGTGTGTGCTGACTGGTTCACTGCACTTCTCACTTCATGGCTCATGGGCTAGGCTTTTGTGCCGTACAGTCGTTCGGTCGTGCCGTGGATGTTGCTCCGGGCTGGCAGCGTTCGCACCCGTCTTTGACACTGGTGGCAATGCGATGCAGGCAACAGAGCCCGCGCATGATCGCTTGCTGCATCACAGGCTTGCTTGGCTTGCTCCTGACGCGGTAGCTCGTGGTTGCGACAGGGCCAGATGCTCCCAACTCTGCTTGTCCTCGTTTTCTGTGGAAAGGTGCATCAAAGTTGTGCATCAGGGTTGTGACAGGACCAAAACTGTAAAACCATACATACATAGGACCGAACAGAGGGGGACATTGGATTGGATTGGGGGGTCACCCCCGGTCCCGGAGATTGAGATTTGAACCCCAACTGCTCCCGACCCGGCTGGTGCATCCACGTGCATCAGCTCCGTATCAAACACACACAGGCTGCCAAAGCCGTCAAGGCCCTGGGCACTGCCAGCAGTGTTCGCAGGTGTACGGCACCGTGACCCAGCCCGTACCCCGTAGCCGGAGCCAGCTGTTTGGAGCTTGCACGTTTGAGCCGGGCAGCTTCAGGTCAAATCACCACCCCCGCTGCATCGCATTGTCTCTCCCGCTGCAGGCGTTCACGTGCCTCAGCTGCCGACGCCACAAACCGTGCACGAAGCACGAATTCCAAGTCCCACGAAGGAAAAAAAACACCAGACACCGACGCAGCCGCACTATGGGCAAGCGTACGGGCAGCAGGGGCCGCCGCCGCCGTACATCAGCGGCGGGCCGCCGCCGCCGTCCTACCACGGCGGGCCGCCCCTCGTACGGTTACGGTGCGCCGCAGTACGGAGCCCCGCCGCCAGCAGGCGGTACAGGGTACGGAGCGCCGCCGCCGGGGCAAGGGGGCCCGCCGCCGCCGTACCATGGCGGGCCGCCGCCGCCGCATGCCAACGGGGCGCCACACCGGCCGCCGCCGCCGCCAGGGCAGCAGTGGTGGTAGATGGCTAATTGTAAGCCGTGTCGTTGCGCCTGGGACTGGGAGCCTGTGGGTTGTGGCACGGGGTATCAGGACTGCTTGCTGTGTCCCGGCTGCACCCTAGAGGAAATGCAAGTTGTGCAGTGTCAGTACACATGGGTGGCAGGCACTATGCACCAGGGGACGACGGCGCGCAAGACCAGTATTTCTGCAAATCTTGCCGTCTTGTTATGTTGTAGTATGGTTGCGGTGTGGCGGGTTTGTGGACTGGGAATTTCCGGAACATGTGGAACACTTGCCGGTTATACGGCAATAATGCACCGCTGGCCAACTTGATTGTCGTAGTAATTGGCGCAACGGGCGATGGCCTCACATTGAGGCATCCGCAGCTGCAACAACGTGTGTGCTGACTGGTTCACTGCACTTCACTTCATGGCTCATGGGCTAGGCTTTTGTGCCGTACAGTCGTTCGGTCGTGCCGTGGATGTTGCTCGGGCTGGCAGCGTTCGCACCCGTCTTTGACACTGGTGGCAATGCGATGCAGGCAACAGAGCCCGCGCATGATCGCTTGCTGCATCACAGGCTTGCTTGGCTTGCTCCTGACGCGGTAGCTCGTGGTTGCGACAGGGCCAGATGCTCCCAACTCTGCTTGTCCTCGTTTTCTGTGGAAAGGTGCATCAAAGTTGTGCATCAGGGTTGTGACAGGACCAAAACTGTAAAACCGTACATACATAGGACCGAACAGAGGGGACATTGATTGATTGGGGGTCACCCCGGTCCCGGAGATTGAGATTTGAACCCCAACTGCTCCCGACCCGGCTGGTGCATCCACGTGCATCAGCTCCGTATCAAACACACACAGGCTGCCAAAGCCGTCAAGGCCTTGGGCACTGCCAGCAGTGTTCGCAGGTGTACGGCACCGTGACCCAGCCCGTACCCCGTAGCCGGAGCCAGCTGTTTGAGCTTGCACGTTTGAGCCGGGCAGCTTCAGGTCAAATCACCACCCCCGCTGCATCGCATTGTCTCTCCGCTGCAGGCGTTCACGTGCCTCAGCTGCCGACGCCACAAACCGTGCACGAAGCACGAATTCCAAGTCCCACGAAGGAAAAACACCAGACACCGACGCAGCCGCACTATGGGCAAGCGTACGGGCAGCAGGCCGCCGCCGCCGTACATCAGCGGGCGGCCGCCGCCGCCCTACCACGGCGGGCCGCCGCCTCCGTCGTACGGTTACGGTGCGCCGCAGTACGGAGCCCCGCCGCCAGCAGGCGGTACAGGGTACGAGCGCCGCCGCCGGGCAGGGGCCCGCCGCCGCCGTATCATGGCGGCCGCCGCCGCGCATGCCAACGGGCGCCACACGCCGCCGCCGCCGCCAGGGCAGCAGTGGTGGTAGATGGCTAATTGTAAGCCGTGTCGTTGCGCCTGGGACTGGGAGCCTGTGGGTTGTGGCACGGGGTATCAGGACTGCTTGCTGTGTCCCGGCTGCACCCTAGAGGAAATGCAAGTTGTGCAGTGTCAGTACACATGGGTGGCAGGCACTATGCACCAGGGGACGACGGCGCGCAAGACCAGTATTTCTGCAAATCTTGCCGTCTTGTTATGTTGTAGTATGGTTGCGGTGTGGCGGGTTTGTGGACTGGGAATTTCCGAACATGTGGAACACTTGCCGGTTATACGGCAATAATGCACCGCTGGCCAACTTGATTGTCGTAGTAATTGGCGCAACGGGCGATGGCCTCACATTGAGGCATCCGCAGCTGCAACAACGTGTGTGCTGACTGGTTCACTGCACTTCTCACTTCATGGCTCATGGGCTAGGCTTTTGTGCCGTACAGTCGTTCGGTCGTGCCGTGGATGTTGCTCCGGGCTGGCAGCGTTCGCACCCGTCTTTGACACTGGTGGCAATGCGATGCAGGCAACAGAGCCCGCGCATGATCGCTTGCTGCATCACAGGCTTGCTTGGCTTGCTCCTGACGCGGTAGCTCGTGGTTGCGACAGGGCCAGATGCTCCCAACTCTGCTTGTCCTCGTTTTCTGTGGAAAGGTGCATCAAAGTTGTGCATCAGGGTTGTGACAGGACCAAAACTGTAAAACCGTACATACATAGGACCGAACAGAGGGGACATTGATTGATTGGGGGTCACCCCCGGTCCCGGAGATTGAGATTTGAACCCCAACTGCTCCCGACCCGGCTGGTGCATCCACGTGCATCAGCTCCGTATCAAACACACACAGGCTGCCAAAGCCGTCAAGGCCCTTGGGCACTGCCAGCAGTGTTCGCAGGTGTACGGCACCGTGACCCAGCCCGTACCCCGTAGCCGGAGCCAGCTGTTTGGAGCTTGCACGTTTGAGCCGGGCAGCTTCAGGTCAAATCACCACCCCCGCTGCATCGCATTGTCTCTCCCGCTGCAGGCGTTCACGTGCCTCAGCTGCCGACGCCACAAACCGTGCACGAAGCACGAATTCCAAGTCCCACGAAGGAAAAAAAACACCAGACACCGACGCAGCCGCACTATGGGCAAGCGTACGGGCAGCAGGGGCCGCCGCCGCCATACATCAGCGGCGGGCCGCCGCCGCCGTCCTACCACGGCGGGCCGCCGCCTCCGTCGTACGGTTACGGTGCGCCGCAGTACGGAGCCCCGCCGCCAGCAGGCGGTACAGGGTACGGAGCGCCGCGCCGCAAGGGGCCCGCCGCCGCCGTACCATGGCGGCCGCCGCCGCGATGCCAACGGGCGCCACACCGCCGCCGCCGCCGCCAGGGCAGCAGTGGTGGTAGATGGCTAATTGTAAGCCGTGTCGTTGCGCCTGGGACTGGGAGCCTGTGGGTTGTGGCACGGGGTATCAGGACTGCTTGCTGTGTCCCGGCTGCACCCTAGAGGAAATGCAAGTTGTGCAGTGTCAGTACACATGGGTGGCAGGCACTATGCACCAGGGGACGGCGCGCAAGACCAGTATTTCTGCAAATCTTGCCGTCTTGTTATGTTGTAGTATGGTTGCGGTGTGGCGGGTTTGTGGACTGGGAATTTCCGGAACATGTGGAACACTTGCCGGTTATACGGCAATAATGCACCGCTGGCCAACTTGATTGTCGTAGTAATTGGCGCAACGGGCGATGGCCTCACATTGAGGCATCCGCAGCTGCAACAACGTGTGTGCTGACTGGTTCACTGCACTTTCACTTCATGGCTCATGGGCTAGGCTTTTGTGCCGTACAGTCGTTCGGTCGTGCCGTGGATGTTGCTCCGGCTGGCAGCGTTCGCACCCGTCTTTGACACTGGTGGCAATGCGATGCAGGCAACAGAGCCCGCGCATGATCGCTTGCTGCATCACAGGCTTGCTTGGCTTGCTCCTGACGCGGTAGCTCGTGGTTGCGACAGGGCCAGATGCTCCCAACTCTGCTTGTCCTCGTTTTCTGTGGAAAGGTGCATCAAAGTTGTGCATCAGGGTTGTGACAGGACCAAAACTGTAAAACCATACATACATAGGACCGAACAGAGGGGACATTGGATTGATTGGGGGTCACCCCGGTCCCGGAGATTGAGATTTGAACCCCAACTGCTCCCGACCCGGCTGGTGCATCCACGTGCATCAGCTCCGTATCAAACACACACAGGCTGCCAAAGCCGTCAAGGCCCTGGGCACTGCCAGCAGTGTTCGCAGGTGTACGGCACCGTGACCCAGCCCGTACCCCGTAGCCGGAGCCAGCTGTTTGGAGCTTGCACGTTTGAGCCGGGCAGCTTCAGGTCAAATCACCACCCCGCTGCATCGCATTGTCTCTCCCGCTGCAGGCGTTCACGTGCCTCAGCTGCCGACGCCACAAACCGTGCACGAAGCACGAATTCCAAGTCCCACGAAGGAAGAAAACACCAGACACCGACGCAGCCGCACTATGGGCAAGCGTACGGGCAGCAGGGGCCGCCGCCGCCGTACATCAGCGGCGGGCCGCCGCCGCCGTCCTACCACGGCGGGCCGCCGCCTCCGTCGTACGGTTACGGTGCGCCGCAGTGGAGCCCCGCCGCCAGCAGGCGGTACAGGGTACGGAGCGCCGCCGCCGGGCAGGGGCCCGCCGCCGCCGCACCATGGCGGCCGCCGCCGCGATGCCAACGGGCGCCACACCGCCGCCGCCGCCAGGGCAGCAGTGGTGGTAGATGGCTAATTGTAAGCCGTGTCGTTGCGCCTGGGACTGGGAGCCTGTGGGTTGTGGCACGGGGTATCAGGACTGCTTGCTGTGTCCCGGCTGCACCCTAGAGGAAATGCAAGTTGTGCAGTGTCAGTACACATGGGTGGCAGGCACTATGCACCAGGGGACGACGGCGCGCAAGACCAGTATTTCTGCAAATCTTGCCGTCTTGTTATGTTGTAGTATGGTTGCGGTGTGGCGGGTTTGTGGACTGGGAATTTCCGGAACATGTGGAACACTTGCCGGTTATACGGCAATAATGCACCGCTGGCCAACTTGATTGTCGTAGTAATTGGCGCAACGGGCGATGGCCTCACATTGAGGCATCCGCAGCTGCAACAACGTGTGTGCTGACTGGTTCACTGCACTTCTCACTTCATGGCTCATGGGCTAGGCTTTTGTGCCGTACAGTCGTTCGGTCGTGCCGTGGATGTTGCTCCGGGCTGGCAGCGTTCGCACCCGTCTTTGACACTGGTGGCAATGCGATGCAGGCAACAGAGCCCGCGCATGATCGCTTGCTGCATCACAGGCTTGCTTGGCTTGCTCCTGACGCGGTAGCTCGTGGTTGCGACAGGGCCAGATGCTCCCAACTCTGCTTGTCCTCGTTTTCTGTGGAAAGGTGCATCAAAGTTGTGCATCAGGGTTGTGACAGGACCAAAACTGTAAAACCATACATACATAGGACCGAACAGAGGGGACATTGATTGATTGGGGGTCACCCCCGGTCCCGGAGATTGAGATTTGAACCCCAACTGCTCCCGACCCGGCTGGTGCATCCACGTGCATCAGCTCCGTATCAAACACACACAGGCTGCCAAAGCCGTCAAGGCCCTTGGGCACTGCCAGCAGTGTTCGCAGGTGTACGGCACCGTGACCCAGCCCGTACCCCGTAGCCGGAGCCAGCTGTTTGGAGCTTGCACGTTTGAGCCGGGCAGCTTCAGGTCAAATCACCACCCCGCTGCATCGCATTGTCTCCCGCTGCAGGCGTTCACGTGCCTCAGCTGCCGACGCCACAAACCGTGCACGAAGCACGAATTCCAAGTCCCACGAAGGAAAAAAAACACCAGACACCGACGCAGCCGCACTATGGGCAAGCGTACGGGCAGCAGGGGCCGCCGCCGCCGTACATCAGCGGCGGGCCGCCGCCGCCGTCCTACCACGGCGGGCCGCCGCCTCCGTCGTACGGTTACGGTGCGCCGCAGTACGGAGCCCCGCCGCCAGCAGGCGGTACAGGGTACGGAGCGCCGCCGCCGGGGCAAGGGGGCCCGCCGCCGCACCATGGCGGCCGCCGCCGCGATGCCAACGGGGCGCCACACCGGCCGCCGCCGCCGCCAGGGCAGCAGTGGTGGTAGATGGCTAATTGTAAGCCGTGTCGTTGCGCCTGGGACTGGGAGCCTGTGGGTTGTGGCACGGGGTATCAGGACTGCTTGCTGTGTCCCGGCTGCACCCTAGAGGAAATGCAAGTTGTGCAGTGTCAGTACACATGGGTGGCAGGCACTATGCACCAGGGGACGACGGCGCGCAAGACCAGTATTTCTGCAAATCTTGCCGTCTTGTTATGTTGTAGTATGGTTGCGGTGTGGCGGGTTTGTGGACTGGGAATTTCCGAACATGTGGAACACTTGCCGGTTATACGGCAATAATGCACCGCTGGCCAACTTGATTGTCGTAGTAATTGGCGCAACGGGCGATGGCCTCACATTGAGGCATCCGCAGCTGCAACAACGTGTGTGCTGACTGGTTCACTGCACTTCTCACTTCATGGCTCATGGGCTAGGCTTTTGTGCCGTACAGTCGTTCGGTCGTGCCGTGGATGTTGCTCCGGGCTGGCAGCGTTCGCACCCGTCTTTGACACTGGTGGCAATGCGATGCAGGCAACAGAGCCCGCGCATGATCGCTTGCTGCATCACAGGCTTGCTTGGCTTGCTCCTGACGCGGTAGCTCGTGGTTGCGACAGGGCCAGATGCTCCCAACTCTGCTTGTCCTCGTTTTCTGTGGAAAGGTGCATCAAAGTTGTGCATCAGGGTTGTGACAGGACCAAAACTGTAAAACCGTACATACATAGGACCGAACAGAGGGGACATTGATTGATTGGGGGTCACCCCCGGTCCCGGAGATTGAGATTTGAACCCCAACTGCTCCCGACCCGGCTGGTGCATCCACGTGCATCAGCTCCGTATCAAACACACACAGGCTGCCAAAGCCGTCAAGGCCCTTGGGCACTGCCAGCAGTGTTCGCAGGTGTACGGCACCGTGACCCAGCCCGTACCCCGTAGCCGGAGCCAGCTGTTTGGAGCTTGCACGTTTGAGCCGGGCAGCTTCAGGTCAAATCACCACCCCGCTGCATCGCATTGTCTCCCGCTGCAGGCGTTCACGTGCCTCAGCTGCCGACGCCACAAACCGTGCACGAAGCACGAATTCCAAGTCCCACGAAGGAAAAACACCAGACACCGACGCAGCCGCACTATGGGCAAGCGTACGGGCAGCAGGCCGCCGCCGCCGTACATCAGCGGCGGGCCGCCGCCGTCCTACCACGGCGGGCCGCCGCCTCCGTCGTACGGTTACGGTGCGCCGCAGTACGGAGCCCCGCCGCCAGCAGGCGGTACAGGGTACGGCCGCCGCCGGGGCAAGGGGCCCGCCGCCGCCGCACCATGGCGCGCCGCCGCGATGCCAACGGGCGCCACACCGCCGCCGCCGCCGCCAGGGCAGCAGTGGTGGTAGATGGCTAATTGTAAGCCGTGTCGTTGCGCCTGGGACTGGGAGCCTGTGGGTTGTGGCACGGGGTATCAGGACTGCTTGCTGTGTCCCGGCTGCACCCTAGAGGAAATGCAAGTTGTGCAGTGTCAGTACACATGGGTGGCAGGCACTATGCACCAGGGGACGACGGCGCGCAAGACCAGTATTTCTGCAAATCTTGCCGTCTTGTTATGTTGTAGTATGGTTGCGGTGTGGCGGGTTTGTGGACTGGGAATTTCCGGAACATGTGGAACACTTGCCGGTTATACGGCAATAATGCACCGCTGGCCAACTTGATTGTCGTAGTAATTGGCGCAACGGGCGATGGCCTCACATTGAGGCATCCGCAGCTGCAACAACGTGTGTGCTGACTGGTTCACTGCACTTCTCACTTCATGGCTCATGGGCTAGGCTTTTGTGCCGTACAGTCGTTCGGTCGTGCCGTGGATGTTGCTCCGGCTGGCAGCGTTCGCACCCGTCTTTGACACTGGTGGCAATGCGATGCAGGCAACAGAGCCCGCGCATGATCGCTTGCTGCATCACAGGCTTGCTTGGCTTGCTCCTGACGCGGTAGCTCGTGGTTGCGACAGGGCCAGATGCTCCCAACTCTGCTTGTCCTCGTTTTCTGTGGAAAGGTGCATCAAAGTTGTGCATCAGGGTTGTGACAGGACCAAAACTGTAAAACCGTACATACATAGGACCGAACAGAGGGGACATTGATTGATTGGGGGTCACCCCGGTCCCGGAGATTGAGATTTGAACCCCAACTGCTCCCGACCCGGCTGGTGCATCCACGTGCATCAGCTCCGTATCAAACACACACAGGCTGCCAAAGCCGTCAAGGCCCTTGGGCACTGCCAGCAGTGTTCGCAGGTGTACGGCACCGTGACCCAGCCCGTACCCCGTAGCCGGAGCCAGCTGTTTGGAGCTTGCACGTTTGAGCCGGGCAGCTTCAGGTCAAATCACCACACCCCGCTGCATCGCATTGTTCTCCCGCTGCAGGCGTTCACGTGCCTCAGCTGCCGACGCCACAAACCGTGCACGAAGCACGAATTCCAAGTCCCACGAAGGAAAAAACACCAGACACCGACGCAGCCGCACTATGGGCAAGCGTACGGGCAGCAGGGCGCCGCCGCCATACATCAGCGGGCGGTCCGCCGCCGTCCTACCACGGCGGGCCGCCTCCGTCGTACGGTTACGGTGCGCCGCAGTACGGAGCCCCGCCGCCAGCAGGCGGTACAGGGTACGGAGCGCCGCCGCCGGGGCAAGGCCCGCCGCCGCCGCACCATGGCGCCGCCGCCGCGATGCCAACGGGCGCCACACCGCCGCCGCCGCCGCCAGGGCAGCAGTGGTGGTAGATGGCTAATTGTAAGCCGTGTCGTTGCGCCTGGGACTGGGAGCCTGTGGGTTGTGGCACGGGGTATCAGGACTGCTTGCTGTGTCCCGGCTGCACCCTAGAGGAAATGCAAGTTGTGCAGTGTCAGTACACATGGGTGGCAGGCACTATGCACCAGGGGACGACGGCGCGCAAGACCAGTATTTCTGCAAATCTTGCCGTCTTGTTATGTTGTAGTATGGTTGCGGTGTGGCGGGTTTGTGGACTGGGAATTTCCGGAACATGTGGAACACTTGCCGGTTATACGGCAATGATGCACCGCTGGCCAACTTGATTGTCGTAGTAATTGGCGCAACGGGCGATGGCCTCACATTGAGGCATCCGCAGCTGCAACAACGTGTGTGCTGACTGGTTCACTGCACTTCTCACTTCATGGCTCATGGGCTAGGCTTTTGTGCCGTACAGTCGTTCGGTCGTGCCGTGGATGTTGCTCCGGCTGGCAGCGTTCGCACCCGTCTTTGACACTGGTGGCAATGCGATGCAGGCAACAGAGCCCGCGCATGATCGCTTGCTGCATCACAGGCTTGCTTGGCTTGCTCCTGACGCGGTAGCTCGTGGTTGCGACAGGGCCAGATGCTCCCAACTCTGCTTGTCCTCGTTTTCTGTGGAAAGGTGCATCAAAGTTGTGCATCAGGGTTGTGACAGGACCAAAACTGTAAAACCATACATACATAGGACCGAACAGAGGGGACATTGATTGATTGGGGGTCACCCCGGTCCCGGAGATTGAGATTTGAACCCCAACTGCTCCCGACCCGGCTGGTGCATCCACGTGCATCAGCTCCGTATCAAACACACACAGGCTGCCAAAGCCGTCAAGGCCCTTGGGCACTGCCAGCAGTGTTCGCAGGTGTACGGCACCGTGACCCAGCCCGTACCCCGTAGCCGGAGCCAGCTGTTTGGAGCTTGCACGTTTGAGCCGGGCAGCTTCAGGTCAAATCACCACCCCGCTGCATCGCATTGTCTCTCCCGCTGCAGGCGTTCACGTGCCTCAGCTGCCGACGCCACAAACCGTGCACGAAGCACGAATTCCAAGTCCCACGAAGGAAAAAAACACCAGACACCGACGCAGCCGCACTATGGGCAAGCGCACGGGCAGCAGGCCGCCGCCGCACATCAGCGGCGGGCGCCGCCGCCGTCCTACCACGGCGGGCCGCCGCCTCCGTCGTACGGTTACGGTGCGCCGCAGTACGGAGCCCCGCCGCCAGCAGGCGGTACAGGGTACGGACGCCGCCGGGCAAGCCGCCGCCGCATCATGGCGGCCGCCCGCCGATGCCAACGGGCGCCACACCGCCGCCGCCAGGGCAGCAGTGGTGGTAGATGGCTAATTGTAAGCCGTGTCGTTGCGCCTGGGACTGGGAGCCTGTGGGTTGTGGCACGGGGTATCAGGACTGCTTGCTGTGTCCCGGCTGCACCCTAGAGGAAATGCAAGTTGTGCAGTGTCAGTACACATGGGTGGCAGGCACTATGCACCAGGGGACGACGGCGCGCAAGACCAGTATTTCTGCAAATCTTGCCGTCTTGTTATGTTGTAGTATGGTTGCGGTGTGGCGGGTTTGTGGACTGGGAATTTCCGGAACATGTGGAACACTTGCCGGTTATACGGCAATAATGCACCGCTGGCCAACTTGATTGTCGTAGTAATTGGCCAACGGGCGATGGCCTCACATTGAGGCATCCGCAGCTGCAACAACGTGTGTGCTGACTGGTTCACTGCACTTCTCACTTCATGGCTCATGGGCTAGGCTTTTGTGCCGTACAGTCGTTCGGTCGCGTCGTGGATGTTGCTCCGGCTGGCAGCGTTCGCACCGCTTTGACACTGGTGGCAATGCGATGCAGGCAACAGAGCCCGCGCATGATCGCTTGCTGCATCACAGGCTTGCTTGGCTTGCTCCTGACGCGGTAGCTCGTGGTTGCGACAGGGCCAGATGCTCCCAACTCTGCTTGTCCTCGTTTTCTGTGGAAAGGTGCATCAAAGTTGTGCATCAGGGTTGTGACAGGACCAAAACTGTAAAACCGTACATACATAGGACCGAACAGAGGGGACATTGATTGATTGGGGGTCACCCCCGGTCCCGGAGATTGAGATTTGAACCCCAACTGCTCCCGACCCGGCTGGTGCATCCACGTGCATCAGCTCCGTATCAAACACACACAGGCTGCCAAAGCCGTCAAGGCCCTTGGGCACTGCCAGCAGTGTTCGCAGGTGTACGGCACCGTGACCCAGCCCGTACCCCGTAGCCGGAGCCAGCTGTTTGGAGCTTGCACGTTTGAGCCGGGCAGCTTCAGGTCAAATCACCACCCCCGCTGCATCGCATTGTCTCTCCCGCTGCAGGCGTTCACGTGCCTCAGCTGCCGACGCCACAAACCGTGCACGAAGCACGAATTCCAAGTCCCACGAAGGAAAAAACACCAGACACCGACGCAGCCGACTATGGGCAAGCGCACGGGCAGCAGGGGCCGCCGCCGCCGCATCATCAGCGGCGCCGCCGCCGTCCTACCACGGCGGGCCGCCGCCTCCGTCGTACGGTTACGGTGCGCCGCAGTACGGAGCCCCGCCGCCAGCAGGCGGTACAGGGTACAGAGCGCCGCCGCCGGGGCAGGGGCCCGCCGCCGCATCATGGCGGGCCGCCCGCCGCATGCCAGCGGGCGCCACACCGCCGCCGCCGCCAGGGCAGCAGTGGTGGTAGATGGCTAATTGTAAGCCGTGTCGTTGCGCCTGGGACTGGGAGCCTGTGGGTTGTGGCACGGGGTATCAGGACTGCTTGCTGTGTCCCGGCTGCACCCTAGAGGAAATGCAAGTTGTGCAGTGTCAGTACACATGGGTGGCAGGCACTATGCACCAGGGGACGACGGCGCAAGACCAGTATTTCTGCAAATCTTGCCGTCTTGTTATGTTGTAGTATGGTTGCGGTGTGGCGGGTTTGTGGACTGGGAATTTCCGGAACATGTGGAACACTTGCGGTTATACGGCAATAATGCACCGCTGGCCAACTTGATTGTCGTAGTAATTGGCGCAACGGGCGATGGCCTCACATTGAGGCATCCGCAGCTGCAACAACGTGTGTGCTGACTGGTTCACTGCACTTCTCACTTCATGGCTCATGGGCTAGGCTTTTGTGCCGTACAGTCGTTCGGTCGCGGCGTGGATGTTGCTCGGGCTGGCAGCGTTCGCACCCGTCTTTGACACTGGTGGCAATGCGATGCAGGCAACAGAGCCCGCGCATGATCGCTTGCTGCATCACAGGCTTGCTTGGCTTGCTCCTGACGCGGTAGCTCGTGGTTGCGACAGGGCCAGATGCTCCCAACTCTGCTTGTCCTCGTTTTCTGTGGAAAGGTGCATCAAAGTTGTGCATCAGGGTTGTGACAGGACCAAAACTGTAAAACCATACATACATAGGACCGAACAGAGGGGGACATTGGATTGGATTGGGGGGTCACCCCCGGTCCCGGAGATTGAGATTTGAACCCCAACTGCTCCCGACCCGGCTGGTGCATCCACGTGCATCAGCTCCGTATCAAACACACACAGGCTGCCAAAGCCGTCAAGGCCCTTGGGCACTGCCAGCAGTGTTCGCAGGTGTACGGCACCGTGACCCAGCCCGTACCCCGTAGCCGGAGCCAGCTGTTTGGAGCTTGCACGTTTGAGCCGGGCAGCTTCAGGTCAAATCACCACCCCCGCTGCATCGCATTGTCTCTCCCGCTGCAGGCGTTCACGTGCCTCAGCTGCCGACGCCACAAACCGTGCACGAAGCACGAATTCCAAGTCCCACGAAGGAAAAAAAACACCATTCTCCACCTACCGTGCGTGCATGTTCGAGTTGAGGGCCAAGGAAGCGGGCTGTTTGGCCGTTACAAGCAGTCAATCACGCAGGCATGTGGGGGCCGAGGCCCCTGTGGCGTGTTGGCATGCCCCCTTTCACACCTTGCGCTGTCAGCGCCACAAACGTGCCAAGGGTCTGTGTTGGCGTACACCCTGCCGCACAGCCGCCCCGATCAGGGCCCCGACCAGGGGCCCTTTATATGCATTGTGTTCTTACACGTGCTGCCCACAATGCAGAGGCACGGTCCGGGGAACATGCATAACCGGCCTGAACCATGCACAACGGGCTTCACGTTTCCAGATGCCGTTCTGCCCCTCACGGCTCCAGCTCCAATAGCGCCTTGCTGGCAGCGAAACCCAGCTGACCGAACGCCAGCGGCGCATTCGCGCGCAGGTCCGACACGTGCTCGTCCAACGATCTGTACGGCAGCCGTACGACCAGCTGCAGCGCCGTACCCGCACCCCCGCCCCTCGCCCCCTCTCCCTGCCCCGCCGCCACCACCTCCGCCACCGCCCCCTCCGTCCCCACCGCAAACAGCAGCGGCACCTGCAGCTCCCCCTGTGGCCCCGGCCCTGCGGAGGACCGTCCTGCCCCCATCCCCGGACCCCTGATGAACACACTCCTCCCCGCCACCTCCACGCTGAGCCCCGAGCCCCCACCCAGCCCCTCGCGCTGCGTCCCGGGCGGCAAGCTGACCGTGACCCGCACCCACTCCACCGGCCGGCCCTCGTAGTCCACTGTGTACGAGTACCCACTGGGGGTGGTGGACACGCCCTGGCTTGCCAGCCACCCGCCCGCTGCCAAAGGGGTGGTGGTGGTGCTGCCACCGCTGGTGCCTGCAGCTGCCCCTGACGGCCCTGTCGCTCCACTGCCAGCAACAGCGCCTCTCCCACTGCTCGCGGGCGCCGTCGCGCCCTTGCCGGATGAGCCAGCGGGCTTTTGGCCGTGCGCCTGGGATTGGGTGGCGGTTGGCGGTTGCGGTGGTTGCGATGGCGGCGGCTTGGTTGTGCGCAGCGCGAAGGAGGGCTCTTCGTCGACGTCCTTGAGCTCTGTGACCAGCGGCTTGCGCCTGGGGGCCGGGGGGAGGAAGGGGTAACCACAGAGCGGTAACCACAGAGCGGCAAAGCAACTGAACCGCACACGGCCAGCGTACGGAGGGCGAGGTGAGTGGCAGGCGCTAGAGAGGTGCGAGGGCAGTGCGGGGTTTGGCTGCACGCTGCCGTGCGCGTACAACAGCAGAGCCACACACTGCCTGCGGGTAAGGGCAAGCGCTTAACGTGAAGCGCGAAAGCCTGGTAATGCAACGGCAACCCAGCGGAGGCCCAGACAACGCTGTATCACAGGACATGGGCTGACCGAAAGTTTGCAGCACGCTGAGACGCACACCCCAAGCGAGGTCAGCGCACGTGCACACCGCGGACCGACTCCCTCTCACTTGTCGTCCGCGCGGATGCGCTGCGGCTCCACCACCTCCCCCTTGTACCGCATCTTGGGCAGCTTGTACCGCGCGTCCAGCTCCGCCCCCAGCTTGCCGCCCACCCAGCTGGTCGCGATCTCGATCAGCAGCGCCTGCAGCACAGGCCGGACACGTTCCGCTCTACGCTTCAAGGCTTTGTGTTTATTAGCAGGGGTGGAAGGCCGGAAGAAGGGCGGGGGAGTGGGCGCCCAAGGCTGGCCATGAGGAACATGCCAGTGTGTGAGGGGCCCACGCGAGGCCAGTGAGGGGCAAGTGGAATGGGCCGATGTGAGCGGCCCATGCGGTCTAGCCATCGATGTTGCAAGAGCCTGCACAGTGCACCGCCGTGTAAGGCACCAGGCAGTGCGTGGGGGCCGGAGTGCCTTCCACATGCCAAGGGACGTGGATGGCGCAACATCCACACCACCGCCGATGCCCGCAATGCGTCCTTGTATCACACCACTTGTGCAATGCCCTTGCCCAAGGGCCCAGCGTGCCTATAACCCATTACTAACGCGCATCCATAAACACTTCATCCTCCGTACCCTGATCTTTGTGGCTGCCCGTCGCCGCCCGCACCACATCGTCGTTCACACGAGCCCCAACTGTCCATAACACACGTAAATTTCCGTGCCTTGAGCTTTCGGGCCGCCCCCGCCGCCCGCACCACGACACATCCACCACCCCTTGCCCATCTCACCAGCGGAACTCCCCACATCTGTGACAAGTATCTCTTCCGCATAGTGTAAACACATATTTGATACTTGCCTTGAGCTTTCGAGCCGCCCCCGCCGCCCGCACCACGTCGTCATTGAACACCACATCCACTGCGGTGCACGGCTGGCCCTTGCGGTCTGTGTCGGGGCGCGGCGGGCCGCACGCCAGCGGGAAGCGCAGCGCCTCCACCTCGCGGGAGCTCAGGGAGTCGCCGCCGGAGGCCTGAAAGGGGGGAGGGCGTTGGAACGGGGCGATGGGGGGCAGCAGGCGGAAGGTCGGCTAGGCACTGTTACAAGTAAAGGACACGTGCGTGCTTGACTATGGGCGCCCTGAGCTCAGGGAGTCGCCGCCAGAGGCCTGTGGGACGGTTGGAGGGGGGGGGGGTTGGGGCTTTGGGACGGCAGACGGAGAAACATCAGGCACTTGTTGCCAGTGAAAAGACACGTGTGTGAAATGCTGCAGGCTTTAGCCGTTGCATCGCCGATTATGATTCCTTTATTGCTCAACCAACCGGACCTCCTTCCTGTCACGCGGCTCGGACTGGCACATTACTTTCTGCGCAACGCTGCCCCCACTACCCAGACCTTCCTTGTGCCCCGTCCTTGATACCGCACGCCCACCAACCCCCACCCTACCGTATGGTGCCCTGACCGTATGGTGCCCTAAGTATTCCCTTACCCACTTCCCACGAGCTCACCTCTGGTCATGGCCGCTTCTCCCCCCTGCATCTCAGTGTCTGTGGTATCCCCCCAAACCCCCCAATTCCCCCAACACGGCTTCCACTCACACCCACCTGCATTTTGTCCAGCGCAGCCGCCACCTCATCAGGCATCACGCCGCCCTGCCACCCCCCCGGGGCCGCAACGCGGGAGCTGGAGCACACGTTGATGAACACCTGCAGTATGTAAGGTACCAGTAGGGGCTGTTGGTTCTCGGCATGCACCAGCATGTAGTGGTGCGTTACACGTTTCCATGACGTTGTACACCATAGGTACAGCGGAGGTGGATCTGGTCCTGCTACTCCCCGGAGGCATGCCCACTCGCTCGGCAGTACCTTGAGCCCAGACGCCACTTCGCTTGTCTTGATCACGAACCTATCAGCGGGGGGCACAGGGGTGGGGGTGGGCCGGGGCAGGGTCAACCCCACTGCATGCCTATCGTGCTTACAAAGCCATGGCATAGGTGACTGAAATGGTATTATTGCTCTGCAGTCAGTCACTCCGGGCACACGTGTGTACGATACCCTTCGGGAGCTCCTTACGGGGACCTCTGCACCGTCAGCCACATACCATGATCGCTTACCCACATAGTTCCCCAGACAAGCGGCGCCAATAAGGCGACCAGCGCGCCATCTACCGCAGCCCGCCACGTGCCGGCTGCCAATCCGAGAAGGCATGCAGCCTTGCCTCTGGCCCCCTGGGCCCTGCCCCGTGCATCCTGGCCCCTGCCACCCCGCACGCACCCTGGCTCTGGGGTGATCTCCTCGGTGGGGGCGTCGGGCGCCACCGGGGCCCCTCCCTTGGCCGCCTTCTGCCGCTTCACGTTGTCCACCAGCGTCTGCAGGATCGTGCAGTGGTGGCCGTGGTGGTGGTACATGGTATCGTGGCAGAGCCTATGCCCTTGGTATCGGGTGGGTGTGTGGGGGGGGGGCAGGTGTGACGAGCAAGCCCGCTGGGGTTGTTGAGGTACGTGCGGGGTGGCTGGTGCGGGGCGCTGGTGCAGGAGCTGTTGTGGCTACCATACGGTCAGGTCATATGCACCTCTTAGCCATGACAGGGCCAAAATTAATAATGCTTTCGCTGCAGTAGGCTTCAAGAGGCACTTCAGGAAGGGTTGGACAGCGCCCTGGTCGCCTGGGACTGCGCAAGGTTTGCACCGAAGACTCGTTGTAAACGGTGGGGGCAAACCGTTGCTGCCATCCCAATGGGACATGTGCAAACGTGATGGGATGATAGGTTGTGCAGGGTATTGACTCATGTGAGCCATGCCTATGACCCATGACAGGTGCGAGTGCTTGCTTTCTGCACACCGCCCCAGGGGTCGGTCCTCGTGAGCCTCAGGAGCCTCCTCGCGACATGCCGGCGAGGGTTATCTCGCATGCTACAAATGAATGTATGTATGAACCTTGAGGTCGGGCGGTATCTTGTCCTCGCTGATGCCCTGTTGCTGAAGCATCTCCAGCAAGGCGAGCATTTCCTCAGGAGAGGGCAGAGGCTCCTCCTGACCAGAAGAAGACTGTGCTGGTGCCATCTGTACTATGATAAACTGTCTAGAAGGCAGGTGCCGCAACTATGTGCTTAAAGGAGGACGGAAGCACAGCTGTGGAAGCCCGCCCGAAAGAGAGACATGCAGGGCAGTGATCCAGTATTCATACTGTAAATGTGTATCAATGAACAAGTGGCAAGTTTGTTGCATCGGTGAAAATCGCAGCAGCAGGCGAGAACTCTCCGTACCTCTTCGAGGTTCGTCGTGCCCTGCTTGCCCTGCTGCAGCGAACCTGTTGCTTGTTTGCCAATACATGAGCAGCCCAGCACCATATTTCTTGCATGTTGCGTTAACCGTGCCGATACCAACAGCGTGTCCAGCCAGCCAAACCGCTATTAATTAGGAAGGCAGGTGCTGCATGCTTTTCATAACACTGTAAATACCTACGCATAAAGCTGCTGACCGTCGGCCATGAGCAAGCGGGTGGGTTAGGCGGGGAGTCATGTTGGAATGCGCCTGGAACGTCCAAGCCTTCCAAGGACTTACACAAGCTCCTGTCCGACTACGTTTATAGGGCGGACGGTCAGCCTTGCAAAGACAGGCAACCCAGGAGGAGGCCGTTAATGGCGAGGCTTTCGCAGACCCAGCCGAGAACGGGGGCGGAGACGGGGACGGGGACGCGCCCCCGGCTCCGCCTCCTCCCCCGATGTCATCAAAGGGTGGCCCCGTTGCAGTGGGGCGCTCATTAGAGGTGGGGGTGCAGCTGTAACAGCAACGAGGCTCTCCGTGCAGCCCCAAGGTGCTGACATGCTCGTGGTCTTTGCGCGCAGATACAAACGACCGCGGACGTGTGCATGGTGAGGTTGGACTAAGAATATCAGCAATAGCATTGCAGCCATTTGGCTGGGTCCTAAACGTAGTTGTCTGCTATCTCGCAGGAAATGTTGACTGACAAGCTCAAGCTTCTAAACTACGAAACAGAGTTCTGTCGAAAAAAGTGAGTTGCACGCTTGTTGGCCACGAGTCAGGGCTATTGCAGACGCGGCTTCCAGCCCAACTGCCTAGCGCATGTCCCTGACCCCAAGCCACCTTCTGCTGCGCAGGAAGCCATACCGGAAACCGCTGTCACGGCTATTCTTCGCAGTGCCAGTGGGGAACACCAGCGAACAGTTCTTTTACTTCACCAGCTTGGTAAGCACCGGCAGGAGGTGGGGGAGGGGTGGGGCACGCGCTTGCGCCCACACGCCCACCAAACGCAACCGCGACGCCCCCTCTCCACATCCCCACAACCCCACCCCATGCACATCAGCATCCCCGGCACACCAACAACCCTCAAGTCCGTTACACAATAGCATTTCAACGCATCCTACATGCAATCGCAAATTCGCATTGCTGCGCAGACGGTGTGGCTGCTATCGCTGGCGGGTGTGGAGCTGCCCGCGCCCAAGGAGTTCGACGACCCCAACATGACCTGCCAGAACCTGCTGGGCGCGCTGAAGAAGCTGGGCTTCGCGCAGCCGTCGTACCACCCCACCAAGCTGACGGTGGGGCACGGCAAGGAGGTGGTGGGCGTGCTGGACGGGCTGGTGGACCTGGTGCTGGAAAAGCGGCACCACACCTACAAGCGGCCCGCCTACGCCAACGACGGGTGAGCGAGGGAGGGCGCCCCCTTGCGGGCATGCTGGCGGCAGCGGGACACGTGCCGTGGCGGCAGAAGGCCAGCCATCGAAAGGGATGAGAGCGTGGCTGTAACGCAACACGTACATGGGTCATTGTGGGACCCGTCATGGACTGCGCCACTGTGCGTGGATGACTGAACTGAAGAGGTCTGTGCCTGGACAGGCTGAGCTACCAGGTGGATCATGCACTGCCTCGTGGAAGGTGCACAGGTCACAGGACGCTTATGCTGCCGTACTGTGTTTGGCGCACCTGCAGGCAAGAGGAGGCCATTGCGTTGGACGACGAGGCGGAGGCAGCGGCCATGGAGGGCGCGGACGAGGTGGGCAGCAGGGGCAGGAGCCTGAGGGGTCAGGATATTGCGTTTGGCAGGCCTGACACGCCAGCTGGGGGGTACGCATAAAGCGCGTGGAACCCACGTCAGAAAAGCATGGTAACGCTGAAGAAGAGAAAGCCAGCTGGGGGTGGTTAGGGCTGACATGCTACGTCGTCCTCGAGTTTGGTTGAGCGCGCGTGATTGGCCTGGGATAAGTGCGCATGCGCGGAGGGCGTTAGGTTGGCGGCGCTGTTGACAGGAGTTATACGGGTCTTGGTGCGAACTGCGCCTGTTAGCCCAGGATCAACAGTTGTGTGTGGAAGGTGCCGCACGGGGCGACAATGGCCAAGCAACATGCCGGTGCACGAAGGAAAGGCTTTCTCGGGAAGGAGTTGGTGACCTCTGCTACCCATCATGTCACGCTTGCGATCGAATCTAGATTTACCACGTGACATACCGGTTGCACAACCGATTTCTCATAACCTGCAGCCCGTCCCCTGCCCAATGTCTCCTGCCCGCAGTTCGCCATGCCTGCTCAGCAGCAAGCGGACGACGACGAGGAGGAGGAGGGGGTGTACGTGGATGCGGGGCGGATAGGCGGGGCGGCGGAGGCGGCGGGCGCGGGCTCGGGCGGCCACGGGGAGCAGGTGGCGGCGGAGAAGGCGGTGCTGGTGTCCAAGGTGGGGGCGGCGCTGTGTACGGTACCTTGCCTGGCGGCGGGGCAGTGGTGTGTGCGACACGGGCTGCATGGCACGCGCGCCCTGTGTTGAAGGGGCCCTGGGGCTGACAGATGGGAACTTTGTGCGCCGTAGGACAGGGGACTGAACACACGTGGTCTGCGGCTGGAGCGGCCCTCCACGCTGCCATGCTCAGCACCCAATACGTTAGCGTTGCGTAAGGCAACGTAGCTTGGCCGCTTACCACAGCCTTACACGCCCGTGCAGTGTCAGAGCTTGGTGACTCCCACATCCGTGCATTCTAGAACGGTGAGTTGCTGACGCTGCAGGCCCTTCTACCCCCCACCTGCCCAGGTTGACCCCACGCTGTGGAAGATCGAGCTGGAGCGTGTGGCTCCCAAGCTGCGCATCACCATCGCGGCGGACTCCAAGGACTGGCGCTCGCACCTGGACGAGGCGCACCAGCACAAGGAGGTGCGGGGCAGAAGGGGACGGTGTGGGCCATGGGTTGCTTTACACAGGGCTGCTCCGGGACTAGACACGATGGCTGTCAGGGCACCTGGACGAGGCGCACCAGCACAAGGAGGTGCGGGGCAGAAGGGGACGGTGTGGGCCATGGGTTGCTTTACACAGGGCTGCTCGGGACTAGACACGATGGCTGTCAGGGCACCTGGACGAGGCGCACCAGCACAAGGAGGTGCGGGGCAGAAGGGGACGGTGTGGGCCATGGGTTGCTTTACACAGGGCTGCTCCGGGACTAGACACGATGGCTGTCAGGGCACCTGGACGAGGCGCACCAGCACAAGGAGGTGCGGGGCAGGGACAAGGAGATGGGGTAAGGGGCACTAGTGACGGCTGACGGGTGGTGAGGGGCGCTAGGGACGAGACGCACCAGCACAAGGAGGTGCGGGGCAGAAGGGGACGGGGTGGGCTCGTCCGGGGGTGGGGTGAATACGGCCTCGTCCGGGACTTGACACGGTGGCTGTCAGGGGGGCATTGACAAGGAGGGGAACAGCATGAGCGTGGACGAGACCTGCATAAGAAGATGAGGGGCAGGGACAAGCGGGGGTCAGGGGCCCGAGGACGGGGGCAGGGGGTCCAACCGCCGGGACATTGTGGTCGACCAAGGCTCGGCAGCGGCTAGTGGGAAGGACGGGAAGGGCTTGAGGCGTGGGGGCGCTGGCGTGGGGGCTGTGAGGCGCAATGTGCGGCCCGACAAGGACGTAGTGTATGTTTGCAGCGCCCCACAGGGGTCGGCAAGTTATCATGAAACTGCCTGACTTGCGGGTCTAGGGCCAGGGCTGAAGCGGGTGTGGCCGTCACGGACATTGTCCTTCATATACATAGTATACAGCCCTGCGGCGACCCGCAGGGCCCAGCACAAGTTTTCTTGTGCTGACAGTTGCCTTACGAAAGGGTTCGCTTCTGGTCTGCTGCTCGCAGGTGATCTCCAAGGCGTGGCCCGACAGCAAGCAGTCCCTGGAGCGCCTGCGCGGCGACCTCAACAGCACGCTGGAGAAGCTGCAGACGCGCGAAAAGTACCTCAACGAGATGTTCGAGGGCCTCATGACGCGGTACCGCGCGGCGCGCACCACGCTCACGGACGTGCAGGTGGGCCGGGGTAACCGCAAAGCGGCAAAGTAACTGTATCGGCAACGTTCAGGTGGGCAGGCGGGCGGAGAGGGGGACGGTTGCAGCATGTTGGGGTCGAGTTCTGGGAGCGGGATCCACGCATGTTCCTCTGCTTGCTCATTACCGTGAGTGTTGTGCAAGTTGTTGCGAACTGGCGCAGGGTGGCGTGCACCATACAAGATACAACCCGTAACATGCTGATCCTAACTTGTGCCCTGCACCCTTGTTTGCGTCATGCTGCATGGCCGCACATCCTCCAACCCTTACCCCCATGACCCACACCGACCCCGTCTTGATCGAAGGGGGCCTTCAGGGGCATTGGCTGTTGCCCCTTAGGGGCAAAAGGACAATTTAGTTTCACAATAAGATCTTCAATCTTTTCGCATTCGCAGGAGACGTACAACCGCAAGACCGAGGCTGTGGCGGACCGCAACAGCGAGCTGCACCGCATCGCGGAGCAGCTGGAGGAGGTCAAGAGCCTGATGGACGAGAAGGGCAGCAACATCGCGGACGCCACGCCGGTGGCGCGCATCAAGACGGCCATCAAGCAGCTCAACAAGGAGCTGCACGACATGGAGGTGCGCATCGGCGTGGTCAGCCACACGCTGCTGCAGTTGTCGCTCAAGAACAAGCGGCTGATGCAGGCGCAGGCGGCGCTCAGCGACGAGGAGGAGGATTGAGGCGGGGAAGGGGAGGGGGGCAACCGCGAGTGGGGCCGGGGGTGGGGCCTGTGATTTGGAGGCCAAGGCGGCAGCCGCAGAAGTGCTCAGCGACGAGGAGGAGGACTGAGCAGGGAAGGGGGTGACCGCGGAGCGGAAAACGAACTCAACCGGAAACGGTCAGCCTGCGGAGAGCCAGGGTAGTGGGAGGAGGGGGGCAGGCAGAGCTCAGTGGTGATGATGACGGCTGCGGGAAGGTCGGGGGCGCAGCTCTGCGCGGGATGGGGGCATGTGGGGTGGAGGCGGTACAGGAGGGGCAGGAGGCCAAGGCGGCAACTGCAGAAGTGGGGGCGGCAAGGGACGGTAGAGCGGAGGAGGCGTACGTGGCCGCGGTATCGCTGGGGGGCACGTGCGAGCTGACCGGGCGGCGCCCATGGGTGGCAGGGTAAGGAGATGCTGTTTTGCTGCGGCTGGGGGCCAGGCGGGGGTGTGAGGACGTCAGCGCTCAGCGGTTAGAGTGCCGGTAGTAGGGAGGCCGAATGTCCGTGGTGCACGGGGTACAAATGATGTCGACGGAGCCGAGGACGCTGTTGACGTGGCATGACGTGACCCGGTGGGCGCCAGGCTGGCGGCTGAGGGCAGGGGGCTCCCTTGGCGCAGGGCGTGCTGGAGAGGCCGATCGCTGGTGAGCGGCGACGTACGACAAGACTTCTGCTGTGCAGGCAGCTAACGGACGGAATGAGGACGGGAGGTTAGGACGTTCACGAGGTTGCCGGATCAGCCCGGGCCCAGGACTGGCTTTGTTCCTGTGGCTGTGGCGATGGTGGCGGCTGAGGGTTCGGGCCCAGGACGGGCTCTGCACCTATGGCACGCAAGTGGGCGATTCCGCCTTTTGGAGTGCTGGCGAAGTGGATCAGAACCTGGTGTGGAGGCCCGAGCGCCCGAGTCTTGGTGCCTGAGAGGCAGTGGATTCTTTGTAGGACTGTACATACCTGGGCAGGCCGCTGTGACAGCGCGGCTAACCACATACCCTTGAGCATTCGGGCGTCACACGGATGTAACGGTGCATGAGTAAGGCTGCGGGGGCACGGGTGCGCCCCCACGCAGAGTATGGTACTATACCGTACTTCAGTGCGCACACATGATGTGTTGGTGACAGTTACGGCGGCGGACTGGTGAAGTGGTGCAGCATACCGGTATTTTGGAGGAATACCGTTGGGTCCCCGACCGTATCATGGGGATCCGAAGCCTCCTGGCGTGGCCAGCCACACAGTCGGTTAACCACTTGATTCTTTTGGAAAGCCCAGCACTGCAACTGCCGGCCGCCTAACAATCAGTAACACTCTTTTACAGTACTACTATCTGTTGCTATCTGCTACCAGCGTTTGTTGTTGTGCTGACCTGTCGACATGCAAGTTCGCGCTCCCCAACGGTGCTCTGCCACTCAATGCAGCAGCTCGCGTAGAGCTTCTCGTCACACAGTATATGCACAGGCATCGCAACAAGTGCAGCAGCACGCCGGGCCGCTCAGCAGCGAGCGGGCAGAAGCGCCAGCCCTGCCGCGGCGCTTGCTAGGAGTTTCGCTTCTCGGCGCAGCGGCGCTTTCCATCCTACCTGCCTCTGAGGCTCAAGCAGGGTGGGTACATCACAGTTACTTGCGTTCCAGAGTCACTCGTGGGCGTAAGCCCCTTCCTGAGGCGCCCGGTGCGTCTGCCTGGCCCCGTGCCTGGGATTTGCCACGGCTGGGGTGCAATGCAACATGCGTGTGCGCTTGCTGCAGCTTCAAGAAGGAGCTCAAGAAAAAGAAGATCCCAGAGGAGGACTACACAGTGCTTGGTGGGTGGATATAGATACGAGGGTGCGGACGGCTTGGCATGTCCCTTTGCCGTGGCAACGGATGGCGGACGCACATGGGATGAGGGGTACGCGTAAAGCGCGCGGAACCCATGTAAGGGTATATGGGATGAGGGGGAGCCTGTTGGTTTGGGCTTTATCCTGCCTAGTAGGCGCTGCAGATGCTCAAGGGCCCGCCAAGCTCCAGTAACCAGTATGGCCACCTCACCTGCCATTCGCCGCCGGCCAACTGCCACACCGTGCCCCTGCCACGTGCCACGTGCGGTACCGGCTCATGGCTCACGGCAGCATCTCCCTGCATCCACCCCATGGCAGCATCTCCCCTCATCATACCCTTGCACAGGCCGACGTGCCTAGTTCTCGCCCTCTAAGTGTCGCACCACTCGCAGCTGAGATGTCCCACCTGGCGCCACCGTTCCGCTTCCCCTACCCACTCCTAGCCTTCAACTGATTAACTGTAACTTTAACTAATTAGTAACTGATAACTTTACCCCTCCCGCCTAATCCCTAACCCCCAGAGGCCAACGGTCTGCGGGTGTACGACCTTGAGGAGGGCAGCGGGAGGGAGATCGCGGCAGGGGACAAGATTGTGGTAAGTATTGTGTAGTGGATGCCCAACTTACATAGACGCACCCTTGTTGATTACAGCGGACCACACACACACCGCCCCGAGAGGCCCAAGAGCATGCGCGGAGTGGCGCTACCCACTTGACATTGCTAGTCCCATGAGGTTCTGTTCCTACGGGTAGTATAAGCACCATGACGGACAGGCGTAGACAGGCCCAGGGCCAGAGGCGGTGCGTCGGGGTCCAGGGGCTCTGGAACCGCACGACCTGGCAACCCCATGGCACCCCCCTGCGTCAGTAGCCAGCACTTATGCTTGGGTGGACCCGTGCTCCGACCTGGCCTCGACCTGAGCTGCCCAGCGAGCACTGGCTTGCCACCTTGTCTCGCGTTGCACTGAAACACAAGAGGACTTGAACAGGGGAGGACGTCTGTGCCCTGCGCAGGTCCACTTCGACTGCATCTACCGCGGGCTGGACGTGGTCAGCAGCAGGGCGGCGCGCCTGCTGGGGGGCAACAGGACCATCGCTGAGGTGGGGTGGATTTAGGGGGGGTGTACGGTTAGGGGGCAGAACGACTGGGTGGGGGCCGGGGCTTAGCGTCGAGGCAGGCATCTGGGGTGCCGGGAGGAAGACCGTGCGCTTTGCAATTTTAGATGGGGTGCTCACCTGCCAGGCGGGGCTAGGGTAGGGTTGGGGGCGTGGGGTGAGACTGCGCACCTGCTTGGACGGACCGAACCGTCGCCGGATAGATACAGGCGCGGGCTTGGCAGCAGTGAGGAAGTTGTGTAGCAGCCTGCCGAGTGGTTTGAGGGGAAGAGGGTGGGCGTGTGTCGCGCGTCAGGGCGGGGGCAGCGAGAGCAAGGTTCAGGTTCAGGGCGGATGACCTTCCTGCGTGTGGCCGAGTAGGGGTAACCGAACGGGGGAGCGGGGGACGCCACTGGCGCGTTGTACCGTGCAGTGGCGAACGGGCCTTGGGAAGCCTCCATGCGCATCAGTGAACGTTTCTAGCGGACTGGCCTGGGCCCTTATTGGCCCGAAGTCGGGAGGCCTCTCCCACATACGGTGCAGCGACCGCCTTCACCCCTAACGGTGAGCGGCATACTGCCTTGTTGTGTTCGGTATTAGACTGGTACATATACGGTGCAGCGACCACAACGCAGCGTGCATGAGGGATTCACGGTAAGGCCGGTTGGCACAGCGTCACGAGGTGGATGCCGTTTCCAGGGCCGATACTGAATGCAGGGTCGTACTCCCTCCAGTCAGTCCGCTGGCAACCAACCCCTGCCCACGCCAACCCACTCTAACCCCTCGCCTCTCCTGCGCCGTACAGCCGTACGAGTTCATCGTCAGCGAGCCGGTGTACGGCGCGCAGATCAAGTACAGCGAGGGCGGCAATTCGCTGTTCTCGGGGGCGGCGGGGCCCGCGCCCCCGCAGGCGCTGTCCAAGGGCGTCATCGGCATGAAGAAGGGGGGCAAGGTGCGGCGGGAGATAAACATGACATGGGACACGGCCGCACGCGTCATAAAAAGGCAATGCAAGCGGCCGGTGGGCATTCTCCCTCCACCAGAGGCGTGACCCGGTGTCTAGATGTGAACCGGTTGCGATGTGTTGCGACCGCGAGCGTGCCAGCCTCACAGTTTTGCACGCGGGCGTAGTGGTACCGTGTTCACGTTTGGGCGGAGGATGCTAGTGGGGCTCCAGGGCTGAGGCGGCTGCTCCCGCGCTGGATCCTCCTCCTCCCATGCCGTAGGCTCCACTCTTCCCCCCGCCGACCCCGTCACTTGTACTTTGTTCCCCCGACCCCGTCACTCGTACTTTGTTCCCCCGACCCCGTCACTTGTACTTTGTTCCCCCGACCCCGTCACTTGTACTTTGTTCCCCCGACCCCGTCACTCGTACTTTGTTCCCCCGACCCCGGGCTGCACCACCCCGCCACCCTCCTAGTAACCGCACGTGCCATCGCGGTCTAGCTCTCGTGACTTTGCCCTGATACATGCTTTGCACCTCCCTTCCCCCCACCGCATCTTAACACACTAGCAATCCACCCACGTGACCCCTGCCTTGCCACTGAAGCCGTACACCCGTGCCGTACACTCTGTCCTGCCTGTGTCCAGCGCTCCATCCTGGTTGACCAGGACGAGCTGGGCTACCCCAAGGGCGTCAATGAGCTGCCGCCCAACACGCCCTTCGAGCTGCGCATTGAGGTGTTGCAGGTGCTGTGAGGAGGGGCAGGACAAGAGCAGCAGGGGAGGAGCACGAGCAGGGCTGCCGTTGGTGCTGTGAGATGGTATCACACACAGGGGGTGCTATGCGGGATGCAGGAGGGATGAAAGCGAGGAACTGGGCTGATGCTTGGCAGTGGCGTGCTACGGGGCGAACAAGTCGGACTCGGACGGTGGCTTGGCAGCCACCGTGATGATTTGCGCTTGGGTGGGGTATGGAGTGCATGGCGCACGGGGGTTGGAGAAACGTGTGACACGTGATGTTGTAGGTAAGGAAAGGTTGCTCGGACGTTGCATAACCGGCTACCTGTACGTGCATCACCGGTTACCGGCACATGCATTGTTGGTGTTGAACCAGCAACTTGGCAAAGCGGTTTGCCATGACTCGTGAGACAGGTTTGCCATGCCAGCGTACGCATGTAAAGCTTGGACCAGGCGCCAGGGAGCTCCCCTGATCGGAACGGGCAGGCAGGCGCTGGCAGGCGCCCACGGGGCCAGTACCTGAGCGGCTGTAGGGCGGGGTGCCAGTCAGTCAGTCAGTTGTTACACTTGGCAGGTGTAACTTCCCATACGAGCCGTAGGGCCCAAGTAATGGCGCGGGGTGCAGGCAGGAATCAGTTTGCCCCTGTTGGCCTCGTAGCTGCTCAGGGCAGCGCCGGCAAGTCCTGTCACCGTGTCACGGCTGCGAGCCACTGAATGACACCGCCACTCACTGGAGGTTGACGGCTTGGCGCACACGGCAGCAGCCGGCAGTTGATCGAGCCAGGTCGAGCCCGGCCACCTCGCTAAGTTACACTTACAGTTGCAGACCCCAAGGGGGGCACGCCATGCGGGGGGCACCCCTTTGCGAAAATTGTGTGTTGCAGATAACTTGCCTCTTCTGCAACTGCAGCTGCCAGCGGCTGTCAGGCCGCCCCAGCGACACATGCTCTTGCAGCTACTCCACGCCGGCCGCTACCACACGCTGATGCACCTGTACCTCCTGGCCGATGTGGCTCAGCCGCTGGGCCGTTGGGTTTAGAGGACGGAGCTGCTCCTGTACACACCGGTACTGTAGCGCACGCATTTGCGGCGGGTGAACACAGAATCTGCCCTCGCTGCAGGAGGTGACACGGCACCGCGACCTGGGGGGCTGCAAGCGCCGTGGACGCGTGGTGTAACCCCCGCGCCGGGGCGGGTTGAAGCCTAATGCAGCGTACCGGGGGGCTGAGACTGGGGGTGCTGCCGGTGGCCACAAAATGTCGTTTAAATGATTAGTAGCAAGCGGGTGTCTTGTGGACGTGGCTGCCCTTGCATGCTGGTCAGACAGCGTCCGGTACCACCGGGATCTACACAGGGTGCCAAAGGACAGCAGTGGCACGTGCCTGACCGCAACATCCTTGCGCTGCAAGCGACAAGACATTAGTTGACGGTCGTATCTATTAGGCTAGCATTGCCCCGCCTCTCGAAAGCCTGCTGCGTACATACCGCAACGCCCAGTCCGTGGAGGAAGCGTGCGTGGGGCAGCAGCCAGCCCGCAGGACAGGACACCTGGTGGCAGTGTCAAAGCCATCCCCGCAAGTTGCACAGAACCCGGCAAGTATTTTACTAAAACTTGTGTTATGTTTGGCCTGCATCGCGTCGTATGTATTGTCCTGTAGGAAAGGTACGGCAACCTCGAAGGGCCGGAGGGAAGGAGTCTTTAGAGCCAGGAGTGCTGCTGCTCTATTTTCACTGTAACTGGTAGCATTGGATTGATCATAATTTTCTGGGACACCCATTGATTGCGTTAAAGATAGAAGCAACCTCCCCCAGCAATCGCCAGCTCTTTGTTCTCGCCCTCTCGACAATGTCGACTGCAAAGGTGCCTTTCAATGAGCCAGAATGGAAGATCCCAGGGTGAGGAAGACCCAGTTTGCAGCAACCGGCCTGCACAGCTGCAAAGTCACTGCTTCTGGAGGATTTGACAAGCGTGCAACCCGATCAGTCTGCGTAGAAGTGGTTTTAACAGCAACGAATTCAAGCCATTGGGCGGACTGCTCTCCCTACTTTATGGAGTCGCATGGCGTGTACCAATTCTCTGCTGCGGCGTGCCCCACTCGCTCTGTGTGCAGGTATACTGGCTATGTACAAGGTCTCCAGGAGACCTACAAGAAGACCCCTGTGATGGCGCAGCTAGAGACGAAGGACCCGACCCCCGAGTCCTTCATCTACACGCGCACACAGACTGCGCCCCGGCCTTCGCCCACACGCGACCCCTGCAACGACCCGGAGAACTTCAAGAAGCCCCAACCAGGCAACCTGTGGCCCTCTCTACAAGAGACAGCCGTGCAGCCGTCGTTCAAGCCCCCAGCCAGCAACATAGCCCTGGGAGACGAGCGCATCCTCCCCTTCCGCACATCGTACGGCGTGGACTTTAAGGCGCCTTTCAGCGGGCAAGAACAGCTGCGCAGCCCCAACCGCAACGAGGACCTGGTAAAGACCACATCCAGCCTCACAAACATCTACAAGAGCTCCTTCAACCGTGTGGGAGAGTGAGTGGGGTGGCAAGCAGCGGGCGGGGGCGGGCGGGGGGTCAGGGTTTACAACCTCGCAAGCGGTTCCATTCCCCATGGCGCACATACCGATTGGGGTGCACGTACGGCGTTGTAGCTTTGGTACTTATAAGCCAAAGTGGCATAAAAGCCACGGGGAGCAAGCATACGATCATGTCACACGGTGCACCTTTTCCCCACACAGCGTTATGCACGTGCCTCGATGCCTGTCCCTAGTCACTAGAATAGCAACCTGTCGCTTGCTTGTAACTAGTACTTGTTTTGCGATATGCTACTGTGACCCCGCAACTGCATTCGTACACAGCGTTGTGCACGTGTCACGCCGGTTGTCACCTGTGCCACACCCGCAACTGCATCACAGGAGCACAGAGCACTGACAACACATGAGCAAGCACTTGACTTTTCCCCAGCACATCCGCTATGATGCCTGTGCGCTCGACTCACACAGCCCCGCCCGCTTGCCGGCACAGGAAGCGGCTCCAAAAGATGATCAGCACCATGCGTGAGCGCATGGAGGCCAAGCTGGGCAACAGCAACAACAACGCATTCCGCATGCGGAAGCTATTCAAGATGTACGACAAGACGGACACGGGGCGCGTGCACTTCGAGGACTTCCGCAACATGGCCGAGACGTTCGGCATGCAGCTTGACGACGACTCGCTCATGGCGCTGTACTTCGTGTACGACCCGGAGGTGAGGGGCTTGTTTGGCTTGACGTGACGTGATGAATGGCCAGAACATGGAGACAATAGTAGAATGGCAAGTCTGAATACAAGCCGGAGGCACTAGCATGCATGAAGGGAGCGGAGGTACCGCAAGCCACATGGACAGCATGGGGCTTGCAAAGGCGTAAAGTGTACGGTGCAGCCTTGAGGGAGGCCGTGGACGTGGGAGACTGGGCCAGTTATGGTGGAGACAAGGGAACACAGCACCCCGTGCACCGTTGCACAGTACACATCGCGGCACCAAAGCACAAGGATAGGACACACACGCGAGGTACCGGTACGCCAGTTTTGAGCCTTCTGCAACTCGCCTCCGTTGGTGCCACGTGCCTGTGCCAGCAACGCCTGGCCCCTGGCCAACCCCAGTGACCAACGCAACTAATGCCAGGGGCTAACGCAACGTCTGCAACCCCCCTTTTACAGGGCACCGGCTACCTGGAGTACGAGTCGCTGGTGGCGCAGCTCATGTCGCCCTCGGACTTTGCCTTCTACAAGGGCTACGTGGACTACTCGCAGGTGGGGCAGGACGCAGGAGCATATTCGTTCTACATTCCTTTTCACCACAGAAAACGGTACCGTAGATCTGAAAAACAGCTCTTGACGCACCCAACGTAAAACCATCCTAGGCAGGATGTTTACGCCACTGCCTGTGCCACCCCCCTACCCTCAGGCCAAGGTGGACACGGAGCGGAGAGGCGAGCTGCTGAGCCAGCTGAAGAAGAAGATCGGGCCGGTGACGGGCGACCTGGAGAAGCTGCTCAAGGCGTTCGACGCGGGCGGTCAGGGCCTGGTGGCGCGGCACGACCTGGTTGCGGGCTGTGCGTCGGTGGGCGTGGTGCTGAGCGACAAGGACTTCGAGACGCTGGCGCCCGTCATGATCACCAACGCGGAGGGGCTGATCGACTACGTGGCATTCACCGCCGTGTTCCGGAGCTAAAGGCAGTGGCCTTCACAGGCCTGTTCTGGTGCTGGAGAGCGCAATGCCAGGGGATCCGGAATGTGGATGGGCTACGGAGTCCTTCACCGCCGTGTTCCGGAGCTAAGGGAGTGGCCTCCACCGCCGTGTTTCAGAGCTGGGGGAGCGCAATGCCAGGGGATACGGAATGTGGATGGGCTACGGAGTCCTTCACCGCCGTGTTCCGGAGCTAAGGGAGTGGCCTCCACCGCCGTGTTTCGGAGCTGGGGGAGCGCAATGCCAGGGGATCCGGAATGTGGATGGGCTACGGAGTCCTTCACCGCCGTGTTCCGGAGCTAAGGGAGTGGCCTCCACCGCCGTGTTTCGGAGCTGGGGGAGCGCAATGCCAGGGGATCCGGAACTTGGATGGGCTATGGAGTCATTTGCTGCCGTGTTCCGGAGCTGGGCGGGGGACCCGGGAGTCGGCACGGATTTGGCGGTGGCAGATGCATGTGCCGGCGGCTGGCGCTAGCTGAGGGACCGGTTCTGCCATAGGGTGATGAATCGGGTGAACGGCATGTGGGCGGGCGTGGCGGTGGGGCAGCATTGCGACATGCATATGGACAGGTGCAGTTTGGCGGCCGGTGATGCCAGCAGGCGAGCAGAGAGTGCGCACGTGTGCGTGCAGTGTACCGTATTCTCATGCATGGTGTACATAAACAACAGACTGGTACCGTAGGCAACAGACTGGTACCGTACGTACGTACTCTTGACCACCGCGGGAGGCAGGCAATATGCAGAAGGTTGACACATATGCCGGTACGTCACGGTACGCAATATGCAATGGGCCCTGAAGTGGGCTGACGATATGCTTTGGGCCGGGCGGCCTGCGCTGTGACTAGGGGAGTAGGGGTAGAGTCCGATTGAAGCATGCCTTGCTTGGTGTGTAATGGAGTTGCAGGGCGTGCAACAGCGCTGGCACCGAGCAGGTGCTGCGCTGTGTAACCGTGTCAGCCAACGTGCTAGTACCTGTGCCGACATTGTAAGGCTTGCGATCTATCTTATCTGTTTCGTTACTCGCTGGCGCTGTGTCGCACTGTCACGGCAAGCCCCCAGTGATTGCAGCAGCAACCAACCTGCAGCGGCGTGGACCTGCACCGACGCCAAGGGCACAGGAGGCCGCATGCCCTAACCTGAAAAGTTCAGGGGGGAACTGGAATGCAGCACTGCAGCTGCACGTGGCACGCGGTTGCGGACTTGCAGTCGTCCCGATGCCATGCCATGACACCCATGCGCCATGGGCCGTATGCAGTGGGCGAACAGCGTTGTAGGCCTTTCCATGCATCGGAAGCGTCGAAGTAGTCCTCCCAATGCAACTACCCAAGGGTATCCATTCATATGCCATTGTAGTCCTGGTCGGGAACCGAAGCTCCATAATAGCCTCTTGTGGACCATGCTGGATCATAAGATTGGGAACGATCCCCTCCCATGTAAACGTCCCAGTGCACCCTGTCCAGGGAGCGGCACAACCTCTCCCCAGCACAGCAGCGGCTGCGGAGCAACGCCATTAGGTTTGTCAGGCCGGGTGTTCATCAGCTAGTGTGTGGGTGTATGTATGGATTTACAGTTTTGGCCCCCTTCCAGGGCGCAGCCTCGTCCCATAACGGGGCAGGGCTGGCTCCGGCAATCAGGGACACGGGGTTTCCCACCCCTCTCGCTGTACGGTTAGTAGCCAAACAGCTCCAACGGGTTGGTAGGCCGCAATTAGAACGGGCCTCAAGTTTCACCATATCTCAGCCTGGCCCCGCCCCCACGCAGCTTCCCGTGGACGCACACCCACAGAACAAACAGCGTCTCTACCCGTGGCCCCCACCTACCCTTCTACCAGGGAGGAAACCAGACACGAGGCAGCTGTACGGGGGAATTAGCCATAAGCGGCCCCCCGGATGCTGCTTTCGCTCCGCCCCCCTTTAAAACACGTGAGCCTGCCACCAAACAAAGGCCCCACTAGCCCCACAGACGCACGCCGCACGGAAGCACCCTCCCCGTCAGGCAGGCAGCCCAGACAGGACAGGCAACGTACATGTACTCAATTTTTGGGCAGTATCCGCCCTTCAGTTCGTGTTATGGGCATCCGGCCAGTTGCACATAAGGCGGCCGTCCACCACCCGAAGCCAGGGGTGGTCTGCGCCAACCCCGTCCCACCCCGTGCGTGGCACCCCTCGAGCTGCAAAGGCCCGCAGATGCGCCCACATGCTAGCCACCGCCCTGCGGGAGGCCTGCGATGCCAGGGACTGCCACTGGGGGACCGCCCGCAGCTCCCTCATGCATGCGTGCATAAACTGCCTCCCCACCTCCATGGCTTCCAGTGCCGCCAGAGCCACCACCTCCCACACGCACTGCTGTGCCCCCGAGGGTGCCCTAACCAACCACATCTGCTCCCTCCGGATGCCCTCCCCTGCTGGCCACCCCTCTTGCACGCTCCCCACTACCGCCCGCGCCACCGGGCATTCCCAGAAGTGGTGCTGCCTGGGGTGCCGGCCCAAGTCTTCCGGCCCGCCAAAGCCCCCACACCCACATACCTCGGGTGCTAGGCCCCTAATGTGCGAGTTCCCGAGCAAGGGGACGCCGTCTACCGTTAGCCGCCAAAACGTCTCCTTACGCTGGTTTTCCCATCGAACCCCCCACAACCTGTTGAGCGCGCCCTGCAAGTGCTTCAGGGCCGCCTCCTTCGCTGGTGGGTGCAGCGGCGCCTCCAGCGCTGCTTCCACAAATGCGGCATGCTGCTCGCTCCGGGCTGCGGCTACCTCCGTCAGTTGCAGCACCGTCGCCAGCCGGACCGTCAACCGCCTAAGTCCCATCTTCCCCAATCGGCCCATCCCCGGCACCTGCCAGCCCAACCGCGGGAGGAGCACCAGCAGCGCGTCCCGCTCCGTCGGTGCTTCCCCCTCGCCACCCTGCTCCCGGTTGCTCCTGAAGGCTTCTGCGGCCGCCCTCCACTCTGATGGGATATCCTGCAGCAGCTGTTGAAGCCTAGAGCTGAGGCGTAGTTTCTGCCCCCAGCCACACAGGTCCCTTGCTGCCGGTGTTCGGGGCTGCAGGCGCCCCTCAGTATGTTGCCGCCACTGCCGGTCCACGGCCAACCGGGTCCTGCGCTCTCCCTCCGGCAGTTGTGCCCACGCTGCTTCCTGCTGCTGCAGCTGGGCATAGAGGGTCAGCGCGTCCCCGATTGTCCGCAACCCGTGGCACCCTACCAGGTCTGGGTACCGGTGCTCCAGGCCGGGCCTGGCTGTTCCCCTGCCAGGGCCCTCCATACCTTCCCCTGCCCCTGGCCCCGTCCCCAGCCCTGTTCCCTCCCCCCTCCCTGCCCCTATTGCGCCCCTTGGGTAGTGGCTTCGGAGTGTGGGTCAGCGACACTGCCGTACGTGCACCCCGATCGGCACGTCGCGCAATGCGGTTCCGGGTTCGGATGCGCTCACGATGTTGGAAACGCCTGGTGACGCGGGCCGTGGCGGGGCTGTCCCACCGAAAGAGGCGAGCTGCTCGGAGCTGCGCCGCTGCCATTGTCGGTGCCCCTGTCCCTCCAGGTCCCTTTTCAGGGAGTCAGGGTGTGAGGACAGGACGCCCCACCACCGGAAAGCCACCAACGGACGGTTTCTGTTGACATTGCCGGTACGTGTCCGCCGCGAGCCCGCCGCGAGCATTTGGTACAGCGTCGTTTTACATATGCTGTGATCATCAGTAAAATGCTTCTTTGAGATATCCTGCAAGATGAAACGAGAAATTCATGCGCAAAACCACCTGAACTGGTATGCCTAGCCTAGACTGACACGACATGCATACAAGCTGCCTGAGTCACAAGAGCTGCCCACGACAGGGCCTCCCTGTGCATATACACTCAGGCAAGGCAACAACATCTACGTCTCTATTGGTATACAGCCCTGCACGCGTACAACAATACAAGAGCCATTCAGTGGCAGCCTCATGTCCGAGAGATGTGCTTGTGTGCAGGGCAACCTAGCCCCGCCAAGAGTCAAATCAACGGTCAGCACTGCAATGCCATGCCAGCATGACTCGGCACACACAACCTCTTCAGTACGGTATCATTTGGTCGGCCTGCAAGTGCGTGCAAGTCAGTCCGTCACCCAACCCCACCTGCCCAGTACCCCAAAGTCAATGCCAACCCGTCAATGCTGGGCCACGCACGCGGCCTGGCTGCAGGGGCGGTACTCGCCCCTCCTGCCGTACCTCACGGCAGCAGTGCATCCACGGTGCTGCCTGGCGCCTCATCTATGGCGCCCAACTCTGCTCAACTCCTTGCATGGCCAACTATAGCCAGTACGTCTGCGCTACCCACTCGCGCCATCTGGCACGTGGACGGCGCACCGCGAGACCCACGCCCGCATGCCTGAATCTCCCGCATGCTCACATAAGCCGGAGCCCCCGCCCGGGCACCACGCAGCGCACAGCCCAACGCACCATCGCATGCTGTAACTGCATGACCCAGGGGGGCAGGTTTGAGTTCTCAGCTGCTAGCACCCCCTCCCACCAGTGTTCCGTACCAGGACGCAGTGCCCCAACACGCAGCGTGCCCCAAGCCAAGCGCGCTCGTACGGCTTCGCCCGACAACAGGCAATCGAAATGCATTACTATTTTAGTCGCCCCACTCGCCCTGGCACGGAGCCAGCACACGGGACCACGCACAAAAGGGTTGCACAAGAAACCTCCAGCAACAGGCCGCCGCAAGAGAGGAAGCAGTCGCCTGTTACCAAGACCGCACCACCGCCCGTACCCCAAATGTCCCCGTTGGACCTCACATACTCCTGTATGGGACATTCCCTTCCACCCTCAGCCAACACACCGTCCGCTTGGTCGACGCTTTCCCAGCCCCCAAGCAAGATCCCGCTCCTGCCCCTGCCCCTAGATCTCGTAGTTGAGCACGAAGTCCACGCACTGGTCCATGTCCCTGACCGGCTCCTTGATCAGGTCGCGCTTAATGATGCGCGCCGGCACGCCCACCGCCACGCTGTGGCATGGGATGTCGTTCACCACCACGCTGCCCGCCCCCACCTTGCTGCCCGCGCCGACCACCACCGGCCCCAGCACCGTCACGCCCGCTCCCAGCAGCACACCGTGCCCGATGGTGGGGTGGCGGATGCCGCGGCCCGTGCCGCTGCCGCCCAGCGTCACGTGGTGCAGCATGGACACGTTGTCGCCCACCACGGCGGTCTCGCCGATCACCACGCCCGTGGCGTGGTCGATGAGGATGCCGCGACCCAGCTGCGCGGCGGGGTGGATGTCAACGTGGAAGGCCTCCGAGATGCGCGACTGAAACGCCAGCGCGAGGGCCTGGGGAGACACCAGGGAAGACACCAAGTCAGCCTTCGACACCGGCAACCACAGGAGCACGCACATCACCCCAGGGCGCAATCCTTAGATGCCGGGTTTGCCAGCCGAGTGCGCATGGGTGGTACGGAGCAAGGCCGCATGGGTGGTACGGAGGAGCAAGGCCGCATGCGTGTGTCACGCCGCCAGCTGCTGCGGAACGGGTTGCCCGGCTGTGCGGCCAGCTGCCTGCACCCTTCCCCGGCTCACCCGCCGCCCCTTGTGCCACAGCCAGTGCGCCACGCGGTGCGACTGCACCGCCTGGAAGCCCTTGAAGTACAGCATGGCCTGGCTGTACTTGTCGCAAGCAGGGTCGCGGTCGTACACGGCCTGCGTGTGGTGAGGGAGGCGTGCGGCACAAGGCGGCGTCAAGGAATGCGGACCCAAAAAGCGCAACGTGCCAGCACCCCATGCTCACGACGAGCAGACAGCCCGCAGCATTCGCACATCCCGCCAGTGCAACCCCAACCTTCACCAAGACACGACTGATCATGCGACATATAACTTGTTCTTGAAACGCTGGGAAGGCGTGCCAGGCTCGTCTCCCCCGCCCCCCCCTCAACACCTGCACCTCCATGCAGGCCGACTGTTTCCGATGGCCCTTTGCCACTCTGCGGGTACCCCCTCACCTGCAGGTCCGCCAAGCACGCGTCCATGAGCGAGGGGTCGTCCTCGTACGCCTCCTGCATCAGCCGCATGAGCTGCATGCCCAGCATGGTGGGGTTGGCCAGCTTGTTGCCCAGCAGGAAGGCCATGGAGCGCTCCAGGTTGGGGTGCGCCAGGATGGTCGAGTACAGGTTGGACGCGAGCGCGGGCTCCGAGGACTGCAAGGGGAGGAGCCATGGGGTGGGTGAGCACGGGAGTGAGGACGGGGTGTGGGAGGGGCGTAGGCTGACGGTATGGATGGCATGCAGGAGGCCCACAACGCAACAATGCAGGAGGCCCACAACGCATGCAAATGGGCGTTTACAGTACGGGACATGGTTGCTGTCGTAGGCGCAGTATGTGATAGTCATGTATTGTGTTATTTTGTTGTGAGCTGCTCACCGCGTCTAGCATGGCCTCCTCCCGGATGCGCTCCCACAGCTGCTCCCTTGACAAGTGGTGCGGCTGCGGCCGCCAGCCGCGGGAGGGGTGGTCCTCGTCGTTGCAGGGGCAGTCTGCGGAACGAGGGAGGACATCGACACAACTGAGACATTGCAGATATACATGAGGAACTGATGCAGGAAAGGGCATTCCGTCCTGGAGACGGAGTTCACGAAAAGCACTAGAACGGTTCGGTTAGTCGGTTGGGTTACCTAGGGCTAGATTTGGCCTGGCTTGGCCTCGCCGCTGCGAACTTTGGACTGTGTCAGCGCTTCTGGGAGACCAGCTGTCGAAGAGAAGATTACAATGCAACAGAACCGCGCTGTTGCGGTGCTTGCCGCTGTCCCGCCCGCTGCCCAACCGCCGTGTGCAGGGGACATGTCCCCGTGCCGACGCGAGCCCGTGCCATCGCCCACGCCGCCTGCTGCCACGCACCGTTTGCCCGTGCAAGGGATGGCTTCTCGTCGGCGGATGCAAGCATGAGTTGTTGGTTGAGCCGGGCCCGGACAGCCTCGAGCTCTTCGCGCTCCTGGGCGCTCAGGCGGGAGGCCATCCAGGACTTGTCAGGTGCCATTGTCCGCATTTGCCCCGTTAAGCACAAGTCGCGATCAGTTGTCCGCGAAGGGCAATTGCGACCTGCAGCGTTGCGGCGGGGGAACAGTCAAGGCCTCGAGGCCCTCAGGCCCGAAACGGGGGTTCGGGACGAGCTATCAGCGCCGCTGAAGGTCATCGGGCGAACATCTTACTTGTGCAAATGCAATTGTGCGTATGCCCAGCGCTTGCGCAGAGCGCCCAAATGCCGGCGTGTGTCGCGCAAGAACCACCACCTCCCGCCACAGCCTAGTCGCTCTTTGCAGCCACATTGATGCGTACCTGAAACAGGTGCTCTCCGGAAAAATACATTTCTTGTGTTGTTGTAAGGTCGCGAGGTGCTGGCCGCTCCGTTCTCCGTCTGCGAGGGAAGCCGCTGCGTCCACGCCATGGACTGGTTCCTAGCTGCGCTACCTGATAGTAATAATCTTATATAGATGATTGGTACCGATGCAAGGCCGCTCTAAGCGAATGTGTGGTTTAGTGTCCCAGTCGCGATTGAACTGGTGTTGCGCCTTTGGCTATGGCGTCATATAATATGTGTATAGGACCCAGGAAAGCTTCCCGACGACCAGGCAGCCGGCCGCACTACGTTGCGCCGGGCGGGGATGACGCACTGACCTGAAAACGTAATGCTGTGCATGGGGCGTGTACGGCGCAGAGGACGGAGGGCCTGGGGGCCAGCAACCACCAAAAGCGCTCGATACCGTTGGACCTGACTTGCAGGCTCAGGACAACCGCCTGGACAGCCAAGATGGCCAGCGGGGGCGGTTGCAGGGTGAGGATGTCTCGCGAGCCCAGTGCGACAAGCAGCAATTCGGTTTCATGGCGGCAACCGTACAAACTTCTTGTACCGCAAGCAACAAAAACAGATTTTGTTTCAGGGCCCAGCCCGGGGCCCTTTCCCCGTAAGCCTGTCCCTTAGGTCTCTCACCACGACGCAACCGGCGTAAGCGGCGCGGCCCACCCGGACCCCCAAAACGTATCCTTGCACACGCTCCTGCACTTGCACACCCCAAGCCAAGCACCACCCGCCACAGTGCCTCCGCGCCGATACACGCTGCTAGCTTCCGCAGCCCGCTGCCACGACCTCCCCGCGCTGCGCACACCTACACCCTCACCGCCATCCTCACCGTCCTCCCCGCTACTTCCCCCCCCCCCCGGGCCCCCGTGCTGCCAGTCGGATGTCCCGGTCATCGACCTAAGCCTACCCGAGGAGGAGGCTGCGCAACAGGTCCGCGCCGCATGCACACACAGCGGCTTCATGTATGGTGGGTGGCGGCAAGGAGGGATGCGGGTGGTTGCAGGAGCGGGGTCTGGGTGGAGGGGGCGGAGTTGGGTGCGACTTACTGGGGCGGCTGGTGTTCCTTGCCTCGCACAAGGCTGCAGGCTCAGCAGCTGCTCTCCCAAGGTCGTCTCGTAAGCGTGGCTGTTGCTGCTGCTGCTGCTGCTGCTGCTGCTGCTGCTGCCACCCAGACAGCGGGCATGCACCCTTCGCCCCGTGGACCATGCTGCACGTGGTGTACCGTGCCGTCAAAGCACCCCCCGAGAGCTCATCCCCGACGAGCGCAGCTTGTGCAACGTGCAGTCTCTCGTGTGTAGCATATCCTCCAGCCTCGGCCCTTGCCTGCACCGGGTTGCAATGGTTCTCGGGTCGTCGTTGCCCGTTGCTGCCAAATGTGGCGTGGCTCTGGCGCCTGGGGAACGAGCATACCGTGCCGGGCGTTGCCCCCAACCCACCTAGGGCGACGGTTGCTGACAGGCGTTGCTGGGCCCTTGCGCCTGGGGAATGCTAGCACACAGGGCCGGGCGTACACAGGGCCGGGTATTGCCCGCTACCCACTGCGGCGACCTGACCGTTCTGATGCCCCCGGAACAGCAAACAAACCCGGCCCCCCCAACGCACTCAACGGTCTGCCTGTCCTGTGTTGTCTGCCTGTCCTGCATCTGCCCTTTGTGTCCGTCCGCCAACCCACTGCGACATTGTTCTCAAGTGGCAGTGAAGCTCCGTGCGTCCTTGCCCCTGCACCTGCTCTGTTGCCCCTTACCCCGCCGTTACCACACGCCCACCAGCCAGTGCGCCTGGCACGTGGTGTTGCCATCCAGTGTCGGCCGCCCGCCACTGGCTGACAGTGTGGTGCGCTCCGCTGGTCTGGGGCACCCCTCAGCACAGCCCCCAACCTGGCAACCCATTCTGGCCATCTGACTGCACCATGGGGCCCCGACTCCATGCACTCTGGCTCTCCGCACACCCATCACTCGCGAACCGCTACCCCGCTACACCTTTGGGACCGATCAACAGCCCCTCCGCGGGGTATACCAACACATTGCGCCGTGCACCGCGCTCCCCTTCTGTCCTCCCTGGCGGGGCACATCCCCTGCTCCAGCCTCCTACCACGCATTTGCCTCGAGGCCGACCCCCTTGCTCTCAACCCGACACCCGCTCGGCAGTTTGCTGGGTTGCAGCCCGCTTTCGTCCTACCTAAGTTGTCTCTTTGCCCTCTGCCACCAATTTGGATGGCAACCCCTTTCCATCCCCTACACCGCTCCCCCTCTCCCGCTCTGCTCGCCCCTCCAGTGTCCCAGCACGGCGTGCCGCAGTCCCTCATCGACGACACCTTCGCGCAGCAGCGGGCGCTGTTCGGCCTGCCGATGGAGGACAAGATGCGGTTGCTGCAGAATGACAAGAACAGGGGGTACACGCCGTTCAGGGTGAGAGGGCCGGGCAGGGACAGTTTGGGTGAGGGGTACGTGGGCACACGCCGTATCAGGGTGAGGTGCGGGGCCGCGGGGACGGGGAGGTTCGGTACGGGTGACAAGCCGTTGCAAGGTGAGAGGTGCATACCGGGGCAGGTTGGGGAGGGGAACAGGGGGAACAGGGGGCACACGCCGTCCTGGGTGTAACCGCAAGTGCGCGCACATCAGGGGTTGTACCGGCACTTCGGGTCCGAACCGCCCCCAGGGGAGCCACGCGTGTGGTACGATGTTCGCAACGCCCCTGCCGCTGGATGCATGGCAGACGGCACGGCCAACCCACCCCAACTGCCCGACGCCTTGTAAGCAGTTTACATTGAATCGCCTTCTTCTGGTTGCCGACCGAACGCGCTGACGGTTGCAGGAGGAGACGCTGGACCCCCCACGCCAGCGGCACGGTGATACCAAGGTCGGCACTGGCAGCGTGTGGGCGGGCAAGAGCAGGTGCATCTGCGTTGCTGTCTAGATAGAGGAGCCACCCGCAGGCGTAGGGAGCAGCTGCGTTGCATGCTAGGTAGGAAAGCCACCTGCAGGCAGGAGGGAACAGCCCAACAGAGGCAGCTGCGTGGCGGCCTTGCCATTGGGCAGCGTGGTTTTGGTGTGATCGCCGCAAGCTAATGCGGTGGGGGAGACATGCTTCCGGAACATCATGACCGGTCGGGCCTGGCTGACCTGCAAACTCGCAACATTTGCGCTGCACGGCCGCGCTCCCGCAAGGGCACCTTGTGCATTGGCCTGTTGCCAACTTGATGACTTGCTCTTTGTTGCACTGCAGGAGGGCTTCTACTTTGGCCGGGAGGTGCCAGCTGACGACCCAGAGGTGTGACCGGGGGAACAGCGGTCTCAGGCTGGGCTCTGGAAGGGGACCAAAACTGTGAAACCATACATATACAGTCTGAGGAAAGGGCACCACATTGAAGTCCCACAGGGTGTCGGACAAAGGGGGGTCCGCCATACCGGTTTGGTGGTCCGCCTTACGGCAATGGAGGTGGAGGGAGTTGTACGGGAGGGCTGTCGTGGGGCAGTGCTGTGGCGGGCCTTGCCACCCATCCAGGGCCATGGCTGCTGGGAAACAATGTGCATGCGGGCACGCGGCGTGTGCAGGGCGCATGCCGCCTCCTCGCAACCCACAGCGCACACCGAACGTTCCTCCCACGCCTGCACCCGTGTGTGCATGTGGCGGTGGGGCACACCGCCAGCAGCTTTGCAGTGGTGCGGCCGCTCCCCTCCGGCGGCTCGCGTGCAGGCACCAGCATATTCGCGTGGTTCCCTGAACTCCGTTCTTCGCGTTATCCCTGCTGCCGCCCCCCCCCAGGCCTCCAAGCCCCTGCACGGCCCCAACCAATGGCCCGACCCCGCGCTGCTGCCCAGGTACCGCGAGGTGGGTCACATGCCATGTAGTACATGCCGTACGCTGCATGCCGTACGCTGCATGCAGTACGCTGCATGCAGTACGCTGGTCATTCAACTCACAGGGTGCCGGGGTTGTCGCTGCACTGTTACCAGCTGCGGGGCTAGGCTGTGCATCCACAAGGGTCCAACGGTGCGGGTAGGCACGCGTGTGTTGGTGGAGGGGCGTGGGTATCCCCAGGTTGAAGCGCTTCCGCAGCGAGCAGGGTATTTCCTTTTGCCAAGCAGGTAGGTCTATTGTACACACGTTTCCGCCCCCGTACCGCCTCTGTGCTCGCAACACCCACCGACGCCCGCCGTACTGCCGCCGTACGGCATGTAGGTGACGTGGGCGTACTACGAGGCGCTGTACGGCCTGGGCATGAGGTGGGCGAGGGAGGGCGAGGGAGGGCGGCGGGGGACGGGGCCGCGGTCCACGTGTGGATGGCAGGCATGCGTTGCTTTAAGCACGTGCAAGCGGCCAACCAACAATTAGATGTAACCGTCACGGTTAGCACCTTAGCCTCGCAGCACCTTGCACCGTGCTCGACGTATGACTCTGGCGCTCCCTGCACCTGCGCCACATGCCAACCGAGCAGCTGCTGTGGTGCAACCAACTTTGCACTCTCCACTCCCCACTAACTACTAACCACCCTCCTCGCCGCTCCCCGGCAGTCACGCCACACACCCCTTGCCTCCCTCCTCCCTTCCCAACCCCCTGCCCCTGCTCCCCCAGGTGCAGATTCCGGTGCTTTTCTGGCGCCTTACACGGTTTCCTCGCATTCACGCGTGCCCCTGCTCCCCCAAGGTTTATTGCGACACGTGGCGCACGCTGACATCAAATCACTTCGGTAACTCCCCGCACCCCCAACCTCAACCCCACCCCAACTTCATATCAACATCGTCGAGCTGCAGACTACGCCTGTCTTCCGACCTCCTGACCCATCCCTACCCCTGCCACCCCTTGCCTCCGCAGGCTGCTGCGGCTGCTGTCCCTGTCCCTGGGCCTGCCCGCCGACCACTTCGCGCCCTCCTTCACCCACCCCATGGTGGCTCTGCGCCCGCTGCACTACACGGCCGAGGTGTCCGACCCGGGGGCGGGCGTGTTCGGGGCAGGTGCGGCGGCGGAAGTGGTGCGTCGCGGCCAAACAACACTTGATGCGGGCTCTAAGGAGTGCTGCTATGGTGAAGGGCACAGTACAGCGATGGCAGCCGGCCTGTGTGCAGATATCGGAACACGGCAGGCTCCAGCCACTCATCCACCTCACCGTCCCAGCGGTTTGTTGCTCCCACACCCACGCTCATACCCACGCCCACACTGTGCTCCACCACTCTCCACACCCCAAGGCGCGCACTGCGACTACGGCATACGGCGTACAGGCCATACTTGCAGATAGCGGACCACGACAGGCTTCAGCCACACGGCAACCACACCAACACGTGCCCCCTCCCTTGTTGTCCCACCGCCTACCCCTCTTCCTCCCCAAAAGGCGCGCACTCCGACTACGGCTTGCTGACCATCCTGGCCACCGACGACGTGCCGGGGCTGCAGGTGGGAGCTGGGGGGAGGGGTGGGGGTGCGGCGCGGGCCACGAGGCCCATGCATCGAACGACAGCGTGCAGCCCCTGCCACTGCCCTACCTTTCTGCGATGCCATCGTGCTGCCGCAGGCCAAAGACTCTATTCTTTAGCAACACAGGTCGAGAGTTCAACGGATCCTGCTTATTGTTGCTCCCTGCTTTTTGGCCCTTCTTGGGGCTCCCTGCAGATCTACCTGCAGGATGGAGACGAGGCAGCAGCGGCGGCGGCGGCGGCGGAGGGGCAGGGGCAGGGGGAGGGGGCAGGCCCTGCCGCGGCAGACGGTGGGCCTGCCGCGGCGGCTGACGGCCCCCGGCGCGGCGGCCGCTGGGTGGACGTTGCGCCGCTTCCGGGCACCTTCATCATCAACCTGGGCGACATGCTGGAGAGGTGAGGCGGCGTGGGGTATGCAGGTAGTGCACATAGGGAGCGTGCTCGGGGGCAGGCTTGGAGGGGGTACCCGCAAAGCGGCAAAGGGGAGGGGAGCAAGGGGAGCAGGGAGCAAGGAGGGGAGGGGTACCTGACCTTGATGCCACTTTGTTTCTCCGTCCGGGACCCGTCTGCCTACCACCTCATCGTTGTAGTTCCCAATTTTCCGTCCCCACTTGCCCCCTTAGAGTCTGTTGCTAGGGTCCTTGCAGTGCTGTGTACTTGCTCCTCCTCCTCTAGTAAGAGGTGGAACAGCTGGCTGTACCGCCCCACGAGGTTACAGAATGTATTTTAGTACCGCGCCGCTGTGTAATGTGATTGGTCAATCGTAAAACGTATCGTTATGCTCCTACAACAGTTTTCTGCCCCCCTCCCCAGGTGGACCAACGGGCTGTACCGCTCCACGCTGCACCGCGTCATCAACACGTCGGGCAGGGAGAGGTGGGCGCTCACCACAGACGCGTCTGACACCCGTCTGTCGCATGGCATGCAACACGTGGCGCACGGCATGTCAACACGTGGCGCACGGCATGCGGCACGCGGCATGTGGCGTGTGCGCACGGATCAGGGCCGAAACGGGGCGGAGGGCAAAGGCGTGGGCTGCATTGTGCCCACGTAACCACTCCAGGAAAGCAAAGGACGTAGGGAGGAGAGCACCCGTGGGTTGGGCGCAGCCCACCCGCCAGCACATGAAGGCAACACAGCCCCTTCCACTCCGCATTGACCTGCCAGTAGCTCCATCCCACGGCGCGCACGCGGCCAAAGCACACATGCCATGTTGTCATTGCGGTCTAGTGCATGCTTCAAGCATGTGTTGTACTGTCCTCACCGCATGCCGTACGCAGCCTACGTGCTTGCTGCCACCCTTGCCGCCACCCTTGCTGCCACCCTTGCCGACACCCTGCCGCCCTGCCGCCCTGCCACCCTGCCACCCTGCCGCCCTGCCACCCTGCCACCCTGCCACCCTGCCACCCTGCCACCCTTGCCGACACCCTGGCTGACACCTTTGCTGCCACCTCTGCTGACATCCCATGGATGACACCGCGTGCTCCGCCACCACGCCTCCCCCCCAGGTACTCGATTGCCTTCTTCTTCGAGCCCAACTTCGACACCCTGGTGGAGGCGCTGCCCTGCTGCTGCGGCCCGCATCGCCCGCCGCGCTACCCGCCCACCACGGCGGGGCAGCACCTACTGGACAAGTACGCGCAGACGCACGCGGGGTACGCTCCAGGGGAGGCCCACGTGACGGCGTAGCAGAGAGGCAGGGCGGCCAGGCAGGGGTAGACGCAGGCGCTGGGGGATTGCGGGAGACGCAAGCGGTGGGGTAGCACCGAGGCGAGGCCGCGTGCACCTGCGTTCACACACTGCCGTACAGTGGGCGGTCACAGTACGGAACGCACGCGGGGTACCAGGCGCCGGGGGCGGCCCTGGTGGCAGGGGAGGCCCAGGCGCAGGCAGCGGCGTAGCGGACAGGACACAGGACCGCTTGCATGCAGTGCCGTGTACGGCGATGCCAGTCAACTCGGCCAGTCCGGGACGTGAGCAGCACATGCGGTACACCGTGTGTGGTACCACATGCATGTTTGGGTGCACACCGGGTGCCATGCGCAGGCCCAGTCGGCGAAGCTACGAATGCTACGAGGCCTGGGCGATGGCTTACAGGGCTTTCTGGCCTTGATGGACACCCTCGAGGCTGAAGTGGTGTGCATACAGATGGGTACAGGGGCAAGGCTGGTCATGTCCTTTTTAGCACGGGCAATGAATAGGTGCACTTGCATTTGCGCTGGATCCAGCGCACGACGTGATTGACGCTATGGTTCATAGCTGGCCCAGCGGTGCAGCCGCAGCTCCATGGCGCACCAGCTTGCATAGTCCCAAGCAATCGATGCATGCAAGGGTCGATACGGTGTGCTGTATAAGTGAGGGCCCTGTGGGTGTGCGGCAGCGTGGGGCGTTGTGGGAATCTGCTGTGCATCGTTGCTGACAAGCTAGCTCATCCCTTGGATGCATTAAGTCGGAAAAGGCTGCGTCGGAGCGGTGCAAACGCTGTCCATGGTACGTTGAGATACTGTTGCGGTACAGTGGCAGTGCAAGTGTTGTGGTAGGAGGAGATGTGGTAGGATCAGGGGAGATTCCTCACCTGGGTAGGATGTGCGCCAATAATGAGCGTACCCTAGCTACCTACAAGTAACCCATTTGAACCCATGCTGGTGCGCCATGTGTGTTGATGCTGTCCCACATGACCAGGGCAGTATTCCAGTACGCATGAATGTTTGCTTACTGATCTGATGCCGTACCGCTCCGGTCCCGTACGGTACGGTAGTCCGGGATGCCATGTAATGCCTACGTATGGCTTTGCGGGACGCTCAGAAGTGTCGTCTGGGTCGTGATCAGTCTGGATCAGTGCATACAGTGACGCTGAAGTGGATGGAGAGCCGTAAAGTGCCTATGCAGAGAAGCCCCCTGTCTGCGATGGGATCGGTATGGCCCCCAACGGTTTGCTGGCTCCTCCCTCTGTTCCTTTCTAAGGGAATGCAGTGTGTTATGAAGCGGTCTTGCGATTGCGCATCCGCGCTTTCTTTCAGATTCACAACCATGGTTTGAGCGGTGGACCAGTAAGGATCGTATTCCCCCACTCCATTGGCGCCTGGGGAAGGGGTTCCCCCATCATTTACCTCATTTATGGCGGGCATGCGACCGTTGTCACTCGGCTGCTAACCCACGGACACCCACCTGCAAGCCTATCACCTCTGCTACTGTGAGGTTGTACGTGCGTGTGTGAGATTTCACGGCTGCTGCGCTGCCTGGGCCCTACGTGGCGGTTCGCGTTGCTTATGGAGGATTGTCTTGGTGCCCCTCTGCCCCTCTGCCCGCCCTCGTGCCACTTTGCCTGATGGCTGGGTGTGGTCCGGCACCCTGACCGCAAGCAGTCCCCCATATGCAGCTAAGCGAGATGGACCTCAATTAATGGGTATGTAGCGGGTGGAGAGTGCCGGGGTCACACACAAACCAGCGCTGGTGTCAGGGCGTGGGCCCAACCACCTGGGGAAGGTGGGCGCCGCGGGAACACGAGGAGCACCTGATGAGGAAGGCAGCAGTCCCCAAGTTGTCACGCGGTAAGGTAGACTGAAATCAGCAGCAAAATCGTTCTCGAAACATGTGGTCAATACATCGACCATCCATGTCTTCATGCACAATAAAAAGGAAATGGCGGTTGGAACATTTGGTGCCGTATAGCGTTCGACTTCGACGCCGAACACGCAATTGATAACGCCATGAACGCTAGCGTGCAGCATCACGCTTCATTTGATTCTTTTACTCTGTATTCGTTGTAGTGGTTCTGTGCAGCGTAGCAACCTCGACAAGTTACCTCCTGTTACACCCTTTCTCCGGCAGGGAGCGATTGACCTTTTGCAGTTGAGTCCTAACCTATTGGCCTGCTACAAAGTGTCAGCTACCATGGCGCTTGCAGCGCCTTGCTCTGGGACCGGGGGCTTGAGAGTCGACAATAAGCTGACGTCTACTACGCATAAGGCACCCCTTGTAACAGCCATTTCAGCATCCTCGAATAAGCTTCCCACACTGCAAGAGTCCCCGGAACCCAGCCGGGAGGCCTCCCCAGCCCGAGGCCGGCCTAACAGGGGCCTAAGCAGCAACGAGCTCGTAGCTGGCTGCACCAGCAACCTGGCCACAGTCGACTCTTCTGATCCTGAGCTAAGTGGCAGCTTGTCACCTGGCTTCAAGGCAGAAGTTGGACCTGCCCCTCCTCCGGTGAACCCGCTCGGGCCTTGCCCGTCCTTCGCTGAGCAAAAGGGGACAAAGATGATATGGTAAGCGCCTTTGCAAATCGTCCTCGGGCTAGTCTTGTCATTTGGCGAAGGCGATGGTACATAAGCGTTGCGAGGGTAGCCGCTCAGTTGGCGTTCGCCACAATAAAATACTCTCTTTCTTCCCACAGGCTTGACCGCCATCCTACTCTGTGCAGCATCCTCTCCTGGCGGGCCAGCGACGGGGAGGCCGCGGCCGCGGCAGCAGCAGTTGCAGAGCAGCAGGCCGCGCAAGCCTCGGCGGAGAAAGACACCGATCTCAGCGGATACCTGCCGTCATGGGAGATATGCCGGTGAGCATACTGCTATTGTGCGCGACAAACAACAGACAGCGCGCAACAGCCGAGCAGCAACGCTCTCACACTTGCAGAGGGTGCGGCGCTCGGCCTGGTCTGACGGGGCGGTAGCCTCCCCTGTCAGTCGCCGTGGGGGCCCCTCACAGCGGAAACCTCTCACACGTGTTGCGCAGCACCACAGCCGCCCTTGTTTCACCGCCTGCACCTCCCTCCCTCCTTGAATTCACGATGTTGCTGCCGGCTCCCATGCTAGCCCCCACACCTCCCCTCTCCTCCCCCCCCCCCGCCAACCCTCAGGAGCCCCCTGTGGACCCAGGTGGAGGGCATTCTCCTGCAGCAGCTGCAGCAACAGGAGGTGCAGCACGAGTCGCACCTGGACGCGCCCCAGCCCCACCCTCAGCCCTCCCCTTCGCCCTCATGCGCGCCGACTCGGCCTCATCCGAGCCCCCGACCCCCACCGCCGCCCCCGCCCCCGTCCCCGGCCCCTCCCTCACCGGCGCCTCCTCCGTCCGCCCCGCACCCCCCATCCCCAACGGCATGGGCCCCCTAGCGCTCTCCCTTACCCCCTCCATCTCCTTCTCCTTCCGCAGCGGCCTGTCCAGCATGCGCCGCCAGAGCTCCGCCCGCAAGAGCGCCTCCCTGCACGACCCCATCCACTCCCACCCCAGCCGCGCCGCCTCCGACGCCCCTGCTGCCACCCCCTCCCCCCTCTCCGACGCCGTCTCCGCTGTCGCTTCCGCCGCCAACACCATCGCCTCCAGCCTCACCAGCTGCTTTCAAACCCACCCCTCCCCCTCCCCCGCCCCCCGCGAGTCCTCCGACCTGTCCTCATCCCTCAGCGCCGAGCAGCCCTCCTCCTCCTCCTCCTCCTCCTCCGCCGCCGCTGCTGCTGCCGCTGCTGCTGCTGCCACGTCACAACCCGCCTCCTCCCCCAGCCCCGCCGCGCACCCGCTGGCGGTGGCGGCAGCCAAGGTGCTGCGCCAGCACGCACAGGGCACCGGCCCGCACAGCCTGATCACGTCTGCGGTGGTTGAGGAGTTGCTGGAGGTCACCAGCAGCAGGTCGCTGTCCTCCATCCCCACGCAGCCCATCAAGCCGCTCAACCTGGTGCTCGAGTCCATCGACGAAGCAATCACCTTCAACCGAGTGCAGGTAAGCGTCTTCGTCTTTTTGCTGCACGCGTGCTAATTATATTAAAGCTGCGCATCACGCCATGGTTCCAGGCTCGAGTTACTTGCGATGTATGCAGTAAGGACAGCAAAGGGAAAGCGAGGGTGCTCCCTCGTGGTCAACTGACAGGTGCCCCGATGCTGCCCAACTGCCCCGGCTGCAGGGCACTGCGGTGCGTGCCGCCACCGCCGTGGCCGCCAGCGTGGCCCTGGGCCCCGACGCCCCCCGGGAGCAGCGGCGGGAGCTGCAGGGCCGGCTGCGCGCGTGCGTGGCGGGCGCCAGCATCATGTGGTTCCTGCTCAACGTGCACAGCATGACGGACAGCCTGGTGGGTTAACGTGCACAGCATGAGGGACAGCCTGGTGGGTTGACGTGCACAGCATGACGGACAGCCTGGTGGGTTAACGTGCACAGCATGACGGACAGCCTGGTGGGTTAACGTGCACAGCATGACGGACAGCCTAGTGGGTGCGGGCGCGGTTGGGGGTGGCTGAAGTGCGTGGGTTCCAATGGGCGGGGAAGAGGTAATAAGAGACGCAACGAACGAGGAAGAGGTAGTATAGGGTTGCAACGGACGGGGGAGCGGTGACAAGATGCGAAGCGTGCAGCACCGCTGAGTGTGCACAGCCGCTGGGTTGATTGGGTGATATGCAGCAACGTGCGCGCATGCCAGCAGCCTCCACCCCTGCCTCCACCCATGTCCATCGTGCTCACCCTCTGCCCCCGCTGCCCCACCCCCTGCCCCTGTTCCCCCAGGCGCACGTTGACTTCAACGCCAACTTCCTGGTGTCCGCCCGCACGGTGCTGGATGTGGTGGGCAGCGGGCCCAGCCTGATGGAGGCGTGCAAGGACCTGCTGCACATGGGCGTGGCGGTGGGGCTGGGCGTGGGCAACAGGGCGGCAGGGCAGCACTGAGCGGGAGCGGGAGGAGGCGGCGGAGGCGGAGGGGTGCCATGGCGCATTGGAGGCCGATGGAGTGGCGGTGGGGGGCTGGGCTGGGCGGTACGGATGAAGCTGCCGTGAGTACGGTATGGAGATGAAGGAAGGAAGGACGGGAGGAAGGGAAGGTGGTGCTAGGAGGCGCCGGGCGGCACCTGTTGTAGTGCGAGACATGCAATTGGCAGTAGGTGATGGGAGAGGCGGGGGTAGCGGTGGCTTGGTGGTTAGGTGCTCGCAACAGGCTCGGCGTTTCTCGGTGTTGCTTTCGGCTGTCGTATGTTTGCACGTGGTGAGCTTCGCGTCAAGTGGCAGGCCGCTGGAGACAACTGTGGTGCCATGATTATGGTTTCAAGCAAGGAACGCCAGTGTTGCGGACGTAAGAGGCGGATTCGTGTCTGAAGTGAATGCATCGCAGCGGTCCCTTTCATATCACTGCGCCAGGAGGCCTGAGGGCTTTCGTGAGTCCTTTTTACCATGGCGGCGGTAAGTGCGCGAATGTACGAAGATACGCAGGAAGTGCATGTTGATGGGGCTTGCCTACAGCACACATGTGTTATATCTAAGACCGGGAAGGACCGGGTAGTAGGGGTAAGCGTGACGGCAAAGGTCGTGTGGTACCTCATGTGTGCCCGTAAGAGAAACTGTGTACTATGACGGAGTCCCCCCTCGTTACCACACATGCAACAGTGACTCGAATGGTGCCGTACGCATGCATGTAAGGTTTGTGCATATATGCGGACTGAGATTTCGTACACTCCTGCGTGGGCCTCGATACACATGCTGTGCTGCTCGTACGAGCTTCTTGTGCGCGGGTTGGGCTCCTTTACATTGGTTTCGGGGCATTGGTGTTGATCATTTCTGTTGACGGTGACCGCAACCGGCAACCCGGTGTAACACCAACGCTGACTATGCCCAACTGCTCGCAACCCGACTGCACATGCTGGGCTAGGAACCAGGGGAGACCCTGCTAGGAACTTGGAGGTGGCTGGTGAGAATGTGCCGTACAGTGCACGAGCGCCTTGCAACCTCCAACCTCCAAGCTCCACACGGGCCTCAGCAGCTCTCATGCAGCTCACCAGCCGTCCGCCTGAAGGCCTTATGGCCGACAACTTGAACAGTCCCACGTCCAATGACTAGTCATGTGGATAGGCATAACAGCCCAGCCTGAACCGAGTCTCGGGGGCTAGTGGCCAATAGCAAACTGCCACCGTTCGTCAGACCCCTCACGCATCTACCTCAGGGTTGGTCCTAAACGCACGCTATCCTAGCCCTATGTCACCCAGCCTGACCTGGCCCCCGTGCACAGCCGACACGTTGTCACTACGGAAGCTACCTCCTCACGCCTCTGCCCGCCGACCCCCACCGCCCCATCCAGCTGCTGTGGTACCCCCACCGCCCCATCCAGCTGCTGTGGTACCCCCACCGCCCCATCCAGCTGCTGTGGTACCCCCATCGCGACTAACGCCCAACACGGTCCCCCCATCTTCCACGCGCCAACCCCCGGCTACGCATTGCCGTACACGCGGTCGCACGCCCCTGGCATACCATCCACACACCAACGCAGCCCCATTATGTTGGTGCACCACTACAAACACTACCATCCTCGACTTCTTGAGGGGAGCGGGGGCGCCGACCCGCATGCCCAATACCTAGTCATGGTCGCTGCCGCCTCCCCCGATCGCCGCACCAAGCTGCTGTGGAACCCCGACCGCGCCTTACACAACTTCCACACGCCCCATGAACAACCCCGACTACGCATCATTGTGCATGCCCTTCATGCTTGTGTAACAATATGAGCACTCCATGAAGGGACTCTAGAGGGCGACCTGCGTGCCCGCATGCTAGTTCATGGTTGCTGCCGCCTGCTGCGGCTGTGGGTCGGGCAGGCGGCGCGCCAGCAGCTCCTCAACGCGGGACACCACCTGCAGCCAGCAGGTGCGACATGACGCACTCAGTTGTGCGTTAATACACACATGACAGGATTGCTGCAAGGCTGCGTCGGGTAGGGACACCACCTGCAGCCAACAGGCAAGGCGGCCCACGACACACGCACACGCGACCACGGGCATGTCCCCATGACGGCCGGCTGCCCCACCTTGTCCGCCGTGACCGTGTGGCAGGGTCCACGCACATGGCCGTAGGGACTCGTTGGCACACACTCGCGCACACGCCACCCTGCCGGCCGTCTGCCCCATCGCTCTGCCCCACCTTGTCCGCTGTGGACCGTGCTGCCAGGTCCACAGACACGACGCACGCACACGCGACCACGGGCACGCCCCCATGCCAGCCAGCTTCCCCACCACGATCCCCCACCACTCTGCCTCACGTTGTCTGCTGTGGGCCGTGCTGCGGGGTCCACGGAACATGATGCATGCACGCACGGCCCCATGTCGGCCGGCTGCCCCACCACTCTGCCCCACCTTGTCTGCTGTGGGCCGTGCCGCTGGGTCCACGGCCATGGCGGCAGTGACCAGGGCGTGCAGCTCGGGCGGGTAGGCGCGGGCGGGGGGCCGAGGCCAGCAGATGGAGCAGCTGCGAGAGGCGGGGCAGGGCGCAGGGCGTAAGGTGGCGGTTGAGGATGGCTAGGTTGGAGGCATGGGGACTTCTCAGGATCCTAAAAGCTGCGGCAGCGTGTGTGTACGTGTGGTGCTTGTAGAGGACTTCAGGAGGTCACTGCGTCATGCCCCCACACCTCCCGTCGGTGCATACGGTACGCGAAGGGTTGCCAGGTCAGTCCTCTGGACGCAGTCGCACGCGCCCTGGACGCCCGGTCGCTGCTCGCTGGAGGAGGCTAGTCAGTGCTTTCCACCCAGAGCTGCTCAAAAACATCCCGACCTCCCGTGTTGCCTCTCCCCCCCAGTGTGTATAAGGATGTGGTGAGTGGAGTGGAGTGGAGGTACAAACGCATATCCTAGAGCGAAGGTAAGAGGACCAGACCGGAGGCTGCTCACTTGAGCGCCGCCAGCGCCAGGCTGCCGCCCGCTGCGTGCATGGCCCGATGGAAGGGCGGCTCCCCGTACATGAGGTGGAAGAGCGTTGCGCCCAGGGCCCACACATCGGACCTGGCAAGGGGGCGACCAGCGGTCAGGGGTAGTTTTACCATGAGCGATTTGTCAAACACACAAAGTTGCAGGTCGGTAGATTCCAATGCATAGCCGTACGTGAGGTGAAACAGGATGGCGGCCAGGGCCCACATGTCGGACCTGACGGGCGCGGCACGTGCCGTCATCGTGTGTCAAGCAGGGGTGCCTCGCTCTGCATGCCGCCCACGATGTCTGTGTGTTGCAGGCAATGCACCTGTACAGGTACTGTGCGGTACACGGCCCTGTCCTGAACACTGCACTGGATGCTGTACTGGACACTGAACAATCACTGTGCTACACGCGTGCACGGTACACCGTACTGTACATGTGCCGCACCTGGCGTAGTCGAGCGTGGCGCCGTGGGGTACGTCGAAGAGCTCGGGGGCGCGGTAGGGGGCGGAGCAGTGCGCCTGGGGGTGGGTGGGGGAAGGGGAGGGAAGGGCGGTAACACCATGGGCCCAGCGCTGAGCGTATGGCCGGCGAGGTGGTGCAGGACTACATCCTGGTTTCTTCCTTCCCGCCCACCCTCACCCCACCAAGCCGTGTGCACACATCTCCTCATCCAACACGCAAGGTGCGATGCCAACCCGGCCCCCCCTGCCCTCGTGCACGCGCCGCCTCACCCGAGACCCCCGCCACCACACACACACACTGGACACTGCAGTGGGTCAAACTTTTATCGCGACATGTACAGCTATTTGGGGGCGGGAAGGTGCCTGGTGATATGCTCTGAGCTGTGGTGATGCCTCAAGAGTAAGGCCCTGCGCGTGGCGTCTTGGCTCCTCTTGTAGGTCTGACCGCCACACCCCACACCCCACCACGACGACTTACAGGAGGCTTCGTGCGCCTTCCTACCACAGGACCCCACACCCCACACCCGTACGATACGGTATAGCAACAGCAACCATTCGAACTTACGCGTCCTCCTGCAGCTGCAGTGGCAGCCACCAGTCGTTCAAGCCAAAAACAGGTTAAGAGCAAGACACGCTTCCAAGCAGTGATACCGCCAAGCAGCCCCCACCTCCGCGTCCTCCTGCAGCTGCAGCGCGTTGCTGCGCCCCGCCACCTCCACGCAGCGCGGCCGGGCGCTGCCAAAGTCCATCAGCACGATGCGGTACCTGCGTGGGGGGACGTGGGTGTGGGCGAGGAACGGATGGTGTATTGCGCACAGCACCAGAGCCAAGCGGCGGGCAGCCGGCCCCTTACGAGTGCTCAGGGAATGAGGCCCTCCAAGTCCACACAGCGGTCAGCTGTGCTTCGCTGGTCGGTTCAACCGCCTGTGGGCAACACGCGTCGGGGCGGCAAGGCGTCCTGCCCAACACAATCCATGCCCGTGCGTCGCCAGCTGGCCGCAGGTGGCGTAATGCTGTCAACCCCAGGACGCTCCACTGCAGCTGCCTTTGCCCTAGGCTAAGCAGCACGGAGTAACCGTGATGTGCTTACCTCCAATCAGCGTCCCTGTCGCCGCCGTTGCCGCTCCCCACGGCTGACGCCGAGAGCCCTGCCTCCAGGTCGAATACAGGCCTATGCGGCCGCTGCCCGGCTCTGCCGGCGGCTGCCTGCCCCGCCCCGGAGGCCGCCGCATGGTGTAGGTTGGTGGCGATGAGGACGTTGAGGGGCTTGATGTCCCTGCATGGGGGCGGTTGACGTCGGTTGACAGTTGGTCGGTTTGCAAGGCAGTCAAGAGGAAATCGCCGGAGAAGCGGTGGTGGTGTTTGTGCGGGCGCAGATGCTACTGCACTTGGTGAGCTTGGCTGCGTTTGGTGCTTGGTGCTTGGCGTGCCACACCAGCAGCAGCCACGTGTCAGTCCACGTGCCATGCCGGCTGCATGGGGTGTGACCCAGCGGCGCGCAACCCACTCCCTCAACCCCGGTGCCCACACCACGCATCCTCCCCCCCAAATGGACCACCCCGCCTGGGGCCCACAACCCCCTCTCCTGCCCTGCTGGCCCCCACCCGCGCCCCAGCTGCCTCCAAACCTCCTCCTCGCGTTACCAGCACTTTGTTCCCCACCTGTGCGCGTAACTGTGGGCGTGCACATGGAGCACCGCCCGGGCGATCTGCGGCACGGGGAGCGGGCCCGTGGGCCCGTGGCACGTTAACACACAGCGCTGGACACGTGGCTGCGTATGTATGCGCCCAAGACCAAGACCGCGGCGGCCTTGTGTCACTAGCAGCACAAAGCCCGTAGCATTGGGTTTTCACTGTTACGGCGAGGACACCGTGCTCATGTGGGCGGTAGCCCCCACGTGGCCAACGCCTTAGGGCCGAACGGGATTGCCAAGATGCAGCAAAGCGTGGGGGCATGGACACAATCACAATCCCGTGTGCACCGCTCCCAATCTTGTGCAACCCGTCACCAGGCTCCTACCATGTGTCACACTGCCTCAGTTGCAGCACGATACACACGCTGACACGGCCCCTTCAGCCCACCCCCACCTCCTGGCACAAACCGCCACCCGCGCGCTCCTTCCCCCGCCCACCGCACCAACGACGTGGCCAGTACGTCCCGCGTGGGCAGCATCTCGCCCTAATAATACACATGCGCTTATACACACCGCCACCACGCGCACGTCGTCATACACACACGCGTTAATACACACCGCCACCCACGCCCACCTGCAGGAAGGTGGTCAGCACGTCCCGCGTGGGCAGCATCTCGCCCTTCCCCGCCAGCCGCTCCAGCTCCGCCGCCAGGGTGCCGTCACGGAACACGGGGAACAGGAAGCAAGCCTCCCGCACACCCCCTGTTGCAAAGCCACCCCCACCACCCCCACGCCCACCCCCACCACCGAGACTACCGACGCCGCTACCCGACGCGCCCAGTCCGCGTGGGTCGGTTCCGTGGCTTAACCCGTGGGTTAACCCTGGACCCATGCCCCCAAGCCCAAGCCCCAACTGCGCGTGGGCGTGTGTTAGCTGACGCTGCTGCTGCTGCTTGCCGTGTGGGTTAGCGGGGCGGAGCAGCTGCGTGGAGGTGGTGGTCACCCCAGGGCTTGCCCCCTCCCCCTCGCCATCGGACCCATCCTCGGATATCACCCCCAGTGTAGGGGGAGGGTGGTGGTGGTGGTGGTGGTGATGGTGGTAGGGGTGGTGAGGCAGCTGCTGCCCGTGCGGTGGTGGGATGCTGGGCCGGGAGGGCGGCAGCAGCTGACCGTTGGCGGTTGCGGCGCCGCCGCCAGGGCCGCCGAAGCCCCCGGGGGCCCCTCCCCTGCCGCTGCTGCTGCCGTCCCCTCCACCCGGGGGCTCGGAGCAGCTGTAGTCCAGCAGGGTGAGCACGTTGGGGTGCTGGTGCACCGCGCTGTGTATTAGCATCTCCTGCTGCACCGCCGCCAGCTGCTCCGCCGAGTGCACGAACACCTGCAGGCACGCCAGCAGGAGCGACAGGGTGGTTTGGCCGTCCCAGCGCCACGTGAAACCTGAGCCAACGCGCACACGCCTGCGACCGACGCGTCCGTACAGGTAGAGAGAGCAAGCACTCGCCGCATACGTTCCCTATGTACCTACACACATCGCAACCATCTCTAATGACCACCAGTTTGGCTACATACACATCGCTTTGTCCTCCTGTGCAGCTGGGGTCGACGGTCGGCGTGTCTACCCCTCCGCCAAGACCAGGTTCCGCTCTACAACGTCACGGCTTCCGTATTAGACTGGCACATATACACATCGCCAGTTCCGCCCAAGTTTTGTCCAAGAACCATTCGGCTGTGGTCATTAGTTTGGCTAAATACACATCGCAACCATCTCTAATGACCATTAGCAACAACCATTTGCAACAATCATCTCCAACAACCGCGTCCCTACGGGACCGCTCGCGGCATACGCTCCCCCCTCCCCCACACCTCCTCACCCGCTTCAGCGCCCTGGGCTCAGGGTCCAGGCTGTGCGCCCGCCCTCCACCACCCCACAAGTGGCCGTGCCCATGCAGCACGTGGTGCAGCACGTGGCTGGGCCCGTGCCCGTGCTGCCCAGGCCCCCCCGCCGCCCCGCCGCCGCCGCCCCCCGCCGCCCCCTGCCCCGCCACCTCCTGGACCAGGTACACGTTGGCATAGCCACCCTCGCCAAGCTGCAGCGCGTGGGAGGGGAAGAATGGACGGCAAAGGCACGTGTCAGTGGCATGTCACTGCGGAGGGTGTGGGGGCCGGGGAGTGGCAGTGGGCCTGGTGGCGGCGAGGGCTTGGCTGCCCCTTTCTAGCTGCGTGGTTTTGGGAGTCGGGAGGGCACAAGGGGGGGACGGTGTGGTGTGGTGTGGGGTGGTGTGGGGTGGGGTGGGGTGGGGTTGGGTGGCGGATGTGGGGCCGGAAGGGTGGATGAGTACCGGCGCATCGTCGAGCACTGTCTCTGAAAGCATAAATGGGCCCAATGGGTGCAGCGATTGTCCCACCCCGTGCCCTGAGATGACGGATGGTGGCAGACCCCTCGGTAGGTTGCAGCAGAGGCACTAGTGGCCGTGGCGTTGCCGGCAGTGCGCGCGGGGGTGGGGTTTGGGGACGGGACGAGAGCACGCGCGTACCCGCATTGGCGGCAAGGCAAGCGATCTGCAAACCGACCTTAGCGATCACTCTGAACCGCCTTGCGCCAAGGGCGATGACCTCACTCGCGCCAAAGGGGCTCAGTAGGAAGGACGTCCAGGCATGGAAGTCGAAGAGCGACCAATAGGCGGCACAGTCGGAAAAGAGACCCCCAGGAAGTATGTAGTTCATCGTGTGAGAGCAGCAGGATGCTGTTGAAATTAGCGGTAGCGTATGTGTGCAGCTAGCGCTGCTACGCAGTACCGACTCGCATACTGTTATGGCTGCGTACAAGTATGAGATGCATGAGATTTGAGGAAGCAACGTGTTCCGGAGACAGGTTCAGACAAGTATGAACCGAATCATGCTCCGGAACCGAAAACCTTTTAGGTATCCAGCCCCACAGGTTTGGCTTGCTCACCTACAACGCGTATAGCTTCTTTGGAAGACGATGATATAATGACTGTTGGACGGCTGAGTGCATAGCGAGCGGCAGGAGAGCAGACGTGGATAAGACGAACCCCAGTTACTCAGCACCGTGACTTGTTCAGTGATCAACACTCAGGCCATCTGTGCACGCGCTGTAAATATACGGCAACATCAGTGATTATGCTGGGCTGGGGTAGCCAGGCTTGTACTTCTGGCGCGATCGCGTGTAACAGCGCTTCGGCAGTCAGCTTGAATGGCAGTAAGCTGTCAGCCATATTACGACGGCACTGTCAGGTCACGGTGGCTCCCAGCGCGGGTCACCGTCACCTTGTGCGCCATGCCGTGACGCACGCGAGCAGACGCAGCGGAAAGAGGAACGACAGCTCGGGGGATGGCGACACTGCTGGTGGGCGAGGGGGGCAGCGATCGCGTGGAAGCGACTCATCAGGCAGCAAGGACGACCGGCATGCAGGCCGCATGCGCGACCTTTCGCGCGCGGCTAAAAGCGGCTCCGCGCGCGCTGAGCGCGTCAGCGCCGGACGCTTGGCGCTGCAAGAGCGTCTAGCAGCTGCAGCGGAGCAGGTGTGAAAGCTGTAGCATGTGTGCCGGTGAACTCCCGTTGTGCGGGGAACAGCTGGGAACAGCTCCCACCGCAGCGCTCCGACCAGCAAGCAACGGTGAACGTTGCACACAAGGATGGCATACGTCCATCCCATCCACGGAGATGCTTCAGGAACGCAACCATGTGTACCGATATGTGGCTGGGCAGACACGTGCCCAACAGCCTTTTCCCCACGCAGAGCTAAGGTGTTTCATGGCTGCCAGCACCCTAGCACCGAGTCGCCTAGAGTAATGGTAGCACAACCCAGCCCTCCTTATGCTGCACTGCTAGCCATGCCTCGTAACAACAGTAAAAGTGCACCCGTGTGCTTGCACCACTTCCTGCCACCCCCAGGGCAGCCCGGATGACGAGGGCGATGGCTGGGGTGCCGTGGCTGCAGCAGCAGCAGGCACCAGCAGGGACAACAGGAGCAGCAGGAGCAGCAGCTCCGCCACCGCCGTCGCAACCCAAAAGCGTAACTCCCAGGGCGGGTCCAGGGGCGGCGACGCTGCGCTGTGGCCCAGCCGCGAGGCGGTGGTGGGTCCACGCGAGACCGCAGACCCTGCCACGCAGGGGGCCACCACAGCCGGGCTACCGTTGGGCCTGGGGCGCGATGGTAACGGTAACGGCGGCCGCGCCGGGACGTCTTCTGCCGCTGCGCCCGGGGGCCTGGTGGCGGCGCTGCGTGCTGCACAGGCGGCGGAGCGGCAGGGGAAGCTGGCGGCGGCGGGCGGCGGAGGGGACGGCGGCGGCGGCGGGTGGGACGACGAGCAGTTGGTGCCGTACGCGGACCTGGTGCTCAAGGTAAAGCGTGGAGTGTTGCGGCGCGTGGTGTGCTTTACTGCTTTATCGCAAGGTGTGTGGGTCGGGGAAGTCTGTTCCCTACGCCCTGTTATCCCGCGCCCACTGTCACACGCACTCTTCATACCCACCGTTCACACCTGCCCGTGCACACCCACATCCGCAACCACAACCACAACCACCTACCCAATTACCCTGCCTTGCACAGGAGCTTGGCCTGCCGCCGCGCGGCAAGGGCCGCCAGGGCCCCGGGGGCAACGCCGGGGGCAGCAGCAGCAGCAGCTACGGAGCTGATGACCACGGCCGCGGCGAGGACGATGAGGAGGACGAGAATGAGGGGGAGGAAGGGCGCGGCGGGTCCCGAGGGGCGGGTGGGGGCCGCGGTCGCGGCGCCAAGCGCGGCGCGTTGCGGGAGCTGCTGGCGGCCTACCAGCGGGTGTGGTGCAGGGCGCTGGACCTGGAGCTGGAGGTGGGGCGTAGGGGGTGTGTGGGCCAGCATGTGTATTAGCGTGGGGGCTGCCATGGTGTGCCGGAGGTGCTGATGCAACGACGTGCGGTGCAGGGCGCTGGACCTGGAGCTGGAGGTGGGGCCGGTTGGGCTTGCGGGATAGGGTGACCGGGGTGGTAGGGCTCATATGCGCACTAGTGTATGGGCTGCCGCTAACGCTGATGTTGACGCCAAGCCGGCTGCACTGCAGGTGCACCCAACATAGTTCTTACGGCTTAGTTGTGCGTACTGTGAAGCAGGTTGCATATGTCTACCCGCCCCGTTGGCCCGCAGGAGGAGTGGGCGGAGAGCGAGGAGCGCATCAAGAGCTGGAAGCGGTGGGGACCGGGGGAGGGGGGGAGGGGCGGTACTAGGACACCAAGGGGGGAGGAGGGAAGCGGTGGGGACAGGGGGAGGGGGGAAGTACTACGACACCAAGAGGGGGGGAGAAGGGAAGCGGTGGGAACCTGGGCGCAGGGGGCACAGGGGGCCGGGTGGTGACGCATCCGCAGTGCAGCAATGCATCGTCTGCAGAGGCAGCGCTGCATGCGGGCAGGATGGAGGCCGCTCCTGTAGGAAGCACCATCCTTTCCTTAACCCACCTGGCCCCTTACCTTACCCCGCTGTGCCCCCTGCCCCTGCCCCCGCCCTCCGCGCCCCGCAGCCCCCGCCTGGAGTCCGAGGGCGCTGCGCTGTTCGACCTGGCCGCCTCCCCCGACCACACGCTGTTCCGTGACGCCGTGCTGCGCTTCTTCCTGCCCGGCCGCCCGCTGCCATTCCATTGCCTGGGGCAGGGGGACATCGTGCTGGTCAGCCCGAACAACAGGTGCGGCCGGCACAGCATATATCTGATTATACCATATGTAGTATTCGCATATGTAGTATTCGTTTACAAAGCATTGAACAAGAAATGGGTTCTGTTGCTTACTATGTGCTGTGGTGAGGATATCGTCTTGGGCGGGGACAGATGGCACGCTGCGAGCATACTGGGAGGGCCCGTTGCTGCAGCTTAGCCCCGCACCTGCATATGGTAGCGCACGTGCGTGCCCAAGGGCTAAACTCACAACAGGTCGGGGGGGGGTGGTACGGCATTATAGAGCAGCATGAGAGTGGAAAGCGGATGCAGATGTGGGTGTGGGTGTGGGTGTGGGTCGGCAAGGGAGCTGTTCCTGGTCCGTGCAGGCGATGTGGGAAACACAGAGTGGCCGGTGGCTCACCATGCCATGGCCACCTCTGTGGCCCGCCACCCCCAAAGGCCCAGCGACGGCTCCCTGGAGGGCGTGGCAATGCTTACATATGGTTTATGTCGCTATTGCCCCTCCAGTCGTTTATGACGCTATTGCTCCTCCGGTGCTTGACGACCTTTGCACCTGGTTCTTGTCCCCTTCCACAGGCCCAGCGACGCCTCCCTGGAGGGCGTGGTGTTGGACTTCAGCGGCAGGTGGATAAGGGTGGCTCTGCCGGCAGACCTGGCGACCGGGGTGCAGGTGGGCAAGGGCAACCGCGGAGCAGCAAGGTAACTGAACCGGAATGGGGTGCACGTGCGGGGAAGTGCGTTAGCGAAAGAGGGTGCGGGACACAAGTTGAGGTGGTGGGGCTGCCTGCGGACCTACCACGTGGGGGTGTAAGTGGAGCACTAAGGCACACAGGGGCGGCGGACGTACTTGCCCCTGGCCTCCGTCTTAGGCCACTTGCAGCATGTGAGGGGTAACACGTTATAGCACCCTCTGGCGGCAGAGGTGACCCTTGGGCCCTTCAAGCGCCGTTGATATACCACATCGCTTTTGGTACAAGCGGCCTTGCCCTCCCTGCCAACCGGACGGCAACATAACCGTTTCCGCACAGGGATCCGGTTGGCGTCTGGACCTGTATGCCAACACCATCGCCCACGAGCGAGCGAGGGGCGCAGTAAAGAGGTACACGGCGGCGGCGGCGGAGTCCGGCGGCGGCGGCGGCGAGGAAGGATCCGACGGCGGCGGCGCCGGCGGGGCCTCGTCGTCGCTGCAGCTGCTGCGAGCACTGGCGGGAAGCGTTCCCGGCGGCGGCGGCGGCAATGGCGGCGCGGCGGCGGCGGCGCTGGAGCAGCTTGCGGCGTCGACGCCGCCGTGGCTTCGCGGCAAGGCGGGCCGGGAGCGGCTGACGGCGGCGCGGAGGGTGGTGGCGGCGGCGGCGTCAGATGGGGGCGGCGGCGGCGGCGGGTCGAGGGGCGGGCTGAACCCCAGCCAGGCGCGGGCGGTGGAGGCGGCGCTGGGGCGCACCCTTACCCCGCTCCTGTCCGTCCACCTATGCCTCCGCTCTATGCAGGCCGACTGTTTTCCGATTCCCGTTTGCCCCTCTGCGGTTACCCTGTCTCAACCCTCTCCCGTCAGGGGCTTACGGCGTCCCGTGCATGTGCTGAGCCTTGGCTGCGGGGGACGTGGAGCACCGAAGTTCAATTACAAAAGGTTCTCTCTCCCCCGTGGCCGTCATACCCCTTGCCCCTCAGGCTCCCTGGCCCCTCGCTCCTTGCCTGCTACTAACCAGCTGTCCGCAGGCTGACTTGTTCTGGTCATCAACTGAACCACTCCGCGGCCGCCCCCTGCCCCCAGGCCCCGCGGCACCGGCAGTGCATTTACACATGTCCTCTTGTTCCGCACTACCACGTCACGGCTTCGTGCTTGGCAGGGTTCAGATGTCCTCTTGGCCGTCATTCTCCTTGTTCCCCAGGCCCCCCGGCACCGGCAAGACCGCCACGCTGCTGCAGTTCGTGCGCGCCGCCCTGGCCGCCCTGCCCGCCTCGTCGGGACCACTGCTGGCCACCGCCGCCTCCAACGTGGCCGTGGACAACCTGGTGGCGGGGCTCAGGTGCGGCATGTGTATCAAAGGCGTGTGTATTAGCCATGCACTCGGCGGCCACTGTTGCCTCCAACGTGGCCGTGGACAACCTGGTTGCGGGGCTCAGGTGCGGCATGTGTATTAAAGGCGTGTGTATTAGCCATGCACTCGGCGGCCACTGTTGCCTCCAACGTGGCGGTGGACAACCTGGTGGCGGGGCTCAGGTGCGGCATGTGTATTAAGGGCGTGTGCGTATGTATTAGCCGTGCACCTGGCGGCCACTGCGGCCTCCAACGTGGCGGTGGACAATCTGGTGGAGGGGCTTGGGTGCGGCATGTGTATTAAGGGCGTGTTTATCAGCCGTGCAGCTGGCGGGCTTGACAGCTCGCAACTTGACGGTGGAGCCCCAAACACTACGGTTACTTTGTTTCGCTTTCTTGTCCCAGGTCCGTGGATCCTCCCTGGACGTGTGCGTGTGTTAAGGGCGTGTGTATTAAGGGCGTGCAATGCCCCCTCATTCCACCACAGGTCCGTGGACCCCTCCCTGGACGTGGTGCGTGTGGGGCAGCCCGTCAAGGTGGCTCCCGAGCTGCGGGGGGTCAGCCTGGAGGTGGGTGGGTGGGGGGAGGGCTGGGCGGGTACCATGTGCACGTAATGGTGGTCGGGCTGGAGGTGGGTGGGTGGGTGGGTGGTTTGAGGGGGGAAGGTAACATGCACGTAATGGTGGTCGGGCTGGAGGTGGGCTGGGACGTTGGGCCAAGGGGGGCAAAAGGGGGAGGCACGTGCGGGGGATCAGCCAAGGGGTGGGGAGGGGTTGGAGAAGGACAGGGGGGCAGAGTAAGGGGCACGTGCGATGGATCTGCCAGGCGAGGGGCCTGGCGAAAGTGCTTGGGAGTGAGAGGGGTCAGCTTGAAGGTGGGCGGGGTGGAGGGGGAGCAGGTGGGGTAAGATGGCGGCAGGGGGGTGGGCACGGCCTGGTGCCCGTTGGGGGTGATATGGGCAGTTTTAGGTTGGGCTGAGGACGGTGAAGGGGGCCGGGGGTAGCGGGGTGGTTGCAGCAGGGTAAGCGGACTGGCGGTGCGCTAGCTGCTGTGGTCACAACGACCTCCGCGACTAACGCTGGTCGACGCCGCTTCACCGCACAGCAGCCCCTCGTTTAAGCGCACAACAGGGTGTCCTGCAACCTAACCTTTGATTACCTCCCTCCCCCTTCCTCTGCCTTCTCAGCACCATCTGCCCTCTCCCCCTCAACTCCAGTGGGTCGACTTCTCCCGAACCGTATTGCTTTCACAATTACTACTACCGCTACCACCGCCGCGCGTTACTAGTACTTTGTTCCCCCCCTCCCCCAACTTCTATACCGCGAGAAGTGCAGCTTCAGTATTGATCAATATAGTAACTTGTTCCCCCTGACCCCCCCATAGGCCCGCATCGCAGGCACGGCGGCGGGCCAGCGCGCGGCGAAGCTGCGGCAGTCGGCCCGAGGACTGAGGGGCTCAGAGGCGTGGGGGTACATACAGCAGGCGAGTGAGGGGGGGGGGAACAAAGTACTAACGCGCGAGTTGGTGGTAAGGGGAGGGGGGGAGGGCAGTGTGCAGCAGGATGCGGTGAAGGGGAGGACAGTCCGTGGAGAGTAGTGTGTGTACTCGCAAGGTGTCAGTCCCATACTGGACACGGGGGTTTCATAGGGAGGAGGGTGTCGTGCGCAGAGCGGGTCCGGGTGAGGGGTGTTGGTGCTGGTGCTGGTGGGGGATGCGCGGCCGTCAGGCGGAGTACACACATCATCCACCGCCCTCCCCGCACCTGCTGGGCACTGGGGATGGAGCAGGGCGTGGCTACCTGTATGAAATCCGGCGCAAGCTCAGAGCGTTTTAGGTGCTGATTGACTCTCGTCGGCTTCGGATTTAGACTAGTTTCAGAATTCAAAGTACGACGTGTAAGTCCATCTCCGCCCCCAGGCTCTGGAGCTTGAGGAGGGCGCTGCTTGCCCGCATTGCCCTCGGTGTTATTATCAAGTGCGGTCAGGTAATTACCGCAGAATGTGAATTCAATCGCCGCCCCCAGGCTCTGGAGCTCGAGGAGGGCGCAGCGCGGGACATCCTGTCTCGGGCACGTGTGGTGGCGGCCACCTGCATAGGGTGTGGGGAGGCTCGCATGCAGGTGGGGGCGGGGGCGGGGCGGGGCGGGGCGGGGGCGGGGCGGGGGCGGGGCAGGGGGCGGGGCGGGGGCGGGGGGCGGGGGCGGGGGCGGGGGCGGGGGGCGGGGCGGGGGCGGGGGGCGGGGCAGGGGCGGGGGGGGGCGGGGGCGGGGGGCGGGGGCGGGGGCGGGGGGGGGGGGGGGGGGGGGGGGGGGGGGGGCGGGGGCGGGGGGGGGGGGCGGCGGGGGTAACCGTACCTTGAGCGGGTTACCCGTACCTGTTATATGGTGCCAGGGGCGCAAGGGGCGCAATGAGTGCTGCGGGGGTGGACGAGCCGTGCGGGAGGGGGGGAGGGAGGGCGGGTTGCCACGTGGCTTGGTGCAGGAGCGTGGGCTGGAGGGCCGGGGGAGGGGAGGCGCAGCAGGAGCCGGGGAGGGCGGGGGCGGCATGTGCGGTTGGCAGGGAGGGGAGGCGCACACGCAGGCGAGTGGAGGTGCCGTGCTGGGGGGTCGGTAGGTTTGCGGTGGCTTCGGCGTGGCTGGATTAGGTGTGCACCCCACCTCCGGGTGCGGGGACGGTGTGCTAGCTAGCAGCAGGAACAGAGAGTCACAGGATCAGTGGCGGGCACGGTTTGCTCGGACGCCACCTGTGCACCGCCCTTGCCCTCCGTCCCCCCTTTGCGCCCCTCCCGTCCTTGGCCTGAACCCGCTGCAATAGAACTGTGTATATGAGCACGATCAGAAGTAATTAAGCGTCCGCCCATGTCCGCTAACATCATGGAGCGTTTGTAGAGTTTCATTTGGTAATCTCATTGCTCCCCAGGCCATCTCCTTCCCCATCTGCGTGCTGGACGAGGCAACTCAGGCCACGGAGCCGCACTCCCTGGTGCCCCTGCTCAACAAGGTGGGGGTGTCCGCAAAGCGGCAAAGTAACTATATCGGCAACGGTCAGCCTGCAACAGACGAGGTTAGCGGCGAGCGGCAGAACAGACGACAACGGGGCAAAAGAGCTTTCCGAGTAATACTTACTGACTGAAGTGCTGTGTTGGCTGTGCTGGAAAATGGCTGCGCGACCTAACGCGAGGTGGGGGTGTGGGTGGGGGAAGGGGGGAGGCGAGGTGTGGGGAGGGGGGGTTAGCGGTCGGAAAACAGACGCAGTCTGCGACTCGACGATGTAGTTAGGAAGCCGTAAAAGAGAACCCCCGGAGGGGGGGGAGGGGTCCGTGGGTTCTATGAATTTAGGGAGGGGAGCCAGTAGGTTGGTGGTGGGGTGCCCCTGCTCAACAAGGTGGGGTGTGGGTGGGGGAAGGGCGCGGGGACCAGCGCAAGGGTTGTTTGTGTGTGAGAGGGTGTTTTTCGATGAGAACGGTTACAGGGATGAGAGGCGAAAGCAGAGCCCGCAGGCCACCAACCAACCACCCAGGGCAACAGCCCACGGGGGGCACCAAGAGGAAGCAACCGGCAAGACGGAAAGCCCCAGCAACCGCAAAACCGGGTGTTGCGTGGGCTGTGAGGATGCAGGGGGATGCGCCCGCAGCAGGTGCGCAGAGGGACAGCTACGTGAACCCACCAGGACACAGGGGATACTTGGTACTATGTAGGGGGACGTGTGTACGACAAGAGTAGTGCATTTATGTTGTGCAGTGGTCCGTACGTGGGGTCACGTGCTCCTCTCGCCTTCCACGCAGGTGTCGGCCACGTGCCGCACGCTGGCAGGCCTCCAACACCACTCGTCCCGGCCCCTCCCACACCACACACCACCCCCCTAATACACACTCCTTGATGCACACGTCCTCCCCGTGCATCCCCAGGTTCAGCAGCTGGTGCTGGTGGGCGACCCCCGGCAGCTGACCCTTCCTCCCCCACAACACCCCTAACCCACACCCCTAATACACACGCCCTCCTGCCTGCAGGTGCAGCAGCTGGTGCTGGTGGGCGACCCCCGGCAGCTGCCCCCCACCGTCAAGTCACGCCAGGCGGCGGAGCTGGGTCTGCAGCTGCCGCTGTTCGAGCGGATGCAGGTACGGGGTGTGGGGGGGCAGTTGCGGGGTCACAGTAGCATGTCACAAAGCAGGTACTGGTGAAGGGTGAAGCAAATGACGTGTCTAGCGGAGCTGGGTCTGCAGCTGCCGCAGTTCGAGCGGATGCAGGTGTGTGTGTTGGGGGTGGGAATGGGAAGGAAGTGCTACTTAAGCGAGCGGGTGGTGGTGGTGGGGGGTTGTTGAGGATTGCGCCCCGGGCCCTGGTTATAGCCAAGACGTAAATCCACGTGCTGCCTTCAGTTATTGCCGCTGTTCAAGCGGATGCAGGTAAGGGGGTTGGGTTGTAGGGGAGGGTCTATGGAGGGCGTTGAGGAGGGCTGTCCCGGTCCCAGTCCTGGCCCTGGCCCTGGCCCTCACGTGTTCATCCCATGCCCTTGCTGTTCCCGTGCTCCTCACACATGCGGACCCCGTACCCTTACCTTCTTAACCGCCTCCCCCTGCCCACTTTGTCCCCTACTACCTCCTCCCCCAGCCCCTTTTCCGCCTCATCATAAGCAACGTCGATTGGCAGACGTCGTCTGCTGTCCTACCGCCTCCCCATCCCCTGTTCCCCTCCTCCCTTCCCCCGCAGCTGCACGGGGCACTGGCCTTCTGCAACCGGGCGTCTCCCCTGGTTCCGTGCGCACAACCGTGCCCTGCTGCATGCCTCACACCTGTTCCTGTCCCGTCTCCACAGCAGCTTACAGTGTCCAACTGTTGCACCCACACACCCCTCACTGCCCTTCCGCCTTCCCCCGCCACATGCCTGTGCCGCACTGCCCCCCGGACGGTCAGCATGTACAGACCGCCCTGGGTTGCGGAGTTGTTTGGGGAGCTCACACGAGCCCCGCTCCGCCCCGCCTGCCTGCCTTTCCTTGCCCATGCTTCCCTGTTACTTGTCGTACTTTCAGTGTCACCTGACCTGCCTTTCCTTCCACCCCTCTGCACCCCTTCCCCTATTCCCACATACCCTTCCTATTTATCCACTCCTGCACTTTCATTTTTCACCCTCGTCGCCCTCGGCTCGCGACCCTTGCCCAGCTCAGCCAGCGCACTCCCTGCCCGCGTGCATTTGCTTCCCTCTTACTTTACATGAACCTTACTGACGTATTTTCATCCCTCCGATGTTTTCCCCTTCCCTTTCCGCCCTTGTTCCCAGGTGAGACGAGTTGACATGGGGGGGCGCGGGTTCGTTGTGCCGGCTTGCACCGTCGTGGGACAATAGGCATGAGGGTGCATTCAGTCAGCCAGTCAGCTCCAGCCAGCTTTCAGCGAGCGTTCCGGGTTGTCAGCGGCGCGTTTCCCAGCACGACGTCACGCTTAGCCGCAGCGTCAGCCGTGAACCCAGCCGGTACGTATCAGGTGGTAAGTATTAAGTTGCTTCCCGCTTTCCGTTGCCGCCGCTAACCTCGCTCTATGCAGGCCGACTGTTTCCACTTTGCCGCTTTGCGGTTACCCAGCTGATGGGCCTGTCCCCCCTGCTGCTGGACACGCAGTACCGAATGCACTCCCCCGCTTTTACACATCATCATCGACCTGGGTGATTTGTGTCGTCCTAACGGTACTGCAACTACGCCAAAGTCTTAGTTTATCAGCTCTGTCTTTAACCCCGCTCCCCTTGTCCGCCAATTTCTCCCCCCCCCAGCTCATGGGCCTGTCCCCCCTGCTGCTGGACACACAGTACCGAATGCATCCCTCCATAGCCGCCTTCCCCTCCGCCGCATTCTACGGAGGCAAGCTGCTCAGTGCGCCCAAGCCACGGGACCGACCGCCGCCGCCGGGCTTCCCATGGCCCAACCCAAAGGTGCGCACCCTGGGGTCCCCTGGCACACACCATGCACACACCATGCACACACCATGCAATCCCCTGCACCCCCTTGCACACACCTTTGCACACACCCATGCACCCCCATGCAAACCCTGCACACCCCGGCCCAACACCAAGGTGCAGACCCTGGGGTCCCCCTGCCCCCGGGACCACCTCACGCTCTTGCCTGCCCGCTAGATCGCTAGCGCCCTGCTGCTCCTCCTTTTCCCGGGGGCTGCACCACCCTAGGCACACCGCCATATCTCGTCATGCAATACAACAACAGCATTGCCACACCCGTACCTGTACCACACCCGTATCCGCAATCCCACACACCGACCCATCATCCCCCTACCACCTGCCCTCTCCCCTCCCCCTCCCCACAGGCCCCCGTGTGCTTCATCCCCGTGCGCGGTCGCGAGTCCCGCACCACCGCAGTCACCGACCCAGCCTTCACACCCACCTCCCCTTCCACCACCACCCCCGGCTCCCCCTCCTCCCCCTCCTCCTCCTCCACGGGGTACTCGTACCTCAACGAGGCTGAGGCTGAGGTGGTGGCGGCGGTGGTGGGCGCGCTGCTGGCCCCGGGGGGCGGCCTGGCGGGCCCGGGGGACGTGGGCGTGGTCACGCCTTATAACGGACAGGTGCGGGGCGCAAGCAGGGGGGGGAGGAACGGGGAGCGGCGAAACAGCTGCACCGGAATGATCAGCCTGCGGAGGGCGAGTAATGCAGCCGGGAAGGGGGAAGGGCGCGTTCTGGTGTGTGACCGCGGGTGTTGCATGTGCACCAGCACCAGCTACAGGCTCCTGGGTCACGCCTGGCCAGGCGTACGTACAGGTACCGTGTAACACAGTCTGTGCGTGGCGTGGGGGTCACAGGTCCGGCACCTGCAGCAGCTGCTGACCCGCGGGTCGCGCCTAACACGTTTCTTTCGTTTCCCGTAGGTTCGCCACCTGCAGCAGCTGCTGACCCGCGGGTCGCGGCTGCCGCGCCCCGGGGCAGCAGCGGCGGCAGGCGGACGCGGCGGCGCCGCCAGCGGCGTGCTGGCGCGGCTGGCGGCGGCGACTGCGGGTGCTGGCGGCGCCGCCGCCGCCGGTACGGCAGCAGGCGGCGGCGGCGGCTGGCGTCCTCCCCCCGGCGGCGCGGGGGAGGAGGGCGGTGCGGTGCTGGAGATTAAGTCCGTGGATGGATTCCAGGTGGGTTCATCCGGCGTGCAGAAGGAACTTGCTTTTCTGGTCTCGGCCATACTATAGGGCCCGGCTGTGTGCGATGGACGGTCGGAGAGTTCCACCTGCACCGTGCCACGTGCCCTTCCACCTGCACCGTGGACGCCTCATCGCTTGAAAGTTGGGCAACCTGCCGGTACGCTCTATGACCAGCTCTCAGTGTTCGTAATATGGACACGATCACGTATCACGATCACGTATCGCGATTATGGTAAGTACGAACCGGGGGCACCGGCACCGGTCGCGGCGCGCGAGCGCGATGCGGGACCTCCCGCGCTCCACACACGATGAGCACCCACGCTTGTGCTCCACCGCTGCGTCCTCCCGCCCCACCTCCTCCTCCAATCCCGCTGCCCTTGCCATGTGCCTGCAGGGCCGCGAGAAGGAGGTGATCGTGTTCAGCGCCGTGCGCTCCAACCCCGGAGGCTCCCTTGGCTTCGTGGCCGACCCCCGCCGCCTCAACGTGGCCATCACCAGGGCCAGGAGGGGGCTGGTGGTGGTGGGGGACCCGCATACGCTGCACAGGGACAGGCTGTGGGCAAGGTGGGCGGGTCAGGAGGGGGCTGGTGGTGGTGGGGGACCCGCACACGCTGCGCAGGGACAGGCTGTGGGCAAGGTGGAACGGGTGGTTGGAAGCAGAGGGATGCAGAAGGGCAGGGTGGTGGGAAAAAGTACTCGTAAGGCGAAGAGGGGTACTGGGGCGGGGGCGGGGGCGCGGGGAAGGGGGTTAGGCGGTAGGACACCAGATGAAGTCCTCCAATCGACATGGTCGATGATGACGCTTAAAGGGGGGGAAGGGGGGTAAGAGCAGGGGTAACAAGGTTGGCAGCTGGGGTGGAGACCAGCGGGGATGGGGAGTATACCGATATGCCCAACGTGCAGCAACCGGAAAGCGCTATGTTTGCACGTACAGTATTCAGCGGCGTTTGGAACTGGTGTGCATTTGCAATTGCGCTAACACACTTGCACCTTGATGTTTGTCTCTCCTGCAGGTGGCTTCGCTGGGTGGAGTCCAACGGCTGTGTGTTAGGGGAGCTGGATGGGGAAGGAGGCGCCGGGGGGCGTGGCGAGGGCCTGGGGGACGAGGGAGAGGGAGGGGAGGAGAGCGAGGAGGGGGAGGACGTGGAGGTGGTGCTGTGAGCACCTTCGCACAGCACCAGAAAGGCGGGACGTGTAGCCGCAGGGCGGCAAAGGAGGGGAGGTGGTAGGCGAGGCATCCCGGCCATGGGCCTCCGTGTACCCAGTAGTACACTGTTTGTTGGTGTGGGTTAAGCATGCAGGAAAGCAGGTGGGCAGGGGGCAGGGGGCAAGCGGGGCAGGCGGGTGGATGCGAAGTCCCTCTTACGGCATTGTTGTGACGCAATGACGGTTAATGGCTGTGGCGTTTGCTGTGAGCTGCAAGTGCTGTGTGTACTGGAGTTTGCATAAGTGAGGTGAGCTAGCGAGGACAGTGTGCCTGGGCTTGTCGTACAGACACAGGGATGGCCGGTGGACGTGAGTCCCCGGCAAGGAGCGGAGGGACAAGGACTGTCGGGGAGATCGGAAGGGCACTGCGGTGCCATGTTAGAAAGAGAGGCTGGGCGCTGGGGTTGGACGGGCAGCTCCCGCCCCTGCTGGCTGTTGTGTAGCTCGACGCATTGCGCACACGTTGATGCACATCTGTTGGTATGCACACACCTCGCACGCTGCGGTACTCGGTTGCAACGCCTGATGCCATCAGCTCCAAGGCACGCGTACTTGAGATGTAGTGGACATGCGCTGTGGTGCGGTGCAGTGCAGCGCAGTAAGCGAGCGGCCGTATATGACGCCAGAAGGACAGCACAGCACAGTACCGAAGCCATCCGGAACTAGCGGGGGCCCACGACGGGAGCTCAGAACACATGTCCGTCAGCTCGCTATGGGAATGGGGGTGTTGTGTAATGTCTTCCCGACGCCGTGCCTCCTGCAGACGCTCGGGGGGCGATCCTGATGCATGTGACACCGTGGGGACACCCGCACATCCATGCCTCCGCCACAACGAACGTACGGTAATTTGCAGCCTGAGCCCCAGTCACTAGGTACACTACTGGCAGCCATCGGCGACGGTCCTAATCGTATTATACTCATTGCTTTGTTATTACTCCGGCGTGGTGGCCAGCCTTCAAGCGCAGGCTAGCCGCAGAGGCCAGGCGACTTAATCACGTTGCGCAGCGCCACAGGCAGGCGCCCAGCCAGCGCCAGCGCAGCGCAGCACAGGCGGCAGCAGCCGCAGAGGCCACGGCACGGGAAGCACCCACGGAGGCGGCAGCCGCGGAGGCAATGGCAGCCATGATGGAGGCGCAGGCTGAAGTTGTGGCGGCAGCACAGGCAGCAGCAGCAGATGCAGCGACAGAGCAGCGTCAGTTTGGCCTGCGGCATGGCGAGCGCCCCAACCCCACCATCACTGCCCTCCTCCGCCCGCCGGCCACCAGCCACTCCGTTGCAGCCCTGCAGGACGCACATGGCCGCCTGGTGACTAACCCCGGTAGCCTCCCACAGATCATAGCCTCCTACTGGCAGGACATCTGCAAAAAGCCGCCAGTGTCACCTGCCGCCCAGGCGCAGGTGCTGGACGCCGTCCGCAGCCAGAACAGCCGGCTCAGCTCGGAGCAGGCAGCAGCGGTGGGCGACCCCAGCATCTCGGAGGCGGAGGTGTACGCGGCTCTCAAAGCAACGGCGCCAGGTAAGGCGCCGGGCTGGGACGGGATTCCAGCAAACCTGTACAAAGCCTACAAGGACCAGCTCAGCCCAGTGCTAGCAGCCGTCTTCTCAGCAATAGGTGCCACTGGTCAGCTCCCCATGGGGTTTCTAGATGGCATTATCAGCGTAATTTACAAGAACCGAGGACAGCGGGTGGCTGGACCCAGGCAGCTACAGACCAATCACCCTGTTGTGCACAGACTACAGGCTGCTGGCGAAGGTACTGGCCACACGCCTGTGCCCCGCCATGAGCAGCATCATAGCGCCAGAGCAGACAGCATTTCTCCTGGACAGACTTATTGGCGAGAACGCGCTGTTCCTACGCCATTTGCCACATCTGCTACATCAGCAACAGAGATCGTGCGTAGTAGCGTTCCTCGACTACGCAAAGGCATACGACACAGTCAACCGTGACTTCCTATTTGCGGTTATGGAGGCCATGGGAGCGGGGCCCGGTCTGCTGCACTGGGCCAGGACCCTCCTGACAGACATACACAGCAGCCTTCGCAATGGTCAACGGCCATCGCTCGCAGCGGGTTCCGATTGCAGCAGGCGTGCGGCAGGGGTGCCCACTGGCGCCGCTGCTGTACCTGTTCGTGGCACAGGCCCTGCTACGATGGCTCCAGCACAACGCCGTTGGCGTGCAGCTGGACCCTGACAGCCCGCAGCTGACCACAGCAGTGCAGTACGCAGACGACACAGAGGTGCTCCTCAGCGGCCCAGCGGCAGTCCCAGCCTTTCTGCAGTGCATGGAGACGTTCGCCCAGGCCTCCGGGCAGCACCTTAACCACAGCAAGGTGGAGCTCCTTCTGCTCGGATCCCCAGCCCCCTCCGACCCCCCACCTCCGGCGGACGGTCCCTCCACCTCAGCAGCAGCACCGCAGCGCAGCGCAGCCATGCCAGCCGACCTTGGCGGCCTGCGGGTCGTGCAGCAGGCCACAGCCCTGAACCTGCCGTTTGCCGACGTCGGCCGCCAGCCACAGGTCGATTGGCAGCCGCGCATGCAGCAGGTGTACGGGCGAATGCGAAAGATCCTGGCCATGGGTTTTTCAGCGTTTGGCCGGGCGGCAGCGGTAGCCGCCTATGGACTACAGCTGGTCACCTGGCATATGGAGCACGATGGGATGCCCTCATCTGGTGAGTTGGGCACCCTAGAACGAAAGGCGGCAGCCCTCATCGACCGGCAGTTGGGCCCAAGCAGCAAGCAGCAGCGAACTACAGGGGTACCGAAGCGCCTGTTGGTAGGGCACCCACGGGTAGGCGGGTTTGGGGCACTGGCCTTGCGGGAACATGTCCAGGCACGTCATGCCATGTGGGCGCGCAGGCTTGCCCTGTCCGTCTTGTACCCGCCTGAACAGCCGCAGCACCCGTGGCTGCTGGCAGCACAGCTGTTCCTCCGGCGCTGCCACCCCGGCTTCCACCCCCTGGCGGTGCTCACATCGACCTGCCAGGGCCCATGGCTCGGGGTGCGGGTGTTGCCACCAGCACTGCAGCGCGTGGTGGCGGCGCTAGGCCACCTGCCGCCGGTGGAGGACATTGCGGAGGAACCCATCGCCACGGGCCCGTGGTGCTGGGCAGCCCCGCTGTGGGGCAACCCCCTTCTACCCGCCCAGGCAGCAGCACCAGCAGCAGCACCAGCAGCAGCAGCGGGGGGCACAGCAGGGTCCGCGGTTGAAGCACGGTCTGGCGCAACAGGGGCAGGGAGGGAGGAACAGGGCTGGGGACGGGGCCAGGGGCAGGGGAAGGTATGGAGGGCCCTGGCAGGGGAACAACCAGGCCCGGCCTGGAGCACCGGTACCCAGACCTGGTAGGATGCCACGGGTTGCGGACAATCGGGGACGCGCTGACCCTCTATGCCCAGCTGCAGCAGCAGGAAGCGGCGTGGGCACAACTGCCGGAGGGAGAGCGCAGGACCCGGTTGGCCGTGGACCGGCAGTGGCGGCAACATACTGAGGGGCGCCTGCAGCCCCGAACACCGGCAGCAAGGGACCCGTGTGGCTGGGGGCAGAAATTACGCCTCAGCTCTAGGCTTCAACAGCTGCTGCAGGATATCCCATCAGAGTGGAGGGCGGCCGCAGAAGCCTTCAGGAGCAACCGGGAGCAGGGTGGCGAGGGGGAAGCACCGACGGAGCGGGACGCGCTGCTGGTGCTCCTCCCGCGGTTGGGCTGGCAGGTGCCGGGGATGGGCCGATTGGGGAAGATGGGACTTAGGCGGTTGACGGTCCGGCTGGCGACGGTGCTGCAACTGACGGAGGTAGCCGCAGCCCGGAGCGAGCAGCATGCCGCATTTGTGGAAGCAGCGCTGGAGGCGCCGCTGCACCCACCAGCGAAGGAGGCGGCCCTGAAGCACTTGCAGGGCGCGCTCAACAGGTTGTGGGGGGTTCGATGGGAAAACCAGCGTAAGGAGACGTTTTGGCGGCTAACGGTAGACGGCGTCCCCTTGCTCGGGAACTCGCACATTAGGGGCCTGGCACCCGAGGTATGTGGGTGTGGGGGCTTTGGCGGGCCGGAAGACTTGGGCCGGCACCCCAGGCAGCACCACTTCTGGGAATGCCCGGTGGCGCGGGCGGTAGTGGGGAGCGTGCAAGAGGGGTGGCCAGCAGGGGAGGGCATCCGGAGGGAGCAGATGTGGTTGGTTAGGGCACCCTCGGGGCACAGCAGTGCGTGTGGGAGGTGGTGGCTCTGGCGGCACTGGAAGCCATGGAGGTGGGGAGGCAGTTTATGCACGCACGCATGAGGGAGCTGCGGGGCAGCGCGGCGGTCCTCCAGTGGCAGTCCCTGGCATCGCAGGCCTCCCGCAGGGCGGTGGCTAGCATGTGGGCGCATCTGCGGGCCTTTGCAGCTCTAGGGGTGCCACGCACGGGGTGGGACGGGGTTGACGCAGACCACCCCTGGCTTCGGGTGGTGGACGGCCGCCTTATGTGCAACTGGCCGGATGCCCATAACACGAACTGAAGGGCGGATACTGCCCAAAAACTGAGTACATGTACGTTGCCTGTCCTGTCTGGGCTGCCTGCCTGAGGGGGAGGGTGCTTCCGTGCGGCGTGCGTCTGTGGGGCTAGTGGGGCCTTTGTTTGGTGGCAGGCTCACGTGTTTTAAAGGGGGGCGGAGCGAAAGCAGCATCCGGGGGGCCGCTTATGGCTAATTCCCCCGTACAGCTGCCTCGTGTCCGGTTTCCTCCAGGGCTGGCATCTTCCACTAAGCCGATACGTCGAATCTGATTAAATGCCGGGCCCTTTGGGCCGTGTATTTAGTGAACCCGGAATTATTTGCACCCGGATGTCACTCAGGGAAATAATTTCCTGCCAGCGCCGCCTGCGCCGTACGGGCATCCTGCCCCCAAAATGCACTTCTCGCCTACGGTATCCCGTTGCATGACTGCGGAAACGCCCCCATGCTCTGTTCCCTGGTACTTGACTTACTACCGCCGTAGCTCTTCTGCGGCGACACTGGCCAGGTGTGCGCTGGGAAGGCATGTGCTGAATGAGAGGACAACACGGGAGCATGTTGACCGCAAGGGGCCATGGCCGGTTGGCCGCAGAGCCGCACGTGGGTCGGGGCTCCGGCTGGGCCCCACTAAATTGCGCCTCGACATGTGGCATAAATAGTGAACCGGCAATTATTTAGCCATGAGTCTGGGGCAAAACTTTGGTCGGTTGCAATTAAATCCCTCCAAAATTTCCCGCTCCGCGGGCTGGAAACTGGATTACATGGTGTAAATTAAATAAGATGCCAGCCCTGGTTTCCTCCCTGGTAGGAGGGTAGGTGGGGGCCACGGGTAGAGACGCTGTTTGTTCTGTGGGTGTGCGTCCACGGGAAGCTGCGTGGGGGCGGGGCCAGGCTGAGATATGGTGAAACTTGAGGCCCGTTCTAATTGCGGCCTACCAACCCGTTGGAGCTGTTTGGCTCCTAACCGTACAGCGAGAGGGGTGGGAAACCCCGTGTCCCTGATTGCCGGAGCCAGCCCTGCCCCGTTATGGGACGAGGCTGCGCCCTGGAAGGGGGCCAAAACTGTAAATCCATACATACATACTCCGATGCCGCACCTCATCACCCACGCACGCTGCTCAGACGCTTCGCCAGACCGAACCCGACCTGGCCAGGTGCATCAACACGCGCTTCAACGCACTATAATCAGCACCCGCACGCTTTTGTGGCTGCCCGCAACCCAAACCCCGAACACGCACCACTGCCCTGGTCCGGCACCTGCTCACCACTAAACCGCCTGGCCCAGAGTGGCCAACCTCCACACGGAGCGGCAGCCGCACTGCTAGCGCCGTTCTATATGCATCCCTCTGTCCCGTACCTCGTCTATCCCCCACGCACGCCCCATCCCCTCCAGACCCACACCCTCGCCCGCGCTGCTGCAGCCCGCTTGCACACCGCCACTGCAGCTCGCCCACACGCCGCACGCAGCAGCACGCCCGCACGTGCTGGTCACACGGGCAGCATCGTCGTTAATGGAGGTGCTGCTGCAGCCCGCCCAGCCGACCGCAGCCCAGAGCACCAGCAGCATCCGCCGCCAGCACATGCCTGTGCCACACGCCAGAAACGAACTGCAGCAGCTGCGGAAGCAGCTTGATATGCCACGGACCTCAAGCACAGCGCGTCATGCTACCTGGACTCCTTTGGCTCCTGTTGGCCGCCTGCAACCGCCGCTGCCGTCGCTGGTGGCCGTCCGCTTGCGCCCCCGGCCTCGTCAGCTACTGCACCAGACCGTGCACAGCCCCAAGCGTGTAACAGCGTCCCGCCCCCGCGCCTCTGTCTGAACGACGTCACTTTGTCCCACTGTTGCCCGCTCCACCCCCGCCCCACACACCGCAGCCGGCTGCCTCCAGCCACCCACATCCGCACAGCTGCCAATGCCGGTGCAGTCCATGTCCCCAGTCTTGTCCATCCATCTAGGGCTCCCACGGGCGCTTCTGCGCCGCCGTTACCGCCCCCGACACCGCTGCAGCTGTCTGTGAGCCGTGGAGGCCCTGTCTGTGGCTGCCTTGCGGCAGTGCAAGTTGTGCGTCATGCATTGCCTTTTCCATCGTAGCCCATGGCATGAACAGGGACAGCGCGCCCTTGTGCTGCTCGTGCGTTGCGCTCCAGCTCCGCGACCCGCTCGTGCATTGAGAGCATCTGGACCCCTGCCCGTGCAGCCTCCACCCCCTGCGCTGCCTGCTGCCCTCCATCCCCGCCCTTGGCCACCGCACCGCCTGCTGCAGCCGCGACCGCTGCCGGCGGGGCCGCCTCCTGGAGCGACCCCACCTCAAACCTTGCCATTGCGCTGGCAAGGTCAGCCACCGGGTCCATGCCGCCGCGTCCATCGTGTGAGATCCTGTAACAGGAGCAACAAGCAGGACAGGTTCGCAGGTTGCTGGGCCAGTAATAAGTGGCAGCCACAGCACGACGGATTGCGCGTTCTGGCACAGTTACCGTATGTGGGGCAGGAGCTGGTGGCGGCAGGGCTTGTAGCAAGTGGCGGCCGTGGAGCTGGAGGCTTTTGGTAAGCATGGCCTACGGCTGCCCACAGGGTCTGTCCCAACCAGCAGCAGTGCAGCTTCCGCAGGGACCCCAGCACGTACAGAAACCTTGAAAAAAAGTATTGCAAGAACATGCAGGCACCCGGTCGGGGAAGCTCATCACCCAGAATCCTACCCATGCAACTTACACTGCTATATGAGTTCCAATGAACTTCCCCTCGCACACCACGGCGCCTCCAGACGATCCAGGGAAAGCAAGGTAGTCTGCCCGCAACTGTCGCGTTGCTAATGTCGTACGCCTGCGTGCGTAGCGGCCCAGACGTCAGCCGCACCGACCGCCTCCGCTACCGCCGGGTAGCTGAACAAGCTTACTCGGGCACCTGCGGGTGATTGAGGTAAATGAGGTAAATGACGGGGGAATTCCCTTCCCCTGGCGCCAATGGAATTGGGGGAATACGATCCTTACTGGTCCACCACCCAATCCATGGATGTGAAGCTGAAAGACAGCGCGGATGCGCAAGCGCAAGACCGCTTCATAACACTCTCCACTCTCCAAGAGAAGAGCAGAGGGGCGAGCCAGCCGCCGTTGGGCATACGGGTTCGAACTGGCGACCTTGCGCTCACTTGCACAAGATCACATCGGATGATTGAGGGCGTATTAGATTACTTGTTTGCTGATTGCGATTGGTCCGCGCGGTGCAGGTAGGCAATGGCGTGATGGGCCCAGCACGAGGTGCAGCCGGCCAGGGCCACACCCACATCCGCAATGAAGGCACGATGCGCCAACAAACTCGAGTTAGTCACACTAGCCCACACCGATGCAGGTGCAGGGGGTATTGGGACAGTTCGCGGTACAAGCACACCATCGTGGGGCACCGAGCACCTACTCCGGCCCGCATGAACTTACGTTGCTCCTCCACCATGGGATGTGCCATAGCTCTCTCGAACGACGAATCTAAGCAATTGACACCCCAAATCTGGGCACCATGGGAGTAAACAGGGACAACCAACGCGTTGTACAGTTCCATACGCAGCTGAGGTGCATAAACGCTGTGCTCCTTACATTTAGAATGGCACTACCACGTCACGGCTTTGTGTTTAGCAGGGTTAATATGTAGAATGCAAGGCGTCAGTGGACTTGCGTCCCGATACAAAACAGCTCCTTGGCGCAATCAGTGAACGGGCGGCCAGGCCCATAGGCAAGCCCGAGGTACTTAACGGTTGCTACAGCTACGTTTGCAGTTACATTATTGCTGCTCCATGACCCGTAGGCAGTGCCGTGGGTTCTCACGCCAACTCAGCTCTTGGCAGTAATACCAGCCGTGCCACATTCCGCTGAGCATGCATGCTGGCCACCATTGGATGCTTTCAACAGCTTCATCGAACCGTGCACATCCACCAGGACACAATCTTACTCCCCACGCACCCGTCCATACGATATCAGTCAAAGTACTGTACTCCGCTCCACCACCCATACACTACAACCAGCTGCCTTTCCCCCCACTCGCACAGCTGCGCTTGCCTTTGCACCCCCATGTCCCATGCAGTTACCACCCCCGCCGGCGTCCCAGTATCCTCTTAGCCAGCGGTCCCACCCCGGCCATCGCTGCAGCCTTTTCCAGGTTGGAGTACACCCGTGTCATCCCGCTTTGCGGTGGCGGAATGCCCACTGCTTGCAGCATCACCGACGTAACATGTTTGGGGGTGAACAGGGACAGCGGAATCATGTGCGCTCCTGCAGCCTCCAGCCCCTGCGCCGCATGCTGCCCTCCGTTCCCCGCCTCGGCCACCGCCTCGCCTGCTGCAGCCGCGGCCACCGCCAGGGGCTCCACCGGGCCATCATAGGCCACCAGGTCCTCCCCAATGTCGGGCAGGCGCCCTGATATGGGGGGCCCAGCCGGCTGGCTCACGCTGCTGTCCTCTGCGTCCGAGATCCTGGAAAAGGAGCGACCAGCAAGGCAGGGTTGCAGGTTGCCAGGCCAGCAACAGTCAGGACTTGAGCGACGGCACCAGTGCGTGTACCAATACATCCACGTGCGTGGATAGATCCTATATATCAACCCTGCTAAACACAAAGCCGTGACGTGGTAGTGCGGAACTTGGTCCTATATAATAATCACATGGCGGTAGGTGTGGCACGTGTCTGCAGGCGCACACGAAACGAATGTGCACTACCTGCCACCAGTAGTACATCAGTACGCACAGGCTGCACACACACGCGCATAGGCGCAATAGAAGACCCTGGCTACTGCAGCTTGCGTTTAGACTGAACACGCAGACGTTCGGGTCACATTCAACAGCAGGCAACAGTGGAGCACCCTGCACGAAAACGCTAGCCCAGAACAACGGACGGTCATTGGCATCGGCCCGGTCCTGGCACGGTTTCACCCCTACCCGTGCCACTCACTCGCCAAGGTGGGTGCCGATGTACTTCCCCTCGTACAGCACGGCGCCCCCAGGTGAGCCAGACACACAGGAGTAGTCGGCCACGCCCTTGAACTGCTGGTCTGAGCTGTGCAGCCGCCCGGAAGCAAGTAACAGCCCGGACGCCGTCAGCTGGAGCCCCTCCGCGACCGCCGGGTAGCTGCACATGGTCACGTGCGCACCTGCGGGTGGTCAAGGGTATGTTAGGTTACTCGTTTGTTGATTATAAAGCAGGCGTAGACAGGGGTATGCTACCGGTAGATGCCCCGCACAGCTTCACTCTTACCTGCATCGTAGCGCTGTTCCCACACAATCTCCAGAAACGGCCAAGGCTTATCGGCTGGCGCTGCCGCACTGCCGCCGCTGCCGCTGCTGCTGCTGCTGCCCCCACTGCCGCAGCTGCCGCCGATGCTGCCGCCGATGCTGCCACCGCCGCCGCCGCCAGTGCTGTCCCTGATGCGGTCCGTGCTTCTGGTCAGCTGAAAAAGGGACACTTTGGAAACTTGCAAGCTCATGACGTGCCGAAGCACCACGCCGTCAGCCACCCAGAGCCGGCGCGGGTGGATGTACCCGTCGGCCCACACCACCACGTTGCGTGCGGTGATGGCCATGCCATCAGGGCTGATGATGGCCATGGTGCCAAGGAACTTCTTTGAGCCATCGGCAAAGACCTCCATGACCGGCAGCATGGCGCCCGATGGCGGGCCAGCTGCCGGGGGCAGCTGCTGCTGCTGCACTTGGCCGTGAGCGCTTGAACCAGCAAGTGCAGAGTTGCTTGAATCGCGCCCTCCCCTTGCATCTCCTGGCATAGCAGAGGGGCAGGGAGGGCAGGCGCCGGTCGACGTGTAGCACGTGTAATAAGTGTGAAGGGTCAGCACACACAGCGGATACGTTGGAGCCGCAAGCAGACAGCCAGCGTGGTGCTTGCGTGAGGATTCGTGTAAAACGTGACATGTATAAGTAGTAGCTGGATGGCATGCTTGTCACGACAAGCGAAACGCGGGGATGACGGTACCTTGGTCCCGCCAGCCAGCATCGTCTAGGCTCCAACCTGGACACAGAACAAGGACCGAAATGTTAGTCCATCAAATATCTGGCACACGCAACACGGATAAAGCAGCGTTCAACTAGCGACAAAGTTGGAGCTGTGTCCCCTACGGCGCAACGTTCGTCACACGACGACGACCCCTCCCCTTGGTGTTTCTTACCGATCAGTTTGTTGGCTTCCAGGATGCGGATGAGGGTAATAGGAAGGTCCGCTTTCATCAGGTCCTCGTTAGTCATGAGTCTCAGGATGTCCAGGCTGAGGCATTTCATCCTAATCAGCATGTCAATGCCTTCGCCCTCGAAAGGAGCAAAATCTCGAGGTTTCAGCTTGGCTTTGAGCTGTGCTCTTAGGTCGTCTTGGAAAGCCTGGCGGTCACTTGGAGACTCGCCCATTCCTGGTGAATATGAGAGTCTCTGAGCGGTTCGAGGCAATCAGAAGGAATAAGTGGCAATCGTTACAAGAGGGGCCAAGGTGAAGCATGCGTGTCCATGAACACCTAAAGACCTGTGGGGCAGTACATCCCCGCCTCTCGGGGGAGCCCCCACCCACGCAAGGACTCCCCAACGCATCGACCTAGATCACTGGAAGGGCCACACGGCAATACACCCCCTCGCTAGACGGACCTGGCATGGGCAGGCATTTTTCTGTGGAAAGGTTTACAGGTAAAGAGACGGGAGAGGACAGGCCAGCGGGAAGCCAAAGCCCGGCCAGCACAAGCAACCACCAATACCACCAACGTCCAAACCCAGCGCACCCCGAACTGCAAGAAGGGAACACCTAGAGGAGGAAAGCACCAGAAACCAAACACCACAGAACAGGGGGAAGGGAAAAAAGTCCAAAAGACACCAAGGGCAAGGGAAACCCAAAGAAGACAAGGAGAAAGGGGAAAGGCCACGTAACGACAAAGCCCCCCCCCAACCCACCCTCCAATCATGCACAGGACACTGCCAGAACCCCAGCGGGCAGGCGCCGAAACAGGCGACCACAACAAAACACGCACTAAGCCGAGAGGCGACGGCAGCCCCACAGACCAGCAACACAACCCCGCCTCCCAACCGCTACCGCAACCCCAACCCACGCCTAGGACGTGGCCTAGGAGGAGCACCCCGTCGTAGGACAGACTGCCGGCCAAAACCGCCCGACCAGCACAAAAACGACCATGCATGTAAAAGACACGGTTATGAACGGACAGGCGAGGCAGGTGGGGAGTCAACATCAGGCGGGCCACGCAACACTACACGACCCCCCTGACCAGAGGCAAGGAAGGTGTAGCGCGTGAAAACGCTGATGCTAATTTGGGGAGTGGAATTCCCCGTGTTACATCAGGCGGGCCACGCAACACTACACGACCCCCCTGACCAGAGGCAAGGAAGGTGTAGCGCGTGAAAACGCTGATGCTAATTTGGGGAGTGGAATTCCCCGTGTTACATCCTTCCCCACTTAGTTCGGTCCGCGCGAGACTGCCGTGGGAATCCCGTAGGATTTTGCATGATCATCTTCACTGTACCTATGCAGTATTTTCCCCATTTGGTCGGCTACGATTCATGCCCCAACTCGCGAAACACCTTTCCTAAGGGTTCCGGTATGTAGCAACGGATGCAAGGAGAGCGAATATCCCGGATTGATCCGGGGTTCTGGATGACTTTCGTTCCTAGCAATTCGCACCAGATGTAGCGCGTGAAAACGCTGATGCTAATTTGGGGAGTGGAATTCCCCGTGTTACAGAAGGCGTGTGTGGCAGGCACCGCGTTCCAGCCCTGAGAGGCAATACCAAGGACAGCAAAGGACCGCAGGCGCGCCCAGAACTCAGCTACCACCTCAGTCGAAATACGAGCCAGATTGGCACGCGCAACACGGGCGTCGTCACATGACTGGTAAAGAGACTGGCGACCCAGTTCAAGGGCCGCGATACAGGCAAGGCAGACCACGTCCCACACAGGTTGCAGGACAGCATCACACGGACAAACCGCCAGCCACACGTGGTGAGGCAGTAACGGCACACCAAGGACCTCATGCAAACGCGACCATAAACTTGCTTACGCACTCCAAATGCGAGCGACAACGGTAGGATGATGTACTGCTGCAACCAAGACCTCGTGGTAGGCCCCTTGACATGGTCGCAAATCCAAGTACAAAGCACATTGAAATGCGGTTATGCTTCTTCCACGCCAGCAAGACCGCCGCTGGCCGCCGTCCTTCCCTTTGTACGACGCCACACATGTGCTCCGGCCGCAACATCGCAAAACCAAGAACGCACGACGCCAAGCGCTGGCCGGGTCGAACGGGTTGGTCGGTTGATTGTTCTCTGGTAACGATATGCCGATACGCCGGCCTCCCCATTTTTCCTTTCAGCGGCACGATGCCGAGCAGTCATCACACCCTCACACTCCGCGCCGGGTCTCACACTGTGTACCGGTCGGTGACGCTGTGTGACGACGCCAGGGTCGTCATTGCAGGGCCGACAGATGCCATCGGCGCCAGCGGGGTCGGTAGCCGCGCCGCTGCAGGCCACGGCAGGCTGCTTGTAAGCGGCTAAATGCCCAACCCTGCCATGCATGGTTTTCCCGCTGACATTGGCATCAGAGCGGTTATCCAACCGACTCGTAGGTACGCCTACAACCGCCACAACTGTCACTCGAACCGCCGCGAGCTGACGTGGCACAAACTAGAGGTCGCTGGATCGATCCTCGCTTTCCGCAACAATACTGCGCTACTAAGGGAAAAGCGGCCCATGTGCTGAGCGGAGCAGCATAATAACCGGGTCGCAGGGACTCTCCCTTCTGAGGGGGGGGGATGTAAGCGGCTAAATGCCCAACCCTGCCATGCATGGTTTTCCCGCTGACACTGCTGGCGTCCACCTCCTGGCAGCGCGGGCACAGCCACGCGCCATGCGGCACGCGGGCCAGCCGCAAGTGTATGTGCTGGATGGCTCGTTTTGCACCCGTCCATGCGCGTTCCAAGGTGGGGGGAGCCACACACCTTACACTGCGGGCTGCGCTGGGCTGGAACAGCTGCAGGTTGATGCTGGTGTTGGAGGTATGAGCAACACATATCAGCGCGTGCTCTCCACTTTGTTCTGCATCTTGTACCCTGTCCAGCGAGATGGTGGGAAGTAACAGGGCCACGAGGGCCCGGCGCTTTTCCTTACTCAACAGGTGGGGTTGATGTCAAGGTGGCACCGGCACAAGGGGTCCACTGACGCGCCGCCGGGTGCGGGTGCCGTTGCCAAAGAGAAGGCCCCCACCAGCAAGAACACGCCCAGCAGCCCAACAGACACCACGCGCAGGGTGATGTTGTGCGTCCTGCCACATGTCTAGCCAATGCTGCTAAGGTAAACGCCAGGCCCGGCACTGCCCGCCGTTGTAGCAGCCCGCGGACTAGCGAGGTGCCAATGTCGTCGTCGGACACGGGCCCGCTAGGACTCCCGCCGCCCCCCACCTTCCCCAGCGGCGACGTCCGTGTCGTGGCAGTGCGCTAGAGCGGGTGGATGTAGGTTTAGTCGAATGTAACATAGTGGCGTCACGGGGCGATGGAGAGGTCGAGAAGGACTGTGGCGAACGAGGATTGGAGAAACACGGCGGATGGAGGCGGCGTGGCGAGGTCGGTTGGCAGTCCATCTGCAGCACCAAAGCGCATGGTCAGGGCGGCCTCCCAGTCGGTGACGGAGAGGTGGCAGGGTATGGATCGCAGCCCGGTAAGCTGCTGCACAGCAGGGGTTCGGTGGAGGCGGCGGGTACACAGCAGCGTGGACACATTCGGTTGCTTATACCGGCTCCTTGAGGATTGTGGGCTAGGCGCGCCATGACACCATGCACGAACGGAAGCTGGTACTCAAGGCTTCCCAGCACACTGTCCTGGCTGGGTTCCTCCGCCAGGCGGGTTGGCAAGTTAAGTACTCCGCACAAGAAGCAGTATCCTTAGGAGTGGGAGGTACCATATGGAAGGACCTGCGCAGCCTGCTGTCAGCACACGGGGCTACACCGGCCCAAACCGACAGGTGTTGCAACACACTCCACCGGCACGCCGTCCTTAGCGCCCTAAGCATCATCTGCTGCCGGCGAGAGCTTGAACGCAACATGACCCCAAACCGCCAGGAACGCCCTGGTGAGCCTCCCCCTTAGGGGACCCCCCTTTTGTTTCCCTTTTGGGGTGGGTTGTCAGGCAATCCACCTGATGACTCCACCCCCTGACGGTGGATGGGGGCCACCTGGGCGCGTCCCAGGTGCAACACACCCCACCTCCTTAACTCACGCGGAGGTGCTTCGCCTCCCGCGTTAT